>JAOUZG010040071.1:2252944-2273089 GCA_026289955.1 Argiope argentata | reverse complement strand
CACACACACACACACACACACACACACACACACACACACACACACACTGGGAACAAAACTAAATTAATAGTTTGACTACATGCATGTCATTGTTACAACACTGATACCGGCTTTCTCGTACAGAGGTAGCGCGTCTTCCTCGTGTTCTGGGAGTCCCGGTTCGGGCATGGTTGTTCTTCTGTGTGCTATCTGTGAGATGTGTGACTGTTCCCCTCTGTAAAAGGGGCTGTGCAAGCAAATATGTTGAGTGTGTAGCCAAGTCTTACTCTTGGCCCTAGTTGGCGCTACTTCAAAAACAAGAGACGCTCCGTTCGGCTTAAATCTGCTGCTGCATCAGCAGGGGGCTTGTTCTTAGGTAAGTGCTATAAGTAACAACAACAGTGATAAGTTTTGCGTTACAACAGTAATAAATGAAACGATATTAATTCCAAATAAAAGCTGTGCGCATAATTGAAAGATGCTGAACTAAAACATAAGCTCTTTTCCAATCCGGTATCTAATATAGTGGATTTCGATTTATAAATAATAAGAAATTTTCAATTTGTTTCAAATTGTTAAGTTTTTAAACAATTAATAGAATGTTTCAGAATAAACAATTTGCTTATTTTTCAATTCAGAAATGATATATTAAGAAAATATGATACCACATTTGAAAAAACAACAACTCTGATTTAAATTTTAATTTATAAGGATTTTAGTACGAAAATTGGAACAAAATTCAGAATTTAAGAAAATTGTAATTTAATAAGTAAAAGATAATTAAAACATACATTATGCAAATATAAAAACCAATTCAATTTCCAAATGGTTAAACTTGAAGACAAAATGAAATTTGTTTCCAATCCTGAAATTTAACTAAGCTTCAGATTTAAATTTACGAAGAAGATTGTAATAAAAGTAAGATTATATAATAAAAAAATGTGACAGTTTTTCAAAAAAAAATTGACTTTTCAGTGTAATTACCTACCTTAATTATAAGTGCTAATGCGAGCTACTAAAGCTAAACAACTTGTACTCCGTAATGATCCTAAGAGCTATAATTAAGTCTTGTATTAGAGCCGATAATTATCTCTGATTTTTAACTTCAGAAGACTAAAAAATTAATTAATGGTAGAAATAAAGTGAGTTGTTTTGACTAAAATTGATCAAATGAGAAATGCTTGAATACAAATTGTGCTCAATATAGAATAAAACATTAATTGCTAGATAAAGTGAATAAAGATCTTAATTTTAATTTTGATTTATTGACATTCATCATTTTAATGAACATATGACGTAAGTAGGAATCTCGGCTTATGCATGTTAAGTGCTCTTCTCCAATCACACAGTTTCGATAGAACATGAAATTTTCATTTAACTATTTCATCAACTTTTATAATAAATAGTAAGAACAAATTTAAAAAAGAAACAAATTTAGTATCCATTTATTAAAATTGAAATTTTTGATTAATCTTTCCTAATTAATTCAATTCAAATATAAAATAATCAAATTTGATAGAACTTTCAATAGCAATTTCACAATAGCGTTATCATTTTATAAATTTCAGGATTTTTTTTCTTTATTTCTGTGAAAAAAAAATCGTTTTTCAATTCGCTGAAGTACATTTATTTTATACTAATATTCACTTTTTATTATTGTTAATTTATTCCCTCCATCAATATTTCTACCATTTCTTACATAATTGTTACTTAGTGCATTCATGAAAAAAATATAATAGCTAATCAAAATTTAATATTTTGAAAATATGATTTTTCAGTAATTGACAGCATGATAATGCCAGAACAAAAGTTATGTTTAAAAGTGTAAGTGTGTTGTAATATGTAGAAAAATTGTAATAGTCAGACTACTTAATACAAATAAAATCAAATTAACCACATAATTGTTAACCACATAATAGTTTTATCATCATAATAATCTATGATAAAATATAATATATCTATGAAACGATACAATTAAATTATGAGGTTAAGAACAATATAGATGACTTAGTCATGAAAATAACAAAACTTTTTTTTTCATACGTTGAAAAATATATTTTCTGGTTAAATTGAAGCCTTTTATATAACAATTAAATTTCAATTCATTTGATTATGTCAACTTCTTAACATTTGTTGCAGTTTTTTCAATCACAGTCAAATATGAATATGAACTAAAGTTATGATTAAATTTTTCTAAAAAGGTAATTGAATTATATCTATACTCATGACTCACACCATAGGAGCACCTCAAAAAAGAGAATAAGAAACTTCCTGTCTGCTCGTTGGTTTCTCACCACCCTTGTGGGTACAGAAAAAAAAAGGGGGGGGGGTTGGATTGGCTACCTCCCATTGATGACGACGTACTTTCCACAGTATCGTGGCTATTGATGGCCCTTTGTCTCTACCATAGTTATCGCCTGTATTGCTACCGAAGTGATCCATTTAGTTTCATCCGCGTACTTTAGGGTGTTTCGGAGTAATTAACTTATGTTATACTGGAGACTGCTTAAATCTCGATTATTATTAGTGTCTTTATTCAAACATTCATGTCTCATACGCAGTAAAGCATATAATTAATACCTGATGTTATTGTGAAAATGAGTCGTTTTTTTAGGATAGTTTAAATAACAATACTTTAAGAAGATTAGTAAGAACAGGGTAACTGTTTTTTAACACGCACACACGCACGCACCCACACGCACGCACCTACACCCACACGCACCCCCCCCACACACACACACTCAATTCTCACGCAAATCTGTAGGAGGCATGGGATCTGCTGGTCGAAAACAAATCCCATTTCATCAAACCAAAAGTTAGCTACTAGCCTTTCCTCCCTAATCGAGAGGTCGATGTGAAGTTGACTAGACTCCGTATTAGACACTCTCTCTTTACACACCGCCATCCCCTTTTCAGTGAGAGAGCACCTATTTGCCCAATCTGTCGCACATATTTTAATATCAAGGATATTTTGGTCGAATGTACATCATTTCGTTCTCATCACCAGACTTTTCTTCATTCATCTTCTGTAACCATGCTTGACTTGGTTGGTGAGAATCATCACACAAATGTTTTTAAATTTTTAAAGGCTATTGGGTTTTTTACTTGAATTTATTACTTTTGACATTATTTTTGTTTTTTTACATTGTAACACTTAATAATTTTTTTTCTTATCGTTGCTCATATATCTTACCCCCAGATTTTCAATTTTGCACATATTCACAGTGAATCAATATTTTATGCTTCTAATCTTTCACTTAGTCTATTTTAATACGGCCTGATGTGCCATATGCTGGGCGCAGTAAAGCCAATGATGGCTCTTGCGCAAAAAAACAAAAAACAAACCCAAAACCAAAACACATATCCTCACAGAAAGTTAATCATGTTAAATCTATTTGTCTTGAAAATTCTGTTCAAAAACTTATACTCTGTTTTAGATTCATTATATGATCTGAACTGATTAAATGACGATGAATTAAAAATTTGTCTGAACGAAATTCAGAAAAATTCCTTTTTTCATCGAAACTAACATTTAATATTTACATGCGGGTCTGATTTAAGTAATGTCATAAAAATAGAATTCTGAAAATTAAATACCTAAATTTTAATAATCTAAGGACTTTAGAGAATTGAAATTTTTTGAAACGTCTACATTATTATTAACAATCAAAGCCTCTTTCTGTCGATTGTTTTTGTCCGTGTATCTAATACCAACCACTCGAGCTTAAGTAAGATCTTTCGGGATCATAAATTTTCATTCAACTCGGAAGGGAAAATAACCACTTTAAAGCGTCATAGAATCTTATCGATGTGAAACTAAATTGATCTCACTATGAGGAAAAGACGCAGAAAATACCTCTTTAAATGTCCAAATATTTCTCGCATTCCGAATTAATCTAATTATGTAAAATTTTTTGACTAAGCAGTGAATATAGTACATAACAACTCTGAAAAATTAAATATTATAATTTTTATTTAGTAAGTTATCAAATTTTTCCTATTTACTTGCTTCTGAAACATAAAAATTTGATAATAAAGAAAAATCTTAACAATCGAAAACTTAATTTGATTGACTGAAAACCACGTGTTATTTTTTTCTTTTCGAAATTATGAAGAAAAATATACTTATTTTATAACTTATATACAAAATAAATTGTTTTATTCCTCTAAATTTTTAAAGAAAATCTAGAATTTTATTCTAAATTAATCGTAAATGAATTATTTTTACTATTATTTCTGTTCTTCTATACAGTCAGCTTATCTAAAATACTTAGGGCAACAGAAGTAGATGTCTTGTACATCAGAAAGTTTACTGTCATCCAGATAAATTAAGTATAGGCAAATAAATTTTATGTAAAGCACGATGTGATTTATTTACTGATATAAATGCTGCAAAAATTCGTAAACAGAGATAAAATTTATATTCATGCAATTATGATCGAAACTAAGTAACTATATATAATGTGAACTATATTAAAATAATTTTTAGCAAAAAAAAACTATTAATGTATGATGGATAATTGATATTATGACAGATTCTGACCATTACCACCAATAATATTAAAACTGTGAGTAGTTTAAGACATTCTGTTGAATATTTGGATTTTCTATTTATTAAGAAATATTTACTTATATCAAAAAATAAAAAAAGATAAAAGTTAGTAAAAAAGTAAAAGTATTGCCTAAGGTTACAAGAATAAATTTAATAATCATATACGTTCCATATGAGTTTCTATATTGGTTTCATTACTGGATTTCCAGTAATTAAGATATATCATACTATGCAGTGGTTTTAGTTATAATTATGGTGGTTTATAGAGAAGACGAAGTGTACCTCACATTTTTATTCGATCATTAAGATATTATGAATATCCCAAGAGTATAAAATTAAAATTATGGTTATTTATTTTGCAGGAATCATACATTAGGGAAGTCTTTCGATGTTAAGAAAACTTAAAAATTCAACTAAAAACATATATGTTGATATAATTCGTAACACCTCATGTCTTAGTTACAATACACCTCAAGGCGGATTAATGAGACAGCAACGGATAATCTTTACCTTCAATTGAATTAAATAAATAAGGTTAATTAAATGGTATCAACCACATTAATTAATAGGTCTCACACCAGACATTTCATCTTAAATAACACTGAAACTATAAAATTTCTATTAATCATTGGTACGAAATTCGACATTGCGTTTAATTTACACTCTATTGAAAGTAAGTTTCTGCAATTTACAAATAAATAAATCTGGTTTGAAAAATTTCAAAGTTCTTTATATCGTCAATAATGAATAAAATCTCATTTTTACAATATAAATGCTAAGTTTTCAATACTTAAGTTATACTCAACTCTATTATCATGTGAGAACATGATGTTGTTTTCATTAGGGTTTTTTGAATAATTGAATCTTGAAATAGCATAGGCAATGAAGAATATATGGCAATATTCATCTAAATCTAATCACATATATTTTTTACCTGATTTTACCAGTATTGCTTTATTATTACATATGCTTCTTTGACAGCAGACGCATTTTTAAATAGTTGACGAAGACGTTTGACAACATAGCTGTTATTTCATCTCAATATCAGTCGAGCTCTTAAACTTTGTTTGCCAGCTGAAAAATGGAAAATGAAAGTTTAAAAAAATTATTATTATTTCTAGATATAGAGATATAAAAATAAGTTGATTGATAGTTTCAAATCGGTTTAATTTGGTTAATGACTTAAATAAGATAGATAACGGCTTAAAAATAATAATGGTTTCAAAGGATAACTTGAAATTTATGAAAAAAAGATTTCATTCTTTTTATGTTTATTTTCTGATGCATTTTTGGGAGATGCTTCTCTAGAATTAAAGACAAAAATCCGGTTTCATACAAAATTTCTTTTCTGTGTGTCTTAAGAATAGTTTGACAAATGAAAATGTTAATTAACACTTCATATACAATTAAATCTATAAAACATTGCTAAAGCATTACCCAAAATGTGAAGATGGTTTTAAATATCTTTTATAAATTGTACCCAGAAACTGTTTAATGAATTAAATTAAGACAAATATTGCCTTAAAAATAAGAATGTTCTCACCTAACTTGAAATTTAATATCTTAGATTTCATTTTTTTAATTAATTCACTTTATTCTGTTTAAAACCGCAAGTTAACTTAATTTTTATCGTTTTCAATTAAAATTTAGAGAATTATTCAAAATAATTCAATATTATTTTATCATATGCAAACGTATTAAACAAGAAACAAAACAAGATACAACCCCAAGGAAACGGTAGAAATATTGCACTTCATACATATTTTCTCCATCCCACATATATACCTGACATTTATGCTAAAATAAATCTCATTTTAAATATTTGGATAAACTCAACCTTGAAGTGAGAAGTTTTGAAATCCGTTTCAGTATCTGCGATTCGCCGTGAAGTGCGTGGGAGACTCAGTTGCATACCGGAAGCGTAACTGTTCTGGAAAAACATAGACGTGACAGATTAATTTAAATTTTCGTCATGGGTAGATTTAAGTTTATTTTTAGATTCCTCCCAGCTTTTGAAAATCACACAGGTTAGTATCGTTCGTTCTAAAAATGTCCACCTCGAACTTTGAATTCCATTTTTAAAATTGGTGTAGAATTTGAATGAGTGGATGCCAATGATTTTGTTCAATAAAAGAGAATCTTCCCGAATCGGAGAGTCAATATTGGGTGGTTTCGTTATTTACGAAGTGTGTTCTAGGTTGATAAAGCAACCGAAGGTTAGCGGCTATCATTATTCTGTTTATTTAAGTTTCTGAATTCTATACAAACAGAAAGTTTTGGTCTAGTGAGTTATTAGGAAAAATCTCAAAAATATTCTTAACTAAACTGATGCGGCTTCAAGTTCGATATGGGCATTGAAAACAATGGAGTAATCAGTTTCAACTGTGAGGTATTATTGAATTGTAGTAACATTTTATCTACATGTAATTATATTAAATCGTTTACGCGTCATTTTTCCCAAGGAAATATTCAATTAATTTAATGAATACGTCTTCATAGAGCTTTTAAAATAACGCATGGTATAATGGTACTCTTCTCTTAGTATTTAGAGATAAATTCTTAAGTACTGTCTTATGTGAGAGTATTTACTGTATTCTTCTGTTTATTGCCAGTAACAAGAAAGTATTTATCCTAGAATTGGGAAGGAGGAAGGTGGTATTTGTGAAATAAGAAATGGTTATCAAAAGGCACTTTGACATTTCAGAGGGCTATAGAATGACAAAGAGAAATGAAATAAAAGTTGAACTACAAATAACTTAAATCTAAAAAAATAATTAAAATAAAATAAAATAATTTAGCCAGGCTTTAACCAGGTGCCCTGGCATAGAGGTTGCGCGTCTTCCTCGTGTTCTGGGAGTCCCGGGTTCGAGTCCCGGTTAGGGCCTAGTTGTTTTTCTGTGTACTCTCTGTGAGGTGTGTGAATGTGCCCCCCCCCCGAGTAAAAAAGGGCTGTGCATGCGTCTGTGTCTCATTTTCATATGAGCCAGAAGTCAGACTTCTACCCTCGGATACTCAGAGGTTCATGCCCTCAGAAGATACTGTACCTCTCTCTCCGTACACGCCATCATCCTCATCATAATTAAAATAATTTAGCACCAAAATTCACCAATAGATGACGTTATACAACAAATTGCATTTATTTGGATATACTGAAATTATAAAACATTATTTTTCTTAATGAACATGCTTATTAACAGTCCTCTTTGTATAAAAAGGAATGTAGAATATGCACGCTCTCTGTACATCATGTTTTCGCTTTAAAAAAAGCGTCATTAGGCAAAATTGTTCTACCGGCAAAAGCAGAACTGTGTTCAGTCTTTAAAAAGATTCATCTCTTAAAAAGAGGATACAAAGAAGTTTCTTTTAGTGCCCTTCACAAGTTGATACAGAAAATTTAAGCAAGTAGTCAACGTGAGATTCTTCAAGAGAAAGGTCGAAAGTAAATCCCATCTTCAGGCTTCGAAATTGCAACATCACGGTCAATGAAGGAAACAATTAAGTGTCATGAGTTAGTGAGAATGTAACAGTTCTATTAGGGTATTGATCATACAGTATTCCATCGCACGAAAAATTTTACAGTAAATTTTACATTTGAATCCCTGCAAAATCAAACTAGTGTACCTTTTACAGAATGGAAAATCACAGATTTCTAAAACGTTTGTAGTCACTTCCTTGATGAAAAAATGAAGGTTGAAGACACTTACTTGGTCAGGGAGCATTCTATGGGGTGATGAACATACACGTCGGACCAAACCTCTACTGCGGTGCTATTAACGTATATACTCGTCAGGTAAAATAAAAAATTACCATTCGCTATAAAAACTCGAAATCTCAATGAAATGTAATAAGAATATTATTTCGGGATATATTCCCTTTATATTACCAATACGACAGCTTTGTATTTTATATGGAGGGGTGAGGTCGCGTATCAAAACTAATTACAAACGTAACCAGCGATTTGGACGGCCAATGTTCATTTGCGGAGAAACGGCATCAGCAGTTATCAGGGCCAATAATAACTCCTTGCTGTACGGCATAAAATCTTATGCATTTTTTACACAAGACAGGGCATTCGAAAAACAGGAAGAAAAAAACAATCCGTACTATTTGAAAAAAAGTTTGTATGCTCAAAAAATGGAAAATGCAAGGACACAAGGTTTTGATGTACGACCTGTGAAGTCGCACTTTGCGTAGTACCGTGTTTTGAAACATATCACACAAAAGCTTGAAATTTTGTAAACTATTTCCTTATTTTTCTTGTTTATTCTTGCTAACATTACATTTTTCTTGCTTATGTATTTTATTATTATTTGACATTTTTCAAGCTCTTAGTGAGAATAACGTATTTAGAAACAAATTGTTAGTTCATTTGACAAATAACAATGTAACCCTTCCTCGTTTTTCGTAAAATGTGTAACAGTACCATTTGTCCTTGTTTTTAATTCGGCACCCAGTGGTGATCTTTTGAAACTAAATCCCATAATTAACGGGTTAATATTCAATTCATAACCTATCTATGTTTAATTTGAGTACCAGAAAACTCGCACTCTATCCAGTAGTAGTCTTGGATTCTGGAAAAAAGATAAGTTTGGTGTGGTTTTAAAGCATTCTTTAGAATTGGATTATATATTTTGAAGAGATACATTCAAGGGGAACTCAAATCTTTTCCGTCATCACAGGGTAATGGTACAGCAATATGCTGAGCAATTTTTTAATTCCATAATTTTTACAGCATTGTTGCTTTTAAAACATTATCTTCATGCACTATGGCACACCTCTTCAGATTAAAGTAACAGTTTCCAGTTGCCCATCTCCCTCGTTTCGCAAATATTACTGCCTTCGACATTGAGTTTTAGATCTTTCTAAAGGATAATAAAATTGTGCATTTCAGATCTGAAGGATAGCACTCAGCATAACTTTTTTAATATTCCGGTGGATTTAATGCTGGCTGTAGGAATTCCTGGCCTAACTATAAAATGATTTAATTCTTTTGTGCACTCGCTCTGGGGGTGAACGTCAAAAAAAAATCCCTTGCTCCTACGATGGAAGATGTAAAGTTTGAATTTCAATTCAGTTTTCGTTGATGAAGAGTGTAAGAACGGAAAACGGATTTTTTAATATAAGATGAGGTTTTATTTGTAGGAATATCTTTCTAGCAAATAAAACCTTTTTCAAGCTATAAGAACTTTTTTCGAAATTCCCTACAGCTATACACGAATGAAAATCACAATTACTTAACTGTTACTTATCATTGAATAAATAAAAAAACTCGAAAATAAGTATTCATTTTTAAATGTTACTGCAATAAAATCATACTTGAAAAGTGAACAAATCATTAATTGAGATAAAAAATTTCCTGGGTCAGTGAGTTCGTGGACCATATCCAGCTCTGCTGGTCATGGAAATAAAAAAAAGTTGCCTCATCCTTACCAAAGAGTAATTTCTGGAGAAAATTGTAACGAATAGCATGTTCAACTAAATGATTGTGAAAATCATGAAACAAAGTGTTTTATTAAATAAATAAATAAATTTAAAATAAATAAAAAAATGAATTAAATGCAAATATTAATATAATAATAAATAAAATAAATAAGAAATAAATTAAAAGCATATATTAATATAATAAATAAATTAAAATAAATAAAAAATAATAATGAATTAATTAAACAGTAATAATAATCAGTAAATTAAAATTATTTAAATAATAATATTGCATAATAAAACAATCATATGTAGCCGATTGTAGATTTTCAGTTTTTGCAGTAAAAAAAAAATCGCTGCATTTTGCAAAATTTGTAAGATTATATTCTTTTAGATTTTAAAGTTGCATGAAAACATTCGAACAGAACGCTCATGTGACAGAGATCTTGGATTTTCTGACACAAGAATTATTGATGAAATTGCAGATACCCTTTATGTTGGTTATAAAGTGAAAGCTTAAAATTTTTAATTAAAAAAGCACTGTATACATATTATTCATTAAACAAATAAAAAAATATATGACAACTTATTTTTATTAATTCGCAAAACGTAAAATAATATGAAATAATCATTGAGGTATTTGGATTACTATGGCATAAATGTAATTTTTTGAGGATCACCAAATTTATTTAGCTTACAAAAGAATATTGTGTATCTTAATCAATTAATACGTAATTTGAATTATAATTCTCTTTTATGATTATTACCACCTTTTAATGATGATATATTTCATATAAATTATGTGAAGCTTGAAAAATACGAAATTATCAAGTAATATTCGACATGTAACGAGAATCAGAAAAAGTATGCAGGATGATTTCATTTATAAAGTATTTTATTTCAAATTAGTTATAACCTTATAAGATAAAATAAGTGAAAAAAAAGAAATTTTATACCCTAAAGTAAATGAAATAATTAAAAAAGTAAAATTCTTAAAGCATCAGAATGCAGCAAATTTCATTCAATTTATTCAAAAATTTGGTCAATTTTATGCAAAAAACATAAACTAAAAATACTGATAACAAAACTGAAATGAAAAAGGTAATGATTAACGTTTCATTTGCTTTTATTTAAATTTTATTATGCATTTTCTTTTTCTAATCACATGGAATTTCTTTTCAGACCCAGAGAAGTTTTTCTTTGGTTTCTGACCCCCCCAGAAATGAGCTTTAGTATGAAATATATATTTAGAATTCAATTTATTTTTATATAATTACATTTACAAGGACTTACAAAATTTACTAGTAAAACGTGATATTATCTTCAAAATTGACACTAGCTGAAATTTACGTTTTGTTAAAGTTTAAATAATGTTTATTTTTTAAATTTAATTATTTATTTTAGTAATTACTTCTTGATTAATATTCATTAGTAGCTAATCTTTTTATTTATAATTAATTAATCACGCACTGTTACTTTATGACACTTATATATGTGAAATGAGATATTTTATTAAAAATTAATACACACTTTTTAAACTAATTCAATCACTGTCAATTTATGTTTTCTTATTTTCTTACTATCGCTGGAGAAATTCTAAAAAACATTCTTTCAATGCAAGTAATCTCTTCTGGGAGCAATTTATTAACATCTTTTAACAATTCGGCTGGGGACTCTCCTGGAAAGTCTGGCTGCTGGGTTATTTATCAAGATTTAGTGCAGTCATTGTTCTAGTAGCTACGAGGATCTCCGAGATCGCCGCTTCTATTTTAAAATTTCGGGGGATATCAATCCTTCGAAAGAAGAAAATAGTGTTTTAGGATCTAATTTATGTGCTTCTAATTTTCAGAAATGTTTATTCGAAGTATTGCCTTTTTAAGTTTTCCGAAATAAATTTAGATGTTTGAAATAACGGTAGGAAATGCAAAAATTATATATGTTCATAAGAATGAGGATCTCAATGAATTGTCAGGTAATTTTTTTAGAATTAATTGTGCTTATGTTCGATATATGGGCCGGGCTTGCCTGGTTGGTAGAACGTTGGAACCGTTCTCCTTAAGTTACGAGTTCGAAGCTCACCAGCCAAAAGATTCCCCGAGTGTATGGAGGCTGGCGCTCGTTAAATCTGTTCGTGGTCGCAAAGTCCTCCATAATACCAATGGGGGGGTACTGGGTCAGAGGTGATCGTTCTCAGTTCCAGGTCTAAATTACGATCTGAGATGAATGAATGAATGAATTTGCATGAATGAAGTCATCCCCCTAAAAGGGGTTGTGGCGTTTGAGTAGCTAAGTCGTGTTCTTGGACCTAGATGGCCCATTTCTTAGGCTTAAAATCTGCTGATCGTATCAGCGGGGGCTTGTCCACGGCAAGTGCCATTAGTCACAACAAGACAGCACACAACATGTTTGATATGATAAATTTTTTCAAATAAATTTTGCAATTTAATTGTATTTACCTAGTATCTTAGGATTATCCTAAATAAATACATTTACTAATAATTTTTAATGTAATATAAGCAATCTTGTTCAAATCTCTACTTCTTCACTATCAAAGGGTAATAGATAAATGAGCAGTAAAAATATAAAAAGTGCTAGAAAAGTATAGCGATATTGTTCATATCGCCACTATTACTACTACACAAGAGTAGTAGATAAATGTGTAGTAGAAATATAGAAAAGTGTACTACAAACGTACAGCTATATTTTCAAATATCGCTACACTTTCTGTTTCTGAATTCATTGACATCCATATTATTATTATAAACGTGAAACTTTGGATGCATGATGTTAGTCAATCAGATTAGAACGACTGAACGAAATTAGAGCAAGACAGCAGTCCCCCCCATTCTCTTGAGGTTAGGTTTAACATGTTTTGACCGATTATTTCAATCGATTCTGTTTGTTTTCTTATTGTTTTATACATCTAACTTTAAAAATTGTCAATCAATCGATCTTTCGAATTCATTCTGAAGTACTTTTGAATTAAAATAAAGCAGAATAAAGGGAATTAAAACTTTGTCTTAAGTTAAAACTGCATTACGTTACGCCAAGTGGTGTAGAAAATTTTCCCATTTGCGTTGCCCCAATAGGTGTTTACAATCCACCCATATGCAGTGTGTTCTTGACTTGAATTTGTTAGCCTGACTAATGAGCAAAATGATTATGAATAATTGTTTTGTTGTTTAGTTTTATTTCCGGTACACACTGTAAATAATTTTTTCAAAGTTAGTTGGGTGGGCTAAGCTTTGATATTCAACCATTTGTTGTTTTGCGAAGTAGGATATTTTTCGGTAGTGCTTTGTTTGAGTTTACATTGCCGTCATTTTTTATGTTATTGTAATTCGATCTTTCATATTTATTTTCCTTGGCTTTTTTCCGGCAGCACGTAATCCTTTTGTCTATGTTCATTATGTTCGATTAAACTTTTTTGTTGTGTTTATTCAATTTTCCTGCATTTATTATTATTTTTTTCTGTATTTTCGTTAATTCATAACCTTACGCCGTTCGAAGACACATTCGGCCATTTCTCTAAAATTTTGCGACTATTTTTTTAAGGGGAGGAGGGATTATTTTCAACAGTACCATAATGATACGGGTTGATGGTATTTTACATTGAGATCAGACCGTCACTTCTGATAAGTCTACATCAAAATTTTCCTCTTGTACGAAGACGCGGGTAAAAGCTGGTGTACAATAAAATATTTATAAAGTTACTGAGAGATAGATAAATATTTAATTTTGAAAATATATATAAAAATATAATATAAAATTTTTAATGAAGAATTTTTTTACAGCAAAAATGATTTAAAGTAAATTTTATATTTATATTGGTTCCAGAGCAAAAAGGCAAACTCTAGAAAATATTATTTTATAAAAGAAATGTTTAGAAATTCTAAGGCTTTTTGATTAATTATTCTCATGCCAGAAAAAAATTTAAATCGTTTGGAAGAAAAAGAAATGGCATCAAGACGACTTAACATTCAAGATTTAATACGAATCAATAATTCATGAAAATTTGTGTGACGGTAATATTCAATTTTAATGGGGCAAGTGGATGTTTTTTTATTAAGACTAATAGTAAAGTAGTAAAGTAAATGTTAGCCTGACTAATGAATATAATAGTAAAGTAGATATAATATTTAAAATATTATTTTTGTAAAATATTTTTTTCCTATGCTTTACTGGAAATCTGATTATTTTCTAACATTTTCTTTTGCTATATTATAAAATAAAAAAAACATTCTAAACTGTAAAATGTCAAAGTATTTTAATCTGCTATCTTGATATACTGTGTTAGTTAAGTATTTAGTTCTAGTGGTTACTCTTAAAAAAGGATTTGCTTAGGAGAGTTTATTGACAGAGTTTATCGTTTAATCATAACAAACTGCATGATTTCCGTAATATATTATATTAAAAAACAAAACAGATTTACCAAAAATTAATTTACATATGATTACTTTTATTTTGTTTTTTTAATTTGCATTTGCTCAGTTTTTAGAAAGTTTTTAACTTTCCTCTATAACGTAACTTCCATACAATTTTAGTTGGATTTAGTTTCAGTGAATAAAAATATATAATTTAAATTTCTGTGAATAAAAATACATAATTTAAATTTTATTTAATTAAAATCTATGAAAAGCAAATATTTTAGCAAGATATTTATATAAGTTGCAATGGTGAAGAATATTTACAAAAAGCTAAATTGAAATGGTATTTTGCTTGTTAATTATCAATTTGTTTGCATTGGATTATATTGTGTTGTGTAATTTGTATAATTTTTTTTGTATTACAAAATTTGTTTTTAATTTTATTTTTATTGTGAATATTATTATAATTTCCTATTATTAATTGCTAATATTCCTTCATTTCTCTTTCGATTTTATTATGTGTACTTTCAAACATTCTTTATTTAATTTGTAATCAAATCTATGTTCAAAATTGTTGAATATATAATAATTAATGTTTCTTAATGAAAATACATGAAGAAGAAATTTCATTTATGATGTATTCGAAATCATAACAATCAAAGATAATACAATACCTAAGTCAATCAAAAAAAATTATTGCTTTAAAATCAATTTGAAAAAAGAAACAACGAAAACAAGAAGAACAATGAATTACGTCCTCTATTACTTTATCATAAATCCCATAATCAGTGTAGAAACCCTGAAAACATGTTAGTGAATGATAAACGTGTTTTGGGAAAGTATGAAAAAAGGTAATCTTTTTTCTATAGTATGATAAGTAGCATTTTTCTGTGTCAAAGATTTATTTGTATAAAAAGAATTTTCTATTATAGATGAACATCATTTGATATTTTTTAAAAAGCACAAGATTCTAAATTTTTCCAGTTTAAGCATTAACATGCTGAAATTAATGACTTTCAGCTTGATTTCACGAATTTATTCATAAAAAGTGTTGAGTGAGATCAAATCGTAATTCACATGCAGATGTATATTAATCTTACAGAGATATATTAGTGAAATAAAAAAAGTTAATATGGAAAGTATTGACCGATTCTGATATAATGACATTATATACAAAAAACAATCTTAAGGCTTTTTCACGCTCGTAGTGCAGTAACTTAACCGTCATCTAATTTATGCATAGTGCATGGAGTATATTGTGATGCATATGAGATTTATAGGTCTCTGAAGTAATATTTCAGTAATTAAATAAACCATAAAGTTAAATATATTCCAGGAAGGGTGAAGAATGGAAACAGATAAATAGGCAAGGAAATATATTTTGAACTAGTCAATCGTCATGATTTTTAACCTATTAAAATGTTCTTTGTATTTAACATATATATTTAACTATAAAGTTAAATATATTTCAGGCAGAGCGAAGAATAAAAAAAGACAAATAAGCGAGGAAATTCTTTTTGAAATAGTCAATCGTCCTTGTTTTTAAACTATCAAAAATGTTCTTTGAATTTGATTTTTATATATTAACCATAGAGTTAAATATATTTCAGGAAGAGCAAAGAATAAAAACAGATAGATAAGCAAGGAAATATTATTTTGAATTAGTCAATCGTCATTGTTTTTAACTTATTAAAAATGTTCTTTGCATGATGAGTATTTGGATCCTCATTCCTTGACTTTTTTTACATGATTCTTTGAGCCCAATCCTTAATGAACGATCCAGCCATCTTGCCCAGAGAACCATTTCCCGAGATGAAATTTCTGTCCTTTTTCCAATTTTTTTTATTTACAATTTTTTTTTTATTTTCGTCTCTTATTAGCGTCAACTTATTTAATAAATTGCAATGGACTGCGAAACTTACTATTGAGGAAAAATTATATTTACACTTTTCCTTGATCTATGTTAATAATGTCCTAATGTTTTGTCAGTTTCAGATAAGTTCTGCAATTCCTTTTTTTAGTTTCAAAATCTTTTCAATCAAAAAATTCAACACATTTATTTCCAATAATTTACCTAGAGACGAATTCGGATAATTCTAATTACTGGACCTTCTTGTGCTAACTTTCGTAATTAGTCAGGAAATCAAAGTAAAGATTTTCAATTTTCAATAAATCTAAATTCTTATATATCAATTAGCAACAATTCAATTTTTTAGAGATAATCACTGAAAAACTGAACAGTGTGATGTCAGCTAATTTGTTTTATTCCTTTTCGAAAACTCTTTATTCCTAAAAGCCATCAATTAGTCTTTAATATTCATGTAAATCTACCAATAAATCAACCTTTAAGTATCTGTCATTGCGATACCTGAGTTTAGCAGAGAAGTTTGAAAGATTCTCTATAACTTAATTGCATTACTCTAATTCCTGTCTAAAATCCTATCGAATTATTAGGAAAATTTCTTCGATTTCAGATAGATTCCCTTGGATTCGTAGAGTCACATAATTAGCTACTGACAACTTTTGAAATTAAATATTTTTAAAGGGTGGTGTTATTACCAATATTAGCATTTAATTGGTATCAGTTTTGATTTAATTGAGTTTCCTTTGTATCGATATTATAATCTGAAAAAAATGTGCACTTGCGGCAATTTAAGTTTTCTTGGTAAATCGAATTCATTGGAAAAATTTAAAATTACTAATGGAATTAATAATGATAAATGGACGTTTTTAATAATCTGTCAAAATTTTAGTAAGACGTCAGTGGTTCATGGCGTTCAAATTGATGCGATAATCGAAATAATAAAAGAATTAAAAAACAAGAAATGAGAAGAAGATTTGAAGGGTCTTATTCAAAATATTTTGAGATTTAATTCTTTTTTGTATTAGTAATAATCTTTATTGTTTGGTTACCTGAGAAATTAAATGAATATCATAAATGAATAGTATTTCCAAGAAGTATTTATTGCTCATACACGAGAAATACAATTTCTTTACTAGATGAACTATACAACATGAACATGAACTGAACAAGGCAACTAAACATGATTGAACAAACAATGCAAAGCAGTTATTGTAGCGAATTTTTTTCACCACCAAATGTGGTATTCCTCTGATTCAAATAAGTTAATCGCAGACTAGGATTAAAAATGGAGGTAACTTGATAGACATTCAAGATTTCACGGACCCAAACAATGATGGAGATTTAATGGAAAGTAATGTGTCATATCATGAGGTCACAATTGTTCGCGACTGATTTAAAGAACATTTTAGGTAATTGCAGAGAATTATTTGGCCACCTAAATCCCCCGACATGAATCCCATAAAAATGCATGACACATAATCGAGAGTTCCTGAACCATCAACATTTTTTAACAATTTTGAATACCTGTAAAGGTAGCATGACCCAATATTCCAACGACTTGTTGAGTCCACGTTATATTAAGCTGTTACACTTTATCATGCAAAAGAAGGTCTGATATATTATTTGAAGGTATAGGAATTTTAATATTAATGCATTTTAAAGTATAATATGAAAATTTGAATTATTTTCTTAAAAATCTTGGATTTAATGAAGGTGAATATATAAAAACTTCGTATCAAATAAGATATGTTTTGTTATTTTGTTCTAAAAGGCTTTATGAAATTAAACAAATCTTTTATTCTGTATTTTAAAAACTGAATTGAATGCCCATCATTTAAATATAAAAATTCAAAGAGAATTTTACTATTATAAATGTTATGTATTCTAAAGAAATGAATTATTATTAGTTTGAATAGATTTTCCAATTCAGCTTAAAAACTTGAATTTAATGTAAAAATTACATCAATAAAAGACGAAAATATATTCATAACTTACCAAAATTATGTAATTGACTTTTACTGGAAAGATCAAAGTTCCATCTGAATCTAGTTACAGTTATTTTCCCTTATTTTTTTGTTTCTAATTGAAGTTTTAGATATTCTACTTATATAAACATTGTATCAAAGTATCATAGTTTAAGGATATTTCATTTTAAGCATTTTTGAGCCTAACGATAGCAAGAAGAAATAAAAAAAAATCGTGAATAATTTTGTGAGACACGTTATTGATGCAAATCCGTTTATCAATATTTTAGTACTTCGCAAGCGTTGCCAAATATTTAAATTAAAAATAAGATTTAAATCATAAAATATTTATAACAAGTTGTTTATCCTCAGACGCAAAATGTGTTTCCTTATAAAGGAGTTGATTACTTTAGAAACAAGTTCAAATATTTGGGGATATCTTTTATAAAGCGTTTTAGTTTGGATTCATTTTAAATATTTCTAGTAAAAAGTATTGACAAATAAATTGGAATTTTACTATAATAAAAAAATATTTTCAAAATCTTTTTTTATAGATGGGATTGAATGAGAGAGCATACTATTAAACTCTACTTGCCTATCTTGTTATAAAGAAGAATTGCTCTATCTCAAGGATTAAAATAAATATATTTACAAATAAGTAAACCGATATTTTCTTCAAATTTTATGAATATGATATAATTTACGGATATTTCATGTTTAGCTAATAGATAAATATTAAATAAACGTGAATTATTTAACTAAAAAAATTAAATTCTTGATAATCTCTTTTTGTCAATGTATTAGAACTTTATTGATTTCCTGAACTAGAATATTGGATATATATTTATGCATTAAGCTTGAATTATTATTATTATTTATTTTAAGATATAAAGTTCAGGGATTGAAATATTTTCTTCATAATAAAATTTGATGTAGTGTTAGAAAGAGTTTAGGATCAAGGATTATTTGGAAACAATGCTCATTGAAGGCACCAATTACTCCCTAGCAAATCTTAGCCATAGGTTCCACATATATAATTTTTTATGCATGATAGTTGGTTATTAATAATTATTTGATGCTAATTGACGTAGAACAGAAGAATAAAGACAAACATATGCAATAAAAAGGATGCTGAATGATTTTCTTCTTAACGAAAAAAGAGTTTGTGGAGATTGAGAAAGTAACAAATTTAATCATTTATTGGTGTGTTGCCGATAAATACGTACATTTTGTTCGGTTATGCTGATATTAATGTAATGAGTTATCATTACTCTTTTTTTTCTGATGAAGTTTACGGTTATCAGTTGAATGTGTGAAGATTTATGGATGGATGGATGTTTGGAGTTTTATAGCGCATGAGCCAAAGCTGACCATGCTACGCCAAAACAAGCGGCAGGTGTATCTTGTCTATTCATGATCTATTAAAGAAAATGTTTCCGGGAGGGTAAAAACCAATCTTTTATTAAAAATGCAGCGTTTCACATTTATAAAAACCAAACCTTATCCGTTTCAAGAACAAAAGACTTTAAAATTACTACTCCAATAGCTGAAAAAAAATAATGGAAGTAAATGTTTAAAATCCCATGGTATTTAAATAAAATGGATAAAATTTATTGCTCTTAAAAATTCAAAGATATTCTTGTGAAGGTGCTTTCCCACCAATTCACGCATCTCCAATGTTAATGAATTAAAAAAAAAACCCACATACGATGAGAATGAAGTTTAGGACACTGAATTAAAATGTGCCGATCTGTAAGATTGACATTGCAGTCTGAGCACATCAGTGCACGCTGACCAAACAGGAGATGTTTGTGCATAAGGCGAGTAGATTGTGTGAAGATTGAAGAGTACCTATTCAAAATTGTTTTTGGTGGCTGATTATATTTTAGGAATGCCGAATTTTAGAATTCTATATCAGCCCAGTAGCTGAATAATATATATATATATATATATTTCAGCTTATATATATATATATATATATATATATATATATATATA
>JAOUZG010040071.1:2235359-2251212 GCA_026289955.1 Argiope argentata | reverse complement strand
AATATAAAATTTGCTGTAAATTAGATGTAAATATTTGCAAATAGTTTAGTTGTAAAAAAATAATTGTAAAGTAATCCCTCTAAAGATTGCTCTAAGGGAATTTGCAACAAAAAAATTGTTATATTTGACTTATTTTGATATATAGGTGTGTTTGCGGTGTAATGAGATTTCTAATGGTTTTTACTACACACTAAAATGTGTAGCAGAAGCTAAGAAGTAAAGATTTGTTCTTATAATACGTTGGTGAAATTTCCAGATTTTGCCTAGGACGAGCGTATGCTTGTAAGTTTTTCCACCCTTTTTAGTGGGACGCTATGTAAAAGGCGTGGCTTGAGGTGGGTAATCAGATCAGTTCAGATCAACAAGTTACATTGGCTGACTTAGCTTGAAAGAGCGTCTTTTTACTCGTTGATGTGTTCTAAATCTTTGCTTTTACCCGAAATTAGCGGATTTCATAGAGTTAATTGGCTGGGAATTTTTAGCTTGGGTTGCGTATCTTTAATACCCATTTTTCTAGACAATAAAGCCTGAATCTTCCCATCGTTCTTATATGAGAATTTTCGTAACAAATATATTATTATTAACATACCTACATAGATTTTATCTGGTCATCGCTCTTTGCTACAGCTGCTGGGAGATGCGGTCAAATCACCATGCCACAGAATGCCTACTCACTCTCTCACGGCACATGAGAAAGCCAGAAACAAGTCTCTGGGAAGAATGGTACAGGAGAGTTGCATCGAACACCCTTTCACGCGACAAAATCCACTCCATAGAAAATCATATTCATAAATACCAAGACCACACAGTAGTTGAAACCACATTGCTACTTGTGAAAATTAATCGATTTTATCACGGACGTTACATATTTCTGACTCAGCAAGGATTGTTTATATGCTTATACATTTCATACTGCTGTTCTCAATGCAATTTATCAGTTTTTTACAGTGCGCAATGTCATTTGCATGTAAATTGAACCCATAGTAACCATTTGTTTAAGTATTCTTACCCCCTCTATCTTCTTATTACTTCATCAGAAATTGAAAACATTCGTGTAAGATTTGGTACCATGGGATTCTTTCTTGAGATCCCTGTATGGTTTGTCGCCTCTTTCATTCATCAAACAGTTTTTCATTTCTTTTTCTTCCATCCATCTTGTGCTTATCTAACTGGTTAGATAATTTAATGTTAAATTCACTGGGATCACAGAATGGCGCAATATTGGGTATATATTATTTATAGCCTAATCTAAAAAAATAAATATTTCTAATTAAATTACGTCTTTTGACTACGACATGCGACTACGGCTGATGGTGGAGATTTGGAAAATACTGTACATTTATTTTCATTCATTAAAATATTTCAAGAAATTGAAATTGATTTTCAACTATTTATTTATATACATGTTTATTATTGATAGCGGCGTCTGTTTCAACTTTGTAATTAAAACCAAAAACTGTGGGAATAAAAACTGTCTTGTCACAAAAACTTGTTACAAGTTTCTTTTTCAAACCAACCGTTTTCATGTTATGCATTTTTGAAAATTATCATGTCTTATATTTTAGCTTTAGGATATAGAATGTATTGTATTTTTTTTCATGAAATTGAAAATACTTAAAGAAATTCTTTTTCTCTTCCTCTCATGTTCAAATGAGTAACTAATATTCGATTTAATTTACAATTTTATAATTATGATGGTTTATGAATAATAAATAATGAATAACAATGTTGATAATAAATAATGATTAATAATGTAAATAATGAATAATAAATAATGACATTAAATGCTGTCATTTGACGACATTTTATGTCATTATTTATTAATCCACAAATAGCAGAAGTTTATTTTATATTGAAGATCTGAAAGGAGAGAAAACTGTAACTTCTCTACCGTTTTTCCAAATAAATAGAAAATAAGGCATTCTACGCGTTAAAACTTCATGGAATTTATCTTTCTTTATCTTATTAGTGGTAATAAATTTATGTATCGCGTTATTTGAATATCGTGGTTTTAAGCAGGAGGAATTTAAATCCCCTAATTTATCTAAAAGAAATAAAATTTTGTTGTGAAATAATTAAAACCAAGGGAGAAGGTTAAAATAATCTAATATTATTTTACTGGAAACTAATTTCCTTCCTTCCTCTATCAATTAGAGCCATTGATATTGTATATTTGGTCCTAATATTAATGGGATGCTAATTAATTTTCAAGAATGTGGATTAATCGTTGTGTAATTTGGTAATGTGTTTATAAGTCTATTACTAAAAAGATTTTTTTTTGAAATTTTGAATTTGTAAAGTAAAAGAGAGAGAAATAAAAGGAAAATATCACCATTTGGTTTACAAATGAAAATAATCATTTATTACCTTAAGGATTTAATAATATGATGCTAATTTCCTATTTTTTTCTATTACTCCAAACAAGAATGGCAAATAACTAAACATTATTTTTTATTTTTATGGACAACTTCGTTATTAATGTTGCGCTTTAAATGTTTAACATCTGGTAAGGATAGAAGCATTTAGGAAAACTTAAAAGAAACATTTTGCAGTAAATGAATCAAAAAGAAAAATGAAAGTTCATAGAAATGAGTTAAATAGAAAACCAAATGTAAGAATTTTTGTATATTAACAAAACATATTGAGTTGTTTAGTAAAAAATTAATGATTTATAAATAATAATTTCAACAAAAGAATAAAAATTGCTTGGACAATCAAGAAAAACCTTTGAAAGTAATTAAAATTTAAAAATAAATAAAGCTGTTAATTTTCTCAACGGAATGTCTGGCATAAGGATTTTAAATAACTGAATTCTTCTTTTAAAGCTATAATATGAGTTTGCGAATGCAAAAAATTTTAAAGAACAAAAATGCAAACTTAAATTCTTTTTATTCCCATTTCCAGGCAATTAATTAAAGGAAATAAATCGGTCTCATGTTTCTTTGCTAGAAAAATGGAATTTTGGGATGGATAAAAAGAATAAATTTACGTGCAATCTACTAATTTTTTTTTCATACTGAGATAAATGAACAGTTTTTCATGAAGAAGATATAATGGCCTTTTTTTTAATAATGCAGTTTTTATTTTTCCGCGCCTTCTGAAAAAGGGTTTAAAATGCAGAAAAAAATTACTAAAATTATAAAAATATTCTTGGAAAAATTATCTTTATTAATGTATTCAGAATGATATTCATCGTATTTATCATTTTCGTCTTCTTAATTTCCAACATATAATTTATTATTATGATAAATCTGGAATCTTAAAATCAATTATTTCACTAATGTACTACTAGGTGAAGTTGCTAGTATGTAATTAAATTATAAATAATTTAATTCTTTTAACTGTTAATTTAAATTGTAAAATAATGAAATAATATATATTTTTAAAATTCTATCACAGAAAGAAATGAGAGAAATATCGTCTTCAGAATTATGCATTAACAAATATAAAACAAATTCAATTAAATAAAGTACTTATAAATATTAGTATTATTTAATTAAAAAGATTTAAATTTATTCAATGTTTTAATTATAAGAAAAAATTATTAAATTTATTTGCAAAAAAAAAATCTCTGTAAATAGTTTAAAAAATTAATCCTTCAAATACTTTTCATAGAGGAATTTAGGAAAAGCTTCATAATTAAGGCACTTTTAGATTTTTTACATTAATGAATAAAAATGGCTGTCGTAAAATAATAACAACAAATATTGATGGAAATACATACGCATTCCTGATAGGAGATAAAAATATCCATTAAAAATTAAATTATTATTAGAAATTTTGTGTTTATTACAAATGAAAAATTTATTATCCAAGTAATAAATTTAATTAAATTGTTAATTAAATTTATAAGCCTGAACATTCGTTGTGTAAAAAAAAGGATATAAATCAAATTCTTGTGTAATCAAATTCAAATAAATTTTGAGCTTTGAATCCCAATATTTATCTCTCTATCATTGAGCAAATGTTTTAAATCTTGATATTTCTATTTTTTCCATGCTCTGATGTATTTTATTGTTTGGGCGAGGAAAACAAAAACGATATTCCAAGTAGACTTTTATTTAAAAAGAATATAAGAATTTGCATTTTTATGTAGTAAAGATTGTCATTGAAAATTCTAGACCTGAAATATTTGTCATCTACAATTGCAATTATATGATGATAGTTTCCTATTTTCAAATGTATCACTGAAATGTTATTAATTTTACAGTTCCTTAAAAAAAGATTGCAATTTAATCGCTATTACCTATGACAGGATGTTACATACATTGAACCTTTATTTAGTAAGTGTGCATGCTACCGAAAACTTCGGCTTTTTGACTTAAGAAAATCTAATTGACATCTAACCTCACACAGAGATGAGCAATCAAAATAAAAGAAGGATACAATTTAATTTTCCAGGTAAACCATAAAAAGTATAGAAAGATATTCGTCATGCCGTTTCCAGCATTGCAATTGTGTTTCTTAAATGCATCATAAATGAATACGAAGAAAGGAAAAAATTATTGCGGTAAACCATGCCTTATGAATACCAATATATTATTCCCCATCAGATATATTATTTAGTTTGAATTTCTGTATATACTTTTTTCCTTTAGTTGTGTTAATTCACTAATAAATTCTTCCACTAATAAAATTAGTACTTATTTTCACTCTCCTTTTATGTAACTGTTCTAATTTCTTCACAAGAGTTCTTTAATGAAGGCAACTTATTATAACCTTTCTAACTTCATTCTTCCTTCTTGCAAATTTTATCACTTATTTCATATTGAAATGCTGTACATACTGTCTAGTTTACTTAGGCTAATTAAGTTTGCCTTAAGAACATAAAAATTAATATGGAAAAAAATGTATCACAAGGTTTTCCTTTTTTCATTGAGTGTAATTATTATTTGTAAACAAATATAATATTCACATCCCAGATGGAAAATGTATTAATATTTCATAATTACCTTATCATATACAAAGATGATTAGCTACAAAAATTATTAAGATGATTATTTCAAATTGAGAATAGGGAAACCAAATTATTTAAAAGATGACTAGAAAACAGATGAACCTATTGATTAAATACTGTATTTTTAACAATTTACAAAGTCTTACCTATCTTCAATAGAAGTATCGTTTTCATTCAAAAATAATTTATCTTCCTATATTATTTTCTATTATTATGTTATTCTAATGTTATCAAATTGGGAAAACCAAATTACTTAAAAGGTGATTAGAAAACAGCTGAACATACTTATTAAACACTGTATCCCCACACAATTTACAAAGTATTCAATATTTTAAATAAAAGTGTCATTTTTATTCAAAAATAATTATCGTCCAATATTATTTTCTATTATTATGTACCAATACAATTCATTCATAATCATTCATAAGGTTCGAAGATTTGATGATTATATCATGCGATATTTGACAGTCCTTCTGTTTGATTAATTACTCCTAGTTTGAATAAATGGATGGAAAAAAAGAGAAAGTTTTAGAATATGAAATAAACAGTGATTTTTCCATGTCATTTAATAAAAACAAATTTGAGAGCATGTTTGTCAATGGAGTAGTCATCAACATATTATAAATTGAATACTTCTAAAGTTCGAGGTATCGATCATGTTTTAGATCTCATAGAACGCAATCACCATTTTTGCTATTTCATTGTGTAAACATGTTTGAATATGAAAACAATTACAATAACAACAATAATCAGACCACAATAACGACAATGAATAATAATCATTATGTCATTTATGTCCCAAAATTTCTCCCTCAGTAAAATTCTTATGTTATTGATGTAATAAATATTTGATTTTTGTAACTTCTCTTTGAAGATACAGTACCCTCATATATAGAGGAATAATTTTTTTCACGCACTCAATTTACTTTTATTTTGAAAGAATGTGGTATATGTGTTACAGTGAAAAGCCGAAATCATTCAAAACGCGAATTAACTAGTAAAACACGTTTTTACTGATAGCGCTAAGGAGAACCCGGATTAACATGAAAGCCCGCATTCTAACTGACAACGCACTACAAAAACACCCGTTGTCTTTAGTTATTACAGGTTTTTTCAGTTAAAAATTATAAGAATCTAGAATCTTTACTGGTGAAATTTTCAAAGCAAATACAATCGTAGAGTTTCATTCATGCTGGAATATGTTTGTGCTGTTGATTTATTTACAATGAGCGAAAAGGATGTAAATGGATTTTGCGAAAAAAAGGGAAAAATTCACTTTGTGGACAATTGCGGTTTCTTGCATGAAAAAAAAACACAGAATAATTTCGAAGCTATTACACATGATGGATGCAATTATCTTTTATCTGAGGTTGAAGAATCGGAATCTGATATTAGCAGGATTTCAATTCAGTACCGCAGATTATTAAGGTTTCACAATCTTGAAACCCGTGAAGTAAAAATGTTGGTTACTTCAAATGAGAACATAAAGATTAATTTACTTGTCGAAAATTTTTTGATGCTATCGAATTTGCGCATGTGGCTATAAGACATGGGGATAGAGACAGAATTAAGATTAAAAATACAAGAAATTTTGCTATCATAACTAACTACTGAGATGATACAATAATTTTTATTTATATATGAAACATGGCAATAGAAAAAAATATAAATAGAAAAGGTTTGATTCTAAACTTAAAATTCACTCAGAAATCAATAGACACTCCCAAGTGGAATTAATTGACATGAAATCTCAAGCAGATAATGAATTTAATTTTATTATGGTTTAAGAGGAGAATTTTAAAAAAGTTTGCTCTACTACCACCACTTTAGAGCAAAGGAAGGGAAAAGGAGGCTTTGCAACTTCTAGATATCTTTTTGATATCTAGGACTCCTTGTGTATTGTAATCGTATAAATGAAGATGGTTTGTAAATTTATTATATTCATAAACTACATTATTATCGAAGATATTTCAATGAAACCCTCTTCACAGATAGTCGCAGGGCTCGTTTGAGAGGTCCAAGATGATAAAAAAGAATTGGATGAAGAATACCAGATTAAAAAAGGGTCCATGGTCTTCGTTTTGTCCAATTTAGGTAACACGAATTCTGAATTCAGGAGTTAATAATTGCTATGTTGAACACTATTTTGACAACTCTATGTTAGAAATTAAACCGAGAGTTGGAATGACAACCTCAAATTTGCCATTGGATATTATAAAAACTATTGAAGATGAGGATGAACCTCTAAAATTTTCAAGGGATGAATATTGAGAAAAAAATGAATAAGAACACAACCAAGTGAACATATAATTGACACTAAGTCGATCTATTTTTTTCTAATTAGAAATGAAGCCAAGGAAACTTTAAAAAAGCAGGTGAAACGAATGAAAAGGATCTCCGAGGCCACAAATTCTGAGTTTTGCATGCTTTCTTAAAAACTACATGTTTTATTTTCAGCTTCAAAATATAGCTTGCAAAGCGTCTTAAAATAAAAATGATACTCCAAGCATTTTTAATTTCATCGCCTCTGCTTTTTTATTCCTTTCACTAAAACAGCATATACAAGAATTAATCGAAACCAAAATATATTTTTTTAAAAAATTCTTTTTCTTTTAAATTTTAATCATGATTTAATTAAAATAAAAATCGTCTGTCTATAACTTTTAATAATGTTTTAATTTAAAAAAAATTGTTTGCTTTTACTTTAATAATGTAATACTTCAACAAAATCAACTGTTATGAACATTTAATTTAAGCATAAAATAACAGATAAAACAGAAAATGAAAACAAAAAATAGGATAAATACTACTTCTAAATATTAGTTTTGCCAAATGTCCATTGACAAATTTGTATTATGACATTTACCGAACACTGAGTTTGATAGTGGAAGTAATGCCGTTTCTCACATTCCATATTGATAGAACAAAAGCTGATTTGCGAAATCTCATCGGTTATTGTGCTTAAAATAAATTAAGGCGGGTGCAAAATTCCAGAAATGAACAATTCTAATTTCGAAATCTCACGAGTAACTGTGATACGGAGCGTTAATTTAAACATTCATTCAATCGAGGGGATTTCGGATTACAATAGCATTTTATCAACGGATTTCAATTTTGATCATTATTTTGAGATTTCATGGCGAAATGAACATAATAAGAATACGAATTATCATGAAAGATCGAACTAAGGCCTTTTCCATTATTCTGAATCACATATGTTTTTAAAGTAAAAAAAAAAATCTATCATTAAAAGCACTAAATTGTTCTTAAAAAAATTTCTTAATTTTTTAAATATCCTTTTGTTTTTAAGACTTTAATTTTGAGCGTATTATAACAAATATTAAAAAAAATATTTTAATAATTTAATTATTTTAATTTATTTTAATTAATGATTTAATATTTTTTCCGAAAATTTACTATTACGCCACGTATGTATAGTTTCAATTTTATAAAAGTTAATTTTTTAATTGAGGTTTACGTTTAATCGTCAGATTTTAAAACAAATTTTTAAATATATATTTTTAAAATTTTGAAATTAAGTTGAGTTTTCAATAACTTTTTCACCTTATATCTTTCTTTTGTATTTAATTGAGATTCAGTCTTTAATTATGATTGTTTTACTGATCTTAAAAATAAATATTCTGAACTTCCTTGTCAGAGAATGTTCACGTATACATATGAAAATTTTGATACAAATAATCAATCTACTTATGATTTAGTTCCTAAATATTAAGCTAATGCATTATCATCGATAATATGTAATTAGTTATGCAGTATATAGGAATTTTGACAGAAAGAGTATTAAAAGTTGGATGAAAAATCAATTTCTGCAAGCATGAAAAACTATAAAAAAAGAAAAGAAAAAGTTATTAGTGTTAACGATAATTAATTTTACTACCATTTTTTGTTTCGCAAATGCAACTGAACATTAGCCTTATTTAAAAATTCTTTATTTTCTACTATAGACTTTGGGCCTTATTTAGAATCTCTATTCATTAAATGTTTTCTACTAAAACAGCATCACCATATTTTTTTATTTGTATTTCCATATACTATCCCGTTGGGAAACAAATATTTCCACTGCAATTCTATTGACAAACCTCCATTTTCGGGTCAAGATTTTTGTTTCTTTGTTCGGCTTTGTATCACTTTCCGACAGTTCTTGTTACTCTTATTCACTTAAGACAAAGTCGACCATTTACAGAACTTTATGTCCTGCTTGTCGAAGAATTGTTACTTCTCCGCAATTCTTCCACCCCTCTGCTGCGACCGTAACAGATTCGGGCATGACAGTTTGTGACGTTTCTTTTAGTAGACAAACTCCAACACTACCCGAATGCTATTACTATTGCTCTGTTAACCTTTAAATCGATTTAAGCTGTATTATTTTAGCGCCACTATTCTCCTTTCTGTAGATGGAGAAATGGGGATTTTAATTTCAGTTGCTTTTCCGTTTTTATTTTACAACAAAACAACAACAACATTTTTTTTCTGAAACAGGAAAAAGATTTAAAAAAAACATAACAGTGCAGAAGACATGAAAACAAAAATAAAAACATATATTGTTATCTATTTTTTTAATAATACTGAAAATATGAAAAATCCATCTACTGAGCTTAGTCATTCGTTAAAGGGTTTTTTTAAAATTTGAAGTGCGTTGCTGTAATTATAGGCGAAAAATATCCGTCAGAGTTTGATCATTAGGATATATATTATTATTTTTTTAATATTATCTGCTGTGACGTAAAAGGCGGAAATGATATTTGACAGGCGAAAGTCTTACACACAATAGAAAGTGTTTTTTTTCTTCAATGTTAATAAAAAACTATTTTAAAATCATAGTTTCAATTGTAATAAAAAATTAGCAATTTTTAAATTATATGTACATTAAATTAATGTAATTAAATGTATTATATGTTTTTAAATTCTATATATATTCATTTATATTATCTATAAATATAAATATAAATAAAATTAAAAATCTGAATAGAAGGGGAAACATTATTTTTATTATGAAACAACCTACTTCAGTTATTTTCTGGAAAGGATTTTTAAAACAAATCTGGGCTAAACATTAAGAAAAAAAGGAAATAAATCTAATAAAATTAATTCAATTAAAATTTATTCAAATTAAGATTATCTTCACATTTTAATTTTTATTTCTTTTTGTCTCAGTTCGCGTTGGCATTTCTGCGTGATCATGCTGTTATTTTCTGTTCTGATTAATGCAGCGTTGCTTCTACACTACAACCTTAAACTAGCAATTCCGACCGTATTGATGCACTTAGAAAATTCTAATTATTTGGACAGCAGAATTTCTGGTGGGAATTGTGGTTAAATAATAACTATCACCGGTCGCAGTGCAACCCTTCAGTTGGGAAGTATGTCCACTCATCGATTGAAATAGCCCACCACCACCTTTTTCTGTATCCCCCCCCAGGGTAGGCTGATGACAGTCGGCCACAACAAATCCTGTCGATACTGTTACATTCAGTGGAGGCGGGGTGGTCGGCTGTACAGAAGAAAGATAGGGTGGTGAGAACCAATCATCATGAAGGAAGCTTCTGATCATCATTTACGAAGTACCACAGTGTGTGTGTTCCATATTGTAAATTCATTCAGCAGCATTATATCGAAGATTATGGACATTAATTCCTTCTGTAATGAATCTAATAGGATATGTGTAAGATTTTGGGAAATAACCTTAGAGCACGCCAATAGAACATAATTTAGAGATGTGTTCTAATTTTTCCTAATTTAAGTGTGTGTTTCGTGATTAAATATGGCAATAGAGAAAAAAATAGAGATTAAATATGGCAATAGAGAGATGCCATGCCACAGGTATCAATTTCATTCGTTCCACCTCAAATGATCAATGGAGAGAAAGAAGAGAATCAATTATACCCCAGAGTCGTTTATTCTCCTGTGCCATTTATTCATTTTCCAGACAATAATATCTGAAATAATCTGTTCTATTATTCATATGCGAAAAAAAGTCGTAGGATATTAAAAAATGACATTGCCAGGCTAAATGATCATTTATTATGTTATTCGTTTTTATTCCCTTTTATTAATTTCTTATTATATTTATTATGTGTAAAACGTATTTATCGTCAATCTTTTTTCATCTGTCTAGAATTAATTAAAGAGTTTTGCATTGATCTATATGAAATGTTGGCCTATTCTTCCTTGGACCAAGACGGATTCTTTGGGGTGGATTATCTATGAAAATTTTTATGTCTTTATTTCCACTTGCACATATTTTAATAATGGCGACTCCTATATTCAAGAAAATGCTAAGTTTTATAATTCTGACCAATGTTATGTGAAGTTTGATTTTTGATTTGGCATATTGCTGATCAATTGAAGACATACATTCAGTTGCGATTAGTGTTTTAAAGTTATCAAATCGAAGATGATTCTTGAAATTCTTTGTCAGGAAGTTTTGGAAATTTCCTTAAAAGAAAAATCTAGTTGGAGTTGATTTGAGTTTGTTGTTTTATGGAACAAAAGCCATTTTTGGCTAAGCTGTGCCACATTCTCGAGTTTTATTCAATTATTTTTCAATTTATAATAAAACCAAAACATGGAATGATTGCAAAATCCGAATGTCTAATAGTTTATATCTGTAATTTATGAAAAAGCGTGACAATGATGTAAGGTATGGTACTGTGCTAAAAATTCTGATTGGAAAGTTTAATACGGAAAATAATTTTTGTTTTATATTACCTTGATATATTTGAAATGCTTCTTTTAGTTTTTTTTTCTTATTCCAGCTTGCCTGTGTATATCTTTTAAAATATATAATTTATTTGAGATAAAAAAGTAAAAACATGCATCAGGGATAGTAAAATTATTCATTATTTATTTTTTGTTTTTGTATAGAAAATATATTAGATTTTATATACAAACCAGTTTATAGAATAAATCATTGTACCCAATTTATGTATAATTATATGGGCCTATTACAATTAATTGAATAAACTTTTATTTTTTTCTAACTACCTTGAAAATTAGTTATCAATTTTTAAACTAATTATCAGATTGTGTTTTCACAGATTGAAAATATGAATCCCCAAATTTCAATTTCATTTATTACAGTGCACAGCAGAGAGTTTATATCTCCCACTGTAATATCCTCTACATGTTATCAGAATGGATCCTCCTACACAACACGCGGGCCATTATTGCGATCCACCTATCACGGACACAGCATTCTCTGTGGCATGACATTATGGTCGCACGGAACTAGTCCACTTAATGGTTTCGGATTGAATACAAGTGCCAGAGGAATAAATTATAACTGCTGCAGTTCTCACTTCGTACTATTGCATTAATCAAATATATTCATCGGACTATCTTCTTCCTGTGCCTCCGTAAGCTTGCAAAGTAACAGATTAGTGAAACTGCGTCTATTAAACATTTGAGTTGTGTGGGGTGTTTGAGATGAATTTAAAGCTATAATACTTACAGAAAGTTATTGAAACGGTTACCTTCTATTTATTGGTTGAGAATTCAATTTTGAAAAGCGGTACAGAAAATAATCGCGAAGAGAAATAATTTTTAGAATCGAAATTGTTATCTTATTTTGTGCACAATTTAATAATTTGTACTTAATATAGATTCTTCACTATTAATTTATGAGACTTCAAGACTCTTTTTAAATATTGAAAATCTTCCATACTTTTTAAATAATGAACTGTCTTGAAAATATGGAATTAAAATAGCTTTTTTCAGTGAAGTATAGCAAATTCTCTTTTTTTCAGCAAGAATTCTAAATGTATATATCATTATTGGTTCCCCTTCCTAATCTCATATGGTAGAGTAATTTCGTTGTCTTGTAAGTTATGAATAAAAGATTTTTGGTTTGTTGGCAGTCAAAAAAAGTAGACGTTAACGTTAAGTGTGAGCAATTGGTAGATCGCTACAAAAAGCAAAGCAAGTTTATTTTAACGATCATGTGGAAATTTAGAGTGAGATTTATTGTTACTGTTTCTTGTGAAATTAGTAGCTTTTTAAAAAAATAATATTTATTGTTTTTAAGAAATACTCTAATTGTGATATGGAATAGTTTATCAGAAATTGTATATGTTGGATATTTTTAAACCCATATTTTTCAATCCCAGACCATGATCTCAATTTGCATACGGTTGGTGCATGCTTTACATATTTTTATTGACAACGCTAGAGGTGTGACATACACATAAAAGCTGTATGTATTTATGCGTGGGTGTTGATGCTGACTTCGCGAGGAGCGAGTGAACGTCTAAGACATGCGCCAACCGGGTTCGTGTAGTATTATGCTCTTGTTTTTATTACTCGAAGAAACGAGTTATGTTTTTTTATATAACTGATTAATAAATCTATATTTTAAGAAACCCGGCTCCTCATTTTGAACCATAGCCGACAACAGTATAAAAATAAGAAGTGGCTTGATTTGAATAAATGGATGACTAGTAAAATAAACTCTTTCCTGATTATTTTTGCTTATTTGAGCACAGGTTATGAAATCACAAACAGTGCATGATTACTTCGTTAGGGAAATGCCCCCTATATTCAACATTTAGTTTCAGATAATGAAAAAATCAACGGCTTGGAAAAAATAAAGGAAATATTAATGATTTTACATACATTATATAAATTGAAATTAACCTGTAATTGATGTAAATTTCTAATAACAGTGCCCTTTTTAAAAATTTATAATTCACCATTTAGTGGCCTAACGACTTTGATCAAATAATAAGGCAACCATTTAATCATGATTGGATAAAAAAAATTAGATTGAGTTCATAGACATTCAATTTTCCAGTTGCTGAAATACGAATGTTCTCATAACTTATGCTACCTCTTATAGACTTCTCTTCAATATTGGAAATATGACTATAATTCTCCCTATAATCCTGTATTTTATGTAAGAAATTATTTTAGAGCTTTCATTCATAGATCGTAATATTTTGAAGATTCAGTTTATATATCTTAGATTGTTATATATCTAAGATAAGTTAGAATTTCAATTTTTATATATCTAAGATAAGCTAGAATTTCAATTTTTATATATCTAAGTAAAGCTAGAATTTCAATTACAAGCAGTCAAATCAGCTTCATTTGACTGTTTTTTTAGCTAATTTTACATGGCGAATAATCGTTCACAAGTCTATATTCAAATAGTTAATAGTTATTATTTTCAGCAGCTGTCATTCGTATTGAATATTAATGAATTTCCTCAGATGATAGGATAATTATGATTGATATTTGATTTGATTGATTAGAGTTAAAGAATGTTGTGAAAATAAAGTTAAAAAATGTTCACTCCACTTTTTAAGCACTAAAAATGAGAGCGAACAAACAAATTTTTCGTCAAAAGAATGAAGGTCAAACTAAAAATTCTAAAATTGGGTGAAATTTGAAAAACCAGATTAGAATATTAAATGACAATAAATACCATTAAAATCGATCAAATTGTAGGGTATATAAGAAATACGATTGAAATTTTATTCAATTTTAAATATTATTTTAGAATCTCCTGCTTGTTGATTTGAAAAGTTTTGCACATTTTATAATTAAATAAATTACATTTTTTATTGAAGTTATGCTGTAAAATACAAAAACTGCTGTGGATAAAAATTTCATTAATTTAGGAGAAAAATTATGCAAGTACTTTTTACTTCTTTATATATCTTTTCACCCTTTGTAAGATTTTTTCTCCCATTTCGTAAAACATATTTTGACAAAATTTTAAATTTCAATCAATAAAGTCATTAACTACGAATTTCAATCAATGTGCCGTATTTCACTTCAAATTTTGATATAGTCTTAATACAGCAGTTTTATTGAATTAAAGCATGGAAGAATGAAAAGAAATATTTTGAGCTTACGAAAATTCTCATATTTATTCTCTCAGATAATGACTCAAATAATTATTATCTGCTAGAAAGTGTTACTTTATAAAAACATAAATGACAGGTTTCAAAGCGATGCGAGAAGGGCATATGCAAGAGAAATGATCTTCAAAGCGTTTTTAAGGACTGGTAGTTGAAAAGAATTATAGAAACAGTGTTTTCCCTGCAAGAAAACGTACAATTTTGAATTCAATTAAATTCTTTGTCATTTTTGGTATCTGAAAGTATTCTCTAAACGGTTGAGTATTGCAAGAAAGCTTTTATGGCACTTGGCTCATGCTAATGTTAATTACCGAGGTAAATTCTAGTTCCAACTAATTGAAGCCTATCACACCTGCCATATGATATTGACTACCAACTACAAACTCTCAGAATTTCAAATAAGTAGCCTTCATTATGATATTTATAACATTTATTGACTCAAATTACTTAAAATATACTAATGCAAATATAGTGATACTGCTAAAAATAGAGTCCATATTATATATATAGTATTATATAGTATTATTGTAATATATTCACTTACTACTATTAAATATGCATAGAAAATAAGAATTAAGCTTTTTCCTCCGTTCAACAACTAGCATTTCTTATTGAGAAAAGTGCATTCCTCATATTCTGTTAATCCCTGAGCATAACTTTTTTTCTTCATAGATGTCAGTTTCCACATTTTCTTTCCTTTTTAAATTATTCCTTTTTACTGTAAAAAAATTTAAATTATATTACTAACAAATTTCCAGTTGTGAAGAGGAAAGTGTTTGTATGCCATATTATAGACTACTTGAAAATGCAATTTGTTAATTTCATATGAAAGAATGAACAATATTAGCAGAAAGGGGTTCTTCTTAATAACTTATACTAGACATAATATGCTTTATTATTTAATAAATTATTCCAAATGTGTGAAAAATATATCTATGTTACCACCCACCCACCCACGCACACGCAGGCACACACACACACACACACACACACACACACACACACACACACACAC
>JAOUZG010040071.1:2220804-2232811 GCA_026289955.1 Argiope argentata | reverse complement strand
CATGTGTATTTATATTGCTTATGTGTTGACACATACGATATTTTGATGAAATTTTCTCCGACCATTTTGCATCAATGTGGCTGAATTTCGCTCATGCAGTTCTGAATGTCTCGAATTATCAGATGCTTGTGGTCTTACTAGTATAAACATTTGGTTTCAAAAATACTTCCAAAAAGAAACCCAAACGTGTTAAATCACACGATCTAGGGGGTCAATTCTGAAATTTCCTATGGCTACCAGATTTTCATCATGCTTTAAATTTTGTTGAATAATGAAAACACGTTGCCCTCACTGGAACGCTCGATTTTTATTAACTCTTACCAATCAGCTGTAAAATGGTCTTTTAATAGGGTCACCAATACTTTAATGTTGCAAGCAACTGGATAAGAATTGTGGCAAATTGAAATCTTACGTTATTTTGGGACACCCTTTGCACTTGAGTCAAATTATTATTTATGAATTCCATGGCGTACGAAGTATCTTCTTGTATTATTAATGTTCTGTTTTAAATGATTTACTTTCAAGATGGGATTTTTAATTCATAGTAAACTTTTTGGTGCATCGTATTCAATTCAAAAAATTTCTACTAAGAAAAACAAGATAAAATAATCTGGATCAATTGTTAAGTTTCCTCATTACATGTAGAAATATTGATATAGACTAGTCTAGGGATCATGAAATCAAATCATTTGCATGAATGTTTAAATTCCTTCATTAATTATAGAAATATGGTTGACTACAATTCTAAATATTATCTTTGTTACTTGACCAGAGCTCTTAAGTTTCCTGACTTAAGATTAGGTTTACAAGAGAAAAACAATTAAATCTTTTGTTTGTAAGACTGTAAACTTCTCTTACAAATTACAACACAACAAATTAATTAAATATTTTCTAAATATAAAATTGTATGGACTATTCATACCACTAAAATAAGATGAATACACAAATTCCAATTTATATTTTGACAGCAAGTACCAATGAAGGTAAATATATGTGACAAACACTTCAGTAAACATTCGTTGTTTAACTATATATAAACAACAAAACCCAAATTTCCACGACATTTATAGAACGTTTTCAATGAAATTTAAATTCCTTAGGATCAAATTTTAATAAATCATTATTTAACAGAACATGTTCCTCAGGGAAATTCAAAATTTCGCTTTAAAAACTACAGATTGTTTAAATAAACAAATAGCGAGGTTTTAATTATGGTTATTTGAAATACCCGTGCAAATGATAATTTTAATTTACATCAATTCATTTAAAGTAAATTTAGCCTTTTCAGCAATTTATGGATATATTGACTGAAAAATAAATTAGTTTCTTTCTTGTGTTATGAATTTATAAAGCAACCTATCTTTGCGTTGGATAAAAATTACAAATTTTAAATTTACTGCATTGAAAGGGGTGAATATTTTAGACACTATCTTATTCAAAAATTGGATAAATTTTACTTATTTCACGGAACAAAATTTTAGATATTATTCCACTCTATTATCAATTACGTATTATTTTCTTCGTGATCGTATTATTTCCATGAAAATTTGAATAATTTATACTGAAAAGTCAACAGCTCTTATTTATCCAAAAATATACTGAACCTATAATAACAGGAATATATTATGGGCTAAAATAAAGTCTTTAGAACTTCAAATTGGATTCAATAATAAATATTTGGAGAATGTCGTAGAAAAGGTATTTCAAAAGATTTGTAAACAAAATTTCATAAATATTTTAAGTAAAATTACTCACAGGAAATAAAAATAATAATATTCTCTTTCCTTGTTTATTATTGAAATAAAAAATGATCCATAGTATTCATCCAGCTGTCATCAATTTTGATGATGTGAAGTAATTTATATTTTTTTGTATAACTTTATCTATTGAATATAATTATTTTTAACGTCTTACAACTATACATGGTTGTTTATTTTTAATTTAGTAAAATATCTAAAAGAGCAGCTTGATTGTTTTCAAATTTTTTCTTGAACAAAGCAGTGCTATTAATTTAAATTTTGTGATATTGATTTATTTGTGTAATATCTAAAAGCGACGGATAAAAATTTTGTTCACGGGTTATGTGAGATTCAAAAATTTAAAAAATTCATGAGATCAGAAACTTTTGCATGATATCAGACATTTTACTCATCTAATATTTGATTTACGTATATTGTATAGATTTTTAATAAATGAATGTAGGATAGAATCAGCCAATAATCGTTCGTTATTTGTTAAAAATTACCAGTTTTTTAATCAATTATTTATTTTTATGAATTGGAAATATTAGGGTTTCCCAAAAGTTCCTTTTCTATTTCTATATAGAATGAAAACACATTATTATTTACTGTGTAAGATATTATTTATTTTGTTATCTAGAACTTTTTCTGCTCTATTACTTTCTACCATCTCTCAGGAAGCCTCGTTATGACTTATTTCCAAAATTGTTGTAATTTGGACAAGAAATAATTATCATGGTGTGCTTTTAATTCGTTGGTGGTTTTAAAGCGCTTATCGAGAAATAAATCTTTTCAGGATAGAAAGAAGTAATAATTACATGAAGCGAGATCTGGATATACAAGATGCTGTAAAATATTCCAATCAAACTGTAAGAGCTTCTCTCTTTCGGCTAATGCAATATGTGATCTCGCGTTGCCATGGTGAAAGACGACGCCTCTTCGGTTCATTCATTCTGGCAATTTTTAGTTGATTCCCTTGTTGGTATTCTACCGTACAATTAATAGTTTCGTTTTGTGGGAGGAATTGGTAGAAAATCACGCCTTTCCAATCCCCTCAAATGGACAGGATAACTTTTATGGGGTGTAATCCTGGCTATGCGACAGTTGAAACGTTGCGACGATCGAAACCGATGACATAGACGGCTAACAGATAAGCCTGCATATTTGCGCAAGCAGAACCAGATAAGGCCATTCATATCGCGATGAAAAAGAAACTTTGAGGACACCCTAATATTTTAATTTTTCTGATGACTTAATAAGTCTGATGACTTTTTGTTTTTGCTGAGGGTAAACGGCGCCACGACTGTTGCGGGAGGTTGCGTTGTCAAGGTCGTCAATGTAGCGATTGAAGGTAGCTGTATGAACCTAAGACACTAGAGATATTAGCTGAGTGACATGACCATAATATAAAAGTTGACTTCAGTAAGGTACTTGGCTTATAAAGCTAGTGCCACAGTGTCATAACAGCAGGCACACAACACGGCAAGACAAACTCGGCAAAGAATAATAGTGATTGGAAAGAGAAGCTTAGTGAAAGAGACCGACGGGTACTGAAGAGGTATATAATATCTAAAAAGTGAACAACTGCAAAAAAAGTGTTCGCAGAGCTCAATGCCCGTCTGTTTTCTCCAATTGAAGTAATTACAATTCTAAGATATCTTTAGAAACAGTACATTTATGGCCGAGCAACAGTTATCAAGCCACTTGCCACAAATATTAATGGTAAACGTCCTCTGCAGTGGTGCCACACTAAAAAAGCCCTGGTTGATTGGTAAAAGGAAGAAATTAATATGGTATGGCGAATCGTTTTTCATACTTTTCCTTTTAGCAGAGAGGGTGTACTTTTGGAAAACACTTGCACAAGCGTATGATCGTGATTGTCTCTTTCCAACTGCCAAGCATGAAGGTGGATATGTCATGATATGGACAGCCACGTCGTGGTTTTCTGCTGGATTAATCGTGATCCTGTAAGGAAGGATCACTGAGGAGAAGTATAGAGAAGTTTTAGCTGACCATCTTCTGAAGCAGGTTTTTTTCCTTCAGAAGTTGGAAAATTTCAGGCTGATAATGCACTTTTCCTTGCAGCGAGGTTTGTACAATAATGAGGGGATGAGCACGAGAATGAAGTTAAACATCTGTCTTGTCCCACCCAGTCAGCCGATCTCAGTATAATTGAATCGTTATTGTTTATTTAGAGCTTTTAATAGGTAATCGATATCTTCCAGTAGGCAGCTCTCCTAGATCCATATTAATACCTCTACTGATCTAGAACCATACTACAGTTAGTAAGTTAATAATAAGCTTAAAAAATTTATCAACTTCGTTAAAAGTAACAAATTATTGACTGATATAGTTTTTACTTGCAGCTGTTCAATCATATGAATCAATTCACCAAAAATTTTCTTTATAAACTCTGGTATATATAGTGTAGTTTCAGTTCATATATATTCACTTCATAATTCCCTTATCATTACCATTCTTTAATTAGCAAGTGTGGAAGTAAATCATTATCAAAATATCCCTCTAAAAACCACCTAAAGGAAAATTTTGATGTTTTTCACGCTTTTGTCATGATGTAGACTGACCACTTATTAAAAATTTACAAAAAATTCTTCTACTTCACCAAAAAATTTCAGAAACATATTTATAATATATAATGAAATCCCAATACAAAGAAAATCTTATAAAAGTATGCAAACTATTTTTGTTAATAATAGGAAGTGATACGGATTATGAATGGGCAAAATAAATAAAGCCCCATTTCGAGTTTTGTTAAGCATTTTAACAAAAATATGAGACAGCGAATAAAGTTCGGAAGTTCGGAAACTCGAATTATTCTTTTATTTGGCGCAAATTGTACAAATGTATGCATAAAGAAATATTAAGTAGTGTTACAAATTGAAAGAATATATTAAAATAAAGGAACACTATTCCATCATTTTTCAAAAAAAAGAATTTCAATAAATCAATACTCTGCATAAAGTGCACATATCCGCAAGATAATAATAAAATATTGCAACCTGAAATCAAAATTTATGCAAACATGATGCTATCACATGTATTTAAATTTTTAACACCCTTCTACACTCGAACCTTCATGAAGCCGCAAACAAGTTTGTTTTTGCCACGCAAGAACGACAGAAGCGCTAAAACCAACACTGTTGTTAAGTTAAAGCAACGTTGGATTCCCCTTTTTCTTTGCTCTATAATTAAGGTCGTTTGTCTCTTGGATTGGGTTCACTTTTCGGTAAAATTCTTTTAGTGCTTGAATTATAAGGGGAAAAAAAGCTCGAAACCAGTAATCAATAGTCAACCAACTGAAAGGTTAGTCTTGGGGTTTTTTTTGAAATACAATGACAAACACGCGACATCATTGTTCTCGCTATTTTTAGAAATTTTCTTTTGTAGTATGATAATTCAGTTTGTTTTAAAAGAACGAAAGCTTCTAATATTAACATCTAAATTTCAGAACAATAATTTAATTGATGCGAAATGAAACAATGTAATTTTTTTTTCAAACTTAATGCAGTTTTCCACCTTAATTTTCTGGTTTTAGTTAAATATTTCTTTACCGATAATTTTAACTATTAAACCCATTTGAATTGTCAGGTTACGGTGGCGTGGTGGCAAGGTCTCGACTATAGAGCCGTGAGGTTTCGGGTTCCAGACCACCTTCCACCACAGAACCGAAGGACGTCTGATGTACGTAAAATACATTTGAGGCAAACATCCTTCCGCTAGTGTGGTGTGGTATGGTTGAGGGGGGGTCCCCTCTCACGACAAAGCCCGTCCTGGTCATCTTACCTTGGTACAAAATTGCCAGTTCCATTCCAAAATAGCCTTAGTGTTGCTTTACAATGGGACTTTAACCCTTTGTACTCAGAAAAATAATTAGATGCAAACTTATTCACCTTACATCCATGATTATAGTGAAGTTGTAATATCCATAAATACAAGCAGCCTGTCTCTCTGTCTTATCAAATAAAAATGCTCTGGTTTTGTTCCAAATTTACAAGAATGTGTTGCCGATGCACATATAAGAGTAGAAACGATCGACGATATACTTCTTATTTTGTTGAGAAAAAACGTCAAAATTGACTTGATACCTTTTCTCCGACATTTTCCAAATATACAATTAATTTATTTTAAAATATTTTAATTTTTTTGTTTATTAATACATGTTATATGCTATAACATTATTTAATACAGTTTATTGCATTTTAGATTGTAAAAGAATGAAAAAGTAGTATCTATACTCATTTAATACAAAAATACTATTTTTTTGTCCACATTTTCACAAATTATATATCTTTTTAGTGTTTTACGTATTTTCCCCAATTTAACTAATTAATATGCAAAATCATTTGATTCCAATCGTAAATGATTATGCTAAACGGTATACTTGGTATTCGGTTTGTTAATAATATTATTTATCTCTGTTTATTTTGTTATTTTTATTAGATTAATGTGTGGGTAATTTCTTAAATAAATATATTAGAGCATATATTTGAAGAATATAAAATTTTAACACATTTTAAAACAGTTAAAGGTAAAACGTAGTAAATTTTTTTTGTTTCATTATTTATATTTTAATATAATTTTATTTCACATGTTAACCATGTGTTTTTTACATTTTTTGAGTCTTGCATTAAGACGCTTTTTAATTAATTTCACTACTATTTTGATTACGTTTCGTATGGCCTTGGTAGATTTACTGTAATTTTGTAAAGAATGTAAGAAAATTAGTAGCAATATTATAATTGTAATGTTCTTACATTTATTATTCTATTACCAAAAGAAATGCGTTCTTCGAAAGAGAAATATATGGAATTAAAAATAGTAAAAGAGCTTAATAATTGCTTTGAAAAATATTTTTTAAATATTGTGGAATCTTTGATTCTCCATTTATTGAAGATTGTAATAATAACCAATCTGAATAATAAATTATGCTTTTAAAGCAAATCAATATTTTCTTTGGATGACTCAATTTTCGGCATAATCACAGCAAAGAAAGGAATTTCTAGTCAAACGAAGCCTTTGGCTTTATTCAACTTTGATTTTGAAACTATTTTAACAATAAATACAGGAAAACGAATTTCTTCATTCTATTGAAGAAAAAAGAGAATGGTGTTAAAAATAGCTTTCCTATTGCATTAAAGAAAAGTTTGAAAATTGCGTTTTTTTCTTCGCCCTCTGATTAGTGATATTTGTCACTTGGATATTTGTGTCAACTTTATAGAAAGAACTCTTAAATCTTGAATTAAAAGGAAAGAAAAGATGGAACCCTGCAATCAATAGCTAGCTAAGGGAAGGCGTCAGAGGAAGTAAGTCAAACTTCTTATTTCGTTTGAAATTGGCAGTTGCGAGACATCAAAGTCAATGTTTTTTCATGAAATTTATAATTTTGGGGCATCAGGAATAGTATAATTTTTATGCGCTGCCACCTTTTACTGCTTTGAATTGAAACTGCTGTTGGTGTTAGATTATTGATTTATAATTTTCATTTGCCGGCTTTCTGGCACAGATGTAGCGCATCTTCCTCGAGCTCTGGGAGTCCCGGTTAGGACATGGTTGTTCTTCTTTGTGCTATCTGTGAGATGTGTGACTGTAACCCCCCCCCCCTGTTAAAAGGGGCTGTGCAAGCGACTTGTTGAGTGTGTAGCAAATTCGTACTCTTGGCTCTAGTTGGTGATTCATCAAAAACAAGAGACGCTCCTTTCGGCTTAAAATCTGCTGATAATTATCAGCGAGGTTTGTCCAAGGCAAGTGTCATAAGTAACAACAAAATAATTTGCATTTTTTTAAACAGGAAGAGAAAATCAAATAATCAAATAAAAAGTAAGTGTTTGTAAATGTGAATTATTTTTCTAAAAGAGAATTACTTTAAAAAACTAAAACTAATATCCTTTAACTAATTAGTTCTGAACTGTTATTTGGTAGCAGCAGTCTTAACTTTTGAACTGTAGGTCTTCAAGTTCGAGACTCGATTTCACCGAAGACTGATAGTGTATTGGTGACTAAAGCGCAATAAATTCGTTGGCGAAAGACGTTCTATCCTTGATTAGGAAGATTGGACAAGGGAGTGCCATCTCAGGTGACGTTCTGACTGCGATTCAGAATTACGAGGTCAGTCTCAAAACGGCAGTAATGTTGTTCTAAAACGAGACATTATTATAACTAAACTAAATTTAATATATTAACTGCAGAATTTATTTTTAAAATTCCGACCACTCTTTGCCAAAATCAAGTTATGATGTGTAAAAACGTGTCATGCTATAAACATTGTTGAAAATAAATTTTTGAGGAAAAAATATCATATTAAGACAGATTCGATATTATTTTTATTAGGTGCAAAATTAGAAAGTCATTGCTAAAAAAGTATTTTTATTCAAAATACCAAAAATTATTGCAAGAAATTGACAAAATAAAACCAGTTGTGGTTGTGTCATGGACACAGCTGCGTATTGTACATGAACACATTTATGTATCGGTTATATTTTTTTTTAATAAAATACTTTTATTTGTGTATTTAGAATAAAAGCAAGGAAACAAAAAAAATATTTTGTTACAATATAACTTTATTAGTTATAAGTCTGTGATACGAAAAGTACGACACAAATGGCTTACAAGATACATCGAGATTTCTGGTAAACGTTAAATCAAAACAGGTATTATCTAAAGTTGCTGGAGAAGTTTCAATACAAGACAAATTGAATTCACTCAGAATGAAATCGGGCAATGAGCGGTTTTGTGAGGTATCAACATAAAAGTCTGCTACTATCATAACTGGTGTTGTAAGATCAGGCTCTTAATCGGGTATAATTTTTAGGTTTTACTATTACCATTCAGTTGTTCTTGAAAAGCCCTTTCCAACTGTATACGATCTCCGTATTTGGTTTTAGCTTTTCGACGCGTACAGGCCAACATTATATACTTTTGATAATATTTTCTTATTCTAACACCTTATTATATTCACTATCACTACTTTAATCTGATGTTTTATACACAATCGATATATTTTGACGCAGCTGACGATTAAAATTTAAACGAACATCGTAGCTCCTCCGGGTAAAAAGTTATGCCAATTGCAAATTTCAATACGCAGCAAAATAACTTCAAAATGGCGGCGCTTCCCCCTTCACCGCGCGCGATTCGTCACTGTTCTCGTTTATTGAAATGAATTTTTTGATCCTTTAGCTATCCAGTGGTATAATTTCATTCTGGATGTAGAGGATATATTCGAAACTACAACGCCAAACTGTATTCCCCGATTTTGTTATCACTAGGTTTTTTTGGATTGTGCCCGTATGGTAGAAAATTTAAAGACGTATTCATGTCAAGAAACCTCCAAAATAAATATGAATGGTGTAAAAAGTATAAAGTAGAAAAAATATATTTTCCAAGCAGACGAATGAGTTTTATAGAAGTATTTGGATGATCCCTTTCACATCGACAACAGATGAAAAAAAAAACAAGGTCTTCTTTAAAAATTTTTCTATTATATTGTTCACATAAGCCATATATTATAGAATTACTAAAGGCTTTCATATATGATTTTATTTATCTTGTTCCCATCGTTATTGAGGGACACTTAATACTCAACTAAATTGCAGGGAAATCCTGACATAAAGTGTAGGGTATACCCGATGTATTGGCGAAAAATATATAATTTTGTAAAAGGAAATACATTTTACTGGGAATAACTTCTATACGATAAAATTAATCCTAATTGTTTTTTGAATTTATAATGGGTTTATTAATATTGATGAAAAATATATAATTAAATGGACTTTCAAGTATGTCTTATTGAAATTTTTAGTTTGTATATAGATTGGTAATTTTTTTTAAAAAAAATTATATGACAAATATACACATCAACCTCAACCAAAATGAAGTTTTAAATTGGCATGTGCACATGCCTGACGAATTTAACAGTTTGATACAAATTTTATTTAAAGGAATTATTTTATTTTGAATTATAACGAATAAATAGAGATATTTTCAGCTGATAAAAATATTAAATATAATATCTCTTATTCGCACAAATAGGTGGGAAATTTTTTATTACAATTTCCTTCCATCTTCATTCTTAAACTTTTAATCTTGCTACTTTTGATTTCCATTGTTTAGAAGAGCAACTTTAAAAAAAAAGCGAATTGATATTGAACATTTTATTTTATTCCATTTTAAATAAATAAATATTGCATAAATTGTATGGCACTCGAATTCCCACATAGAATAAGAATATTGATTTTTTTTTAAAAAAAATATATATAAATTATCTTCGATTTCCTCTTCACTGTCATATAGTTTAAAAATGAATACGAATTATTTTATGCCATCAAATTTACCTTTTATGAATTAAGGATACATATTAACTTCATGAGATTTGCATACAATTGCTTAAAAGCAAAGGAAATTAAGCATTATTCTAAACTTTGTACAGCATTATTTATTTAAACTCATATTTCGAAGTATAAATATAAGCATAAAGAGTATTTATCTATAAAACTGCATAAGGAAATATAAAAACACGAATAAACATTTTTTCCAAATCAATGAATACTGTGAATTATACTAATACTGTGAAATTGTAGAAAAACAAAAATAGTTTTAGAATGAAAATAAAAATGACATTTAATATATCCAGTTTCATGAATCAATAATGAAATGAATAAATACGAAGTAGTATTTTTCGTAAAAGGTTTGCAATCATTTTAACAATAGAAATCGGAATTCGATAAGATAACTAGATTTTAATTCCTTCATCCATTGCGAGAATGGGAACAGAAACTGAAGAAGAAAATGAAGTCCTTCTCCGTTCTCTACTAAATATCATTAACTACTTTTTATGTTAAAGCTGCAATACTTCTTTTGAATCTCTAACTGGAAAAAGAAGTTTTTAGTGGGCTGATTTCCACAATCAATTGCAGATTATCGGGAAAGATCAAAACTGTATAACAATCTAGAAATGGAAATGGACATCGTTTTAGTTGTCATTTGAATGAAACATTTTCTTTCTACGAAATGCCATTTGTTCAATCAATTTTGATTTAACTTTAAAAATTAATTAAATATTTAATTAATAAAGAAGTACTTTGCTATACATCAGGTTTTATTTAATCAGAGATTTTAATCGGAAAAAGGAACAGTCTAAGACATAGTGAAGTTTTGCTGAAGTGAGCTTTAATATTTATGTACATATTTAATTATTATTATGTATATATTAAGCTTTTATATCTGCAAATATCTTTATATTCGTTTATTTTTTTTACAAATAATTGACTTAGCAACATCATTAAAAAATAGAAATAAACATAGTAGTCATCAATTAGAAAGAAATGATCCCTAAATATTTTGATGCATTGTAATTTTTTGAAGATGTATTGCATATGCTTTTGTGTTCCTTTAAATGAGAAATATATACATACTAGATGAATAATAATATTAGTTTCTGAGATTAATTTCATCACATTAATTTACATTGCAAAATAAGCATATTCAGAGGCTTTTAATTAAATCCTTTTTCCTGATATCATATTTAACTCACTTTTCACAGTTTCAGCAACTTGCCACAGCCAGAGTATAATTAAAAATAATCACAATCATTAAGTGAAATTTGTAGAGTAATCATAAAGTATTCGGATTGGTTAGCTATACTTCAAAGTGGGTTGAATACAAAGGATCTGCGAAAACGTTCTAATTATTGAGGCTGAGTGCTGTGTTAAAGTTTTATTTTACAATGTTTCAAAATTTAGATGAAAGTGGTAAGTGATCAAACTTCGAGATATTAAGAATATTCACATAAGATAAGATTGAAATTAATTCAACGATTAGAGGTGGTGAACTTTTCACTGATTTTTTACAAAGAGAATACAGAGTAAAATAATTTCGAATTTATTCGAAAATTGAGAGAGAAACAGAGCAGGCGATCTTTAATGACACTTATCGAGATTATAGGTTTGTTATGAAATAAAAATTATCTTTTCATAGGCTCACTAGTTATGTCTGGCGAAATCAATCTGCAGACATAATTCATCGGTCTATGTAATCATCAGTAGACGTATTATGAAGCTGAAATTTTGTTCTATATCAAAAGTGGAGGAGATTACTTTTGATGATATATCTGGAGTTCATGAAATTTCATTTAACATAACAGCTTCTAAAATTTGATCAGAGATTAGAGGTTAGAGATAAGGAATTAGTTGATTAACTTTAATCATATATATATATATATATATATATATATATATATATATATATATATA
>JAOUZG010040071.1:2166541-2200469 GCA_026289955.1 Argiope argentata | reverse complement strand
ATGTATATGTAAGTATGTGTGTAAGGAAATGTATATGTGTGTATGTACATGCATGTAAGTATGTGCGTAAAGAAATGTATATGTGTGTATATATATGCATATGCATGTATGATTATATAAGTATGTGTTTATATATGCATGTGTGTATATGTATGTATGTGCGTATGCGTTCATATCTATGTATGTGTATATATATATGTATGTGTGTATGTGTGCATATCTATGTAAGAGTGTACATGTATGTATGTGTGTGTGTTCATGTATGCGTTTATATTAATATTGTTTATATATATTTATAGCTTGATATATACTTGATATTTATTGCTGTTTTTGCTGTCATTGACTTCATGACTGCACACTTATTTAGTTTGTGCAAAAATGCATATTGAATTTCATTTGTCTCGCTTGTTCTTTTTTCGAGAAATCTCGTTTGAACTCTAAGAAATCGACAGGCAGACAAGCAGTCAACATTTGATATTACTTGTCCAATTTTTGATGAAGATTTTTTAGTCTGATTATAAAGCCGTATACCAAAATTCAATCAACAATCAAGTTGCCATTCACGTAGACGAATAGACAGAGGTACTTGCGTATTAAATCGTCTTCACCAACGATCGCCAACGGTTTAGTAACTCATTGGCGGCAGATTTGAATTTGGCGATAAAGATCAACAGATTACAATATTGTCGGATAGCCATAATTGGAAGTTTATAAAATCATTGGCGACGGGTTCACATTTGGCGATAAAGTTGGATGGTCTAATACGTAAAAACATAGACAGATATAATTGTTTTTCTTATACTGATTACGTAATAGCAATATGTAATGCCTGTTTAGTAAAAATATCACATTCCGAATTGTGTAGTTCTTATTCAGTTAAATTCCAATTTCAGTTATCATAGATCGTCAATTGAAATTGGAAATAAGTCTTTCTTTCCTTTCTTCAAGGATATCTCAATCGTAAAATTTCAGTACATTCAGGTGATCAAGTTATTATAGGATTACAATCGTTTGCATACATACTGCTTATGCAGGAAAATAAAAAGTTTAAGTATAGTAAGGTAAAAAGAAAAAATGTTAAATCGGATGCTGAATCATTTCATCACCATAAATATCACGATCTTTATAGAATTATTTCAACAATTGATGTAAATGAATATTCTTGTGACAATTTACCCTTATTGCTATCATTTAAATACTTAATATATTAGTTTGCTTAAATAATTGTTGGAATCTTTTGAAACCAAAATATAATATCTTTTTCTGAAAAAAAGTGCCTTCTCGGCTTAATGAATTTTCTCACTGATGAGCAATCGCTCTAATATGAAGATAAAATTCTTTATTTTTTGTAAAGTTTGGTGAATTCATTTTCTTAAAATGTCAATGTGAGAAATAATTTTTGTAATTTTTAAAGATATTGAAACTAAATAATTCCCTTCATAATAAGTTTTTTTTCATTGGTATTGGAAAATGTATATTCATGCTAAAAACAGTTTGAACCCCATTTGTGCTAATGTTTTGGTATCTCAATGAAATAAAACGAAAAAGTTGCAATTTTTGATTTTAGTAAGTTGAAATTTATTTAATATATGATCTTTTAAAGTGTGGTAGGTTGTCTCTTTTCAGACAAATTTGTAAGCAAACAAAATTAATTATAACTTAAGAACTATGCCGAATTTTGTTTTTAAATTTAATACACATGTATAAAAAGCCCATTTGATCGAATTTTTAAACATATATATATTCGTGATGAGAAAATGACGGTACCAATTAATTGACTTATAATTGTATCTGCTTGTTAATAATCTTTGATTGTAACTAATTGTATGTTATTGCAATTTATTGTCGGTAAACTTAATTAATGAACTTAATTGTTAAATGTGTTAAATAACTTAATTGATCTGTTTTTAAGATTTAACAAACTTGTGTTCTCGAATAACTTCCATCGGCTATAATATTGTGAAGACGCTATAGTAAAGAACGAAATTAAGGATATACTCCCCGAACTACTTTATTTTTTGTTAAGACAGTATAAAGAGAGTAAATAGATTTAAGGGAGTATATTTTATAAATTAAAAGATTAGCAAATCTAACAAGTAAATTCATTTTTGGTTATCTGTTAAATACTATGAATTTCTAGAGGAAAATATCGAAATTTTACACTAAGACCAGAGTTTGTTTACAAAATTGCATTCAGAACATCATATTTATCAACATAATAAATTTTTTTCTTTTATTATGTTTTTTTTAATCTGAAAAATATATTTACTTAATTTCTTATCGTAGGGACATTGTTTTTGGAAGAATATATTGATAAATATGTTTGCATTGATTTGTTTGTCGTTGTAAAGGAGATCACTTTTGTCTAGTGGATATGTTATTCGGCTACAAACTCGATTGTAATGGGGTCGGTCCTTGACCTTCAATTGCCACAAACTAGTCTAATGAGCTATGGAATTTATAAATTTCTCATTTTCGAAATAACAAATAGAGTTTTATGACTGACTTATCAATGCAGTAAACTAAATGTTTTATTTCATTATGCAGTAATTATTTACTAAATTGTGAACAAGTTTCTAATGAGATTAAAGATTCATAAAAGGTTGAATTAAAAATTCAAGAAGCTGTATTAACATATTCCTATTTTTTTCTGTTATCGATATATTATAATTCACGGAATTTCAAATATTATTGGAAAAGTATGCCTGAAATTAAATTAACCCGTGAATTATGAAATCAATAATTTTCCTATATTTTAATATTCCATAAATTTATAATATTTTTATTATTTTGTTTGGATTTTAGAATTAGAAAAAGAATCGCATAAGGCAATGTTTAAGCCGTCATTAATTCTACGTTATTGGCAACGCATTATGTCCATTCATGATTATAGGTGATTAAAATATTTAATGAAAAATTCATATGCTTTGCAACTTGGATTTTTCTTTTCACGTATGTGTGTGGGAGTGTGTGTTTGTTTGTGTGTGTATATGTGTGTGTTTCTGTGTATGTGTTTGTTTGTATATGTATGTGTGTGTGTATGTTTGTGTGAGTGTATGTGTGTGTATGTTTGCATATATGTGTGCTTATGTTTGTGTATATATGTTTGTGCGTATGTTTGTGTATATATGTGTGTGTATGTTTGTGTATATGTGCGTGTGTATGTTTGTGTATACGTCTGTGTGTATGTTTGTATAAAGCCACTACGACATCACAAATATTTTCCATAAAATATTGTAAAATATTGCAAGATATCTCTACAATACTATTCTGTATTTTTAATATCAAAAAATATAATGCTGATACTATTAGGATTTCATTTCAGTAGCACAAGATATTGTAAAATAACACCACAAATTTCAATTCAGTATTTTTAATGTCGGACAGTACCATGTAGACATTGTTAGAATTTCATATTCTTTCTTCGAGATACTGTCTGATATCCCCATAATAACTTTTGAAGTTTTGAATGCCAGATAATGCTGTAAATATTCAAAATATTGATGGAAAATTTGTATAGTCATGGAATTATGGAATCCATTATTCTGAAATCTCCATCAATGCATGAATTGTTTTGTTCCCTTGCCTCATTGAATCATTTTACGAATGGAAATTAATTTAATAGAGTTCGAAAACAAGCTTCGGGCATGTTAGAAAGCAAAAAATATTATATTCCATGATTTAAAACGAGTTGAAATAATCTTCCATACGCACAAGCAGATTCTGTATTTTATGAAAGTAATGCAATATTGCTTCGAAAATGTATGAATTATTATTATTTAATTTGAAAAGGTGAAGAGAGCATACCTGAATACATAAATCCTTTTTATAATAATTTTGAACCACATTGATATATTTCATGATGGATTTTGTAAAAGACAAATTCGAATTGTTGATCCAAACTTATCGAAGCAGCAATAGCTAGAAGATGTGATAAATATTTAAAGATCTTCTTAAATATTCAATAATCTGCCGAACTCAATACCTGAATTGGAAGTAAAGATACTAAAAAGAATTTAATATAAAGACATTTATTTAGCCTTTAAAGGCTTCAGAAATGAGAGTATAATACTAAGGAACGTGAAAGATTTCAATTTAAGAAAATGCGATTCTTTCATCAAATAAGCAGAGGTCTGAAATTCTGAAACATTAGAAATTAAGTGATTTTTATGAAGGTGCAGTTTCCATTTGATATTTTGTCAAATGTATAAGCATACTAAGATTTAAATTATCGTTTGCGCTAAAAGCATTTTACTAATTGGAGAGAAAACGAATGTTTGGGGATCTTTAATCAAGTTTCGGAGTTAGTGAGTAGAATTTCTAATCCTGTTATCTTCAGGAATTCTTTTCTTAATGAATGCGCTTCAGGCTTAGGTGTTCGGTCGCTTTGGAGTTTCAAAATACGAATTTCTAATTCTTGTATGTTCAATCGCTTAATGAATTTTAAAATACGAATTACAGTTCTTAAGAAATTCTAAAATAGATTCATGAGTGAAACTTGGGCAGGTTGTAAAAATTTAAATCGAAATGCCATCTATTAAATGAATGTTAAAGAATGAAATACGAATTTTTGTATCTCAAATAAAACTGTTAACATTAATAAATATTCGATATAACATCTGTTTACTAACATTAATGGTTGTTTGTCTCAATCTTTCGTTTATAAAAATATTTAATTAAGCCTGTCATTTGAAGCTAGATAAATGAGCAGTAATGATTGTTGTAAATTAATTACAGAAAAAGAACGACGTCAATTTCTACTTAGGTTAAAATGCGTGAAATTATAATGCGTGAATTTTCTACCCAGTTGGGGTAAAGCAATACAGATTAGAAATTTTTTAATTCCTTTATTATATTTTAATTTAAAAATGCTTCAAATGAATCCCAAAAATTGATTATTTAAAAATGTTTAATTTTTAAATAATCAAACACGAATAAAATAAATAGAATTGTTTGAAATAATCGGGCATGTTAAGCCTAACATCATTAGCGTGGGAAAAAAACAATCTTGAAACAGGAATTGAATGAATATGTTTTATTAATTTTTAAATTTATTACTTATCGATCGATGTTTATTTTAACATTAGTTATCAATGTATTCAATTTCTTTATTGTAATAATTTTCATCTTAAACATAATTCTGAAACTTTTATTTGCTTAATGCCTCAAAAATTGACAAAAAGTTATAAAATTATTTTAGTAAGAAATTTTTACTCATTCCTCACCAAACACTTAAAATATTTTCATATCGATTAATCGCAGTATATCAATATATACTTATTTTAAAATATCTTTTAATTCTATTATTTTAAAAGGAATTTCATTTATTTTATATGCTGATGGTAATAGTATGATATGAACATTAAAAATTTAGATATATAATTATAATATTATAAGACTGGGGAACATAAAAATGTTATATGACTCCAACAAAATGCTTTAATATTTAAATATATTTATGCTTGAATTATTTACATCCTTTTAAAATATCATACATTGAATTTATTATTTATACATTTCAATTCAGTAATTTACAGTCTTTTATTAAGCCGAATAAGTTTGGATTAAAAAAACATAACTAAATATTAGGAATTCCGATTTAAGGCTAAATATGGAGATTACGAGCCTAAACCCGAAGATGTACAAAAAGCAAATAATAAGAAACAACTGCGTTATTTCAGTGTTCCAGCTGATATGAACGTGACAAAATTTTTATTTTATTATTATTTTAGAGATATCTATCCTTGATGTATCTTTTCAGCTGATGAACATCAGCAAAATAACTATTTGAGGGCACTTAAATGGCAAAGATACATTTTATAAGTCCTCTGTGCCTCATTTGTCAAATATTCAAGTCAGACAACGCTTCAATGTTTACATTGTTAGTCATATGTTTAAAACAATTAAAATGACTAATTAATTTTATGAAAGCATATTTGAAACTAACGATGCTGTGAACAGTTATTACCTCTTTTTTTGTTAACGTTGGAAACATGACTTTAAACAGGCTCTAAATAATGGAAAATGCTTCAACGAAGTGGGTTTTAGACAAATTGTAAAGACCAGGAACATGGTCGTGAAGAGAACAGTAATTAGACGCTTTAAGAGAGCAATTCTGAAATTTTAAACTATGGAATATTGTACTTATAAATGTTTGTCGATTAGCTAACTAACCGTTTTCAGTCGTTGTTAGTCATTATTAATTTGATTCACTTTTGTTTGACTGCTGCCGTATTTAATTGGGACGATAAGAGATACACGTGCTGCAATCTAGCAACTCAGAAATGTGCCAACTCCTCTCAATAGCCGTATCACTAGGATCCAACAGACAAGCAGATACACGGAAGGTGAATTCCTGAACATTATTACCGTATTCATCGATCAAAACTCATTTTGGTATCCAGTCATATTTGCTTTCTTCCTTTAAATATCTGAGTACAAAAATGAGAATAAAATATAAAGAATAGATTCCTGGATTGAAAATCAATTTTTTTATGGCATATATATATGTCCAAAGCCCTATCTTAATTTAGTCCATAATAATATAATTCTAGCATATTCTCTTATTTCCCGATCCATTACACTCGCTCTAGTTCATTAATTCAACAGAAGCTGTGTAAAATTGCCAAAACAGCTAAACGCCTGTTACTTTCTCACACTCCGTGGGAGAGATGAAAATTGCTGATCTAAGCAAAAAACTTTTAAAAAGATCCCTGTGTTTTCCCTTTCCTCTTAGGCGTGAGACATGGAAAATCCCCACTGAAATCTAAGTTTATAAGCTCTGAATTTTTTTTATCCCTATCAAAGTCTTGGTATTTAAGATCAAGGATAATGATTTCTCGGCCTTTTTTGTACACTTAGCTTTCGTGAATTCCGTGTTGTGTCGTTCTGGACTGTGCACGTCACTTTCGCTTGTAAATAATGTCTGCTCCCGTGATAGAATAAAAAGAACTTAAAAATTCAACCTGCCTTCTCCATTATTTCGGCCACGACTCTGCTATTTAATCTCAACAAAATGTTTTCATTATATATATATATAATAAACATTGAGTAATACATGTATATATCAACATGGAAGTTATACGTAGAGTAATTACCACTTTAGACTATTCTAGGTACGAGTGATTAGAATCTATTGATGATGATGATGTCGGGTCCGCTTTTTACCGCGGAAAGAGAGGTGCAGTAGCTTCTGAGGGTATGAACCCCTGAGCACCCGAGGGCAGAAGTCTGACTTCTAGCTCATATGAAGATGAAACACACACACATACGCTTGCACAGCCCCTTTTTACAGGGGGGCACATTCACACATCTCACAGATAACACACAGAACAACCATGCCCGAACCGGGACTCGAACCCGGGACCTCTAGAACACGAGGCAGACGCGCTACCTCTGTGCCAGCAAGCCGGCATTAGAACCTATTTCCTTATTTTATCAAACAATCCTTTATTTTTTTTAGAATAAGTCGAGAAATAAGTATATCTAAATGAAATGCCATTTCTTATCTTAACGCATTAAAGGCGGGAGTCGTATCATTACGATGCATCTCTGGTGTAGCTTAAAGTTGGGAGTCGTAGTAATACGATGCATCTCTGCTGTAGCTTAAGGGCGGGAGTCGTAGTAATGCGATGCATCTCTGCTGTAGCTTAAAGGTGGGAGCCGTAGTAATGCGATGCATCTCGACTGTAGCTTAAAGGCGGGAATCGTAGTAATACGATGTATCTTTGCTGTAGATTAAAGGGGGGAGTCGTTGTAATACGATGCATTTCTGCTGTAGTTTAAATTCGGGAGTCGTCGTAATACGATGTATCTCTGCTGTAGCTTAATTGGGAGAGTCGTAGTAATACGATGCATCTCCGCTGTAACTTAAAGGCGGGAGTTGTATTAGTACGTTTGGCAGATAATTGCGCTACCTTATAATTAGTGTTTTTTTTAGAATATTTCTTCTAGTTTTAAGAGTTTAAATAATCATTTGTAATGCTAATTTTTTTAATGATTAAGTAAAATATCGCTTGCTCTTAGACGAAAAGCGAGGCGAGGTAGCTGCTGCTTTACCTAGCATAATTTCGTTAAGTTCCTCACCTTTAATGTGTTAATAATCTGATTTCCTTTCATATGCAATAATACTCATCAAAATACAGCTCATTATAAGATGCGAAAAAAAGTGCAAGATTTTGAGCATGCGTAAAGATGAGTTTATTTCATCCATGATTGGGAGAGAGGAAGGATGGAAAGAAACTATGTTTAGTTTTATTTATAAGATGAACTCAGATTAAACACCGAATTAGGAGGATTGATAATGATCCCTCATCTTTCAGCGCACTCCCCTCCCACAGTTGAAATACAATTGTAGAAAAGAGCTGAACATTGTAACATTGAAGCAAACATTATGCAAACAGTAAATTGATAATATTTACATCTTTAAAACCGCATTTTAATCCAGTTTCCTAAAATTCAATCGCCACGGTATCAGAAGCAATGAGAATGGAGCTTTAGAAGTGAATTTATTTCTTTAATATTTCATTATAATAAATAGGACTTCAAAGTTTCATTTGGTGAGGGAAACTTTTAGAATACAATGCATAAAATACTCCTATTTAAGTGTGTTAATACTAATTTATTTTATTTAAAATTGATTAACATTATTTTCAATAATTTTTTAAAACATTCACTCCAAACAATGAGCATAATAAATGGGATTTGGACCATCTTTTTATGGTTTTTGGCAATAAGGAAAAAAATTCTTTAAGAAGTTATAGATGAAAATAATGCATAAGAAATGCACATATATGCTGAAAAGTTGCAATTTTGGGACAAAAAAAGCTAAGCTTAAGAAAAAATATCTAAATTATCTGTGATTATGCTTCTTTTTCTTTTTAACAAATATATATATATATATGATATTTTAAAATCTAATTTTAATTGTAATTAATTCCCAAAGTTTTGCATTAATTAAGTTTATAGTAAATTCTTTCTAAACTGTTTTATTATTTCCTGATCCATTTCCCTCTTTCTATTTAATGAATAAAATGAAGTATTATAAATATAAGGCGTCATTTATTACTCCAAGCTCTCAGTGAATGGATGATAAACGACTGGTTTAAGCAGATTCTTTTAAAAGAATCCCGCGTTTCTCTAGTCAAGGTGAAATGTATAAGAATTCCTGTCAGAAATCTACGCGTATGCGATTTATGAGAATATGATTAAAAAGACAAAAGATAAATGTTTCGTACCCGTTTACCCTTTTTTACGCCTTGTAATCACTCTCCTGCTGCTGTCCCATACAACTGTTTCTCGAGATGGGGAAAAAATAGAAATTACAAAGTTCAACGTGTGTTTTCTCCTTGATTTTAGGCCCTGATTCTGCAATATATAAATAAAAAAAATTATATTCTTTATCCTAACTGAAATTCTAATTAATTTCTTTTTTTAAAGTAATCGATATTGCTTTATTCTTAAATTCTTACTTATTTCCTGATAAGATATCTTATTATACTTATTCGTTCTATATTTTTGAATGCTCTTATATTATATTTACTCTAAAAAGCTGATAATTACGCAGTTTTCATGATGTAAGAGCAAGACAAATAACCTTAATGCATTTTGATAATTTTTTAAAGATACCTACTTTTCCCTTTCACCAATTGATACATTTCGTAGAAATTCGTATAAGAAATTTGTTGGTCTAACATTCATAAAATATCCTTAGATACATACATATGTAGAAATAAAAAATAAATGTAGAAAATAAATGTAAGTTTATTTAAAGAATAGATTTAATTCTAAACAACGTCTGTCTATTGATTTTATTAAAGGAATTATTAATTAAATTCTTTATTTAATGAACTGTTTTTTTTAGATTATTGAGAAAAAAACTGCCATACACTGAATAAAATTAATTAATATGAAAACTAAATTATTTCTTATAAATAATTAAAAGCCATAATAAAAATGCAAATTCCAGAAAATCATATAAGAAAAAAAATTAAAATGTTAATATTTAACTAATTAATCTAAAATAATAAAAAATAATTATATCATATTTAAATTTCCAATAAATACGACTATTTGTTAACTCTATGTTTTCTAGAAATCAAAAACTTCTAATCAAGTTTCAAAAATCAATTAAGTAAATAACTTTTTTAAATACGTTAATTAAATCATTAGACAAATTCTCATATAATAAAAATAATTAATTAAGGAATTAATCATTTCAGCATGTTGAAAAAGGATTCACGATTTCGTTAACAAGATATTAACTCATTTGGAGTTGTATAATTTTGTTTTTCAAAAAATACTTTGCAGTTTAGTCTAATTGTTAGTGTGTATTTCCGTCATCCAATTAATTTACAAATGAAGCTGAAGATTTAATATTTAAAGCTTTAATTATTAAACCATGATTTAATGCTTAAAAAATGTTTCAAAACACATATGCACGGCTTCTAAACAACTAATTCCCATACAAAAAATTGTGTTTGCTAGAAATACTATTTTTGTAACAATTTTTTTTTCATATTTAGTTTCTTTTAAGACATACAAGCAATTTTTTTTGTACAAAGGCAACATTAATTTAATTTTATATCATCTGAAAATTTCGTAATTACATTTGAAGTTAAAGTATTGTGCAACATAATTTTACGCTTTTTAACTCAAATATTAATTCTTATAATGTTAAAACTTAAATTCATTTTAACTTAAAAAAATAAATAGTTCTTATATCAAGAATATTTCCTTTCAATTTCCATAAACAATTTTCATTATGGAATAGTTGTAGGAGAAAAAAGCAAGATTGAACCATTATAATATTTGGCAAAATTTCTTTAGAATGAGATAAAACTATATATTTTCAGGCATTTATCAAAGCGATGAAATGTAAATATTAATTTATAATTTGGAATGGAATATTAAATGATATTTTAGACTTATTTTCAAAGCGGTAATTGTAATGCTTAATTATTCTACATTTCCCTAAACTGCATATAAGAAATGATCGTGTCTTTAAAATTGAATGTACATGCTGTTTAAAAACTATTCTATGTACAATGCTGTTATAGTTTTTGTTATGTGGTTTTAACACTAATTATACACGCAATCCAATTTAAACAGCATAATTCTATGAATAAATACAAAACTAATATCAGTCACTAAATAAATGACAGTATTCTTAAATTTTTGAAATGGCTAGATAGAATGTAAGAGTTGTGACCTTAACATTTACAATTAACCTACCATAAAAATGGATACTCTAATTTAAAGAAAAAACAATCAGTTTTCAGAAACACATAATATAAATACTTTAACATAACTTTTTGACAAATTAGAGAAAATATTTTTAAAAATTGAAAGGCGTTGACAATGATTGTTTATTTTGCATTCTGTTAATACATGAAAATATCAAGGTCAATAATATAAAAATAGGTAATTAATGAGATGCTTAAAATAATGCCTAAAATATTTATTCGTTGATTTTTTTAAATCATAAAATCAGTAAAAATAATCATGACTTTTATCAGATAGCTCTGCATAAGGCTTAAATGGGGAGTTCAAATTTTAAGATTATGATGATGAAATTGGTAATCCTTTCTAATTGTTCGTTATACGAAAATATAAATTTCACATATAGCATGAAATAAAATGTTATCTTTTTTGTAATTGACGAAAAAGCTTAGAAAGAGTTTTGAGGCATTCTACTTGGTATAACAATAAAAAACAAATTTTAAATCAACTCAATTTGTCTTGATTTATACTAAAATCAATGAAATTTTAATCTCTGTGCGAAAAATTACAGCTAAAACGCTTATTGATAATTTTAAAACTATGATGGAATTTATAAACATGGTATTAGATACTCTTTGATACTATATCAAGAAAACATATATTTTTAGTCTTAATTTAGATAATATTTTTTTCTTAGTTGGCAGACAATTTTCATTAAAAAGCAGTTAACTATTCTGTGATACAAAACAGTTTAAAATATTAATTATTTTATACTTTTTAACTCTTAATTTGTAGATATTTACTAAAAGCAAATTAATAGAATTTCACCAAGACAGTAAAAAATATTTTCAAACATTATTCTTTTTTTCAATACATTAAAAAAATCCTTCAAAATCTTATTTTTTAAAAACAATCCACGCATTACGAATTCAAAAAGGGTAATACAAAGCCGACGGTGAAATATCTCACATTTCATTGTTGCTATTAAAGAAAGCAAAAATATTAAAAAAATCTTGACACTCAAATAAATCATAGTATAAAAACAAAAACATTTCAGCTTGTTACGCTTTCATTTTTGCATCCAAAGACATTTCCATTTTTGTTGCTGTTCCAAGAAAGGAAAAAATATATATATAATTTGTCCGCATAAAGCTGATGTATTTAGAAATGATAGAATGTAGTTTGTTACGAAGAAATAAAAGAATGAAATATTATTACCAAAGAATGAAGTTAGAATGAAATATTATTACCAAATAATTCCCTCAACGATGCATCAGATCTTCAATTTTCATTTTTGTTTTCTATGTTTCAATGTTTTTTACTTTATATGATTTTACTTTATATATTTTTATATGTTTTATGCTTTATATGTTTTTTACTTTATATGATATAATGCTTATAATATAAAAATCATACAGGAAAATCGTTTCTAATGTAATAATAAAACGTTTAGGAATTCATAGAGATTTAAAATAATCTGGGGATCCTTAGTTAATTGAATATAGTTAAACAATTCCGGAATTTAAAATAAAACTAAAACCAAAAAAGATTAAAATGAAATCTGCTATGCGTATTTCAATAAATCATGTCAGAACCTAATTTCTTGAACGGCCAAGCATCACGTGCTTGTGAGAGTTTGATTATACTTTTATTCATTTTAATTGTTTCTTTGAATTCGTCCCTTTAATATTGCAAGCGATCCAAAAAAACTTTGCCTCTCATTTATTGTTTAAAAAAATATCACGTTTCCTATTTATTTCATTTCATTTAATCACGAGCTCAAAATGACATTTTTCTAGGTTCCATTTGCTGTAGTCATCAACTTATTTTTTTTTAAACCTGAGCTTTTGTAAATGCAATGGCAACGTGTTATTAAAAGCTGATTTTCGGAGAGGCCCGTGCAGATAAAAAAATTTCAATTTATCGTCTACGAATTTTTAATTTTCGTCAACGGATTTTTGTTGACGCCACGAAACCTCATTCCCACAACGATATAATGTTCTGACATGATAATAATGCTTAGTTAAAAACTAAATTAATTATATTGATTTATTGTTTTGTAATGTTATTGGTAGTGAATTGTAGATTGGTCTCAGAAACATAGAAATTAAAATAGAAGCATTAATCAGCTTAGTATAACAAAAATAGTTTTTGAAAAATGCTGTTTCTTAAAATTATTGTACAGTGATATTATTAGTATAAGCATTCTGCCAAATTTAGTTTTTGTGTAAAATTTTCCGATATTCTGTTGAAAGGTTTTCAGATTATGTAAGCAATGCCATAAGCAACTATTGAAAAAAAAATAAAATGGCTACCGGATATTTACCGTTTACTGGAATAGTAATTCTGAACATAATTTTCATACTGACAAATTTTTGGATGAGATAAAAGATTTTAATTATTTTCAAATAATAAAATCTTTTAGGTAAATAAACCTGTTCAAAATAAATTTGCATTTACATAATAAAAGTAAATTCAAAATAAGCATACATTTATTTTTGCATTAATTTTGTATTAAATACTTATAAGTTTTTTATCATTTTTGAGCAAACATTTACAAATTATGAATGAATTAATTTCAAAAGAGTATAAAATATTAGTTTTCTGCCTCATTTAATATAGTGCTATCATTATAGAATAAACTTTACTTCAAGTCTGAATTCAAGATTTTTTGTATTTATTCGTTTCACAGTTCATTAATGGTTAGAAAAACTTTAACTATTTCAAATATAGCATTTTTCTAAAATTCCTAAAATTGAAAAATGATTTAATTTTTTTACTTTATAGAATGTTATAATTATATTCATAGAAAAATTTACTTTTCTGTCATTATATATTGAATAGAACTTTTTAAAAATCAAAATTGCCAGCCAACTTTAGTTGTTTTCGCATCTTCATCTTTGATAGTGATACCATGTAGGATTGGAATTAACAAAGTAATTAATATAATATACTAAAATCGGAGTATTTTCAATATTTAATTTATTCTTTCGTATGAATTTTGCAATAACATCGATTCTTTTGATGATCAAAGGTTGAATACGTGCAAAATATTGAATTTAAATCTTTGATATATTTATAGTGATTCAATTATGATTCTTTGTTATTTCAGAATTTTTCACTCTTTATATTAATTTAGTTAATATTCTAAAATTTATTTTTCTTTTGCTCTAAATTTCATACACCAACTTGATAAATCAAAATGTGAAATATAGAGAATAGTACTTTTACAATTCTCTTACAATTACATGAGATGGATGTACTAGTTTGGGAGATGCATTCCAAATTTAGTTTATCACGATATTACCAGAACACTTTCATCATTTAGGAAAGTGTCTCCAAATGAGGTGCCATTAGCTTTATCTTTTTAGTAAAGTCAGCTGAAATATATTATTTTGTAGAATGAAATAAATTGTATATAGTTAAGAATGTAAAATACGTTTTAAAATAAAGGATTATCAAAATTAAATCACTTTATAGGTATTACTTTTGATCTCAGAGTAAATTACATTGTTTCAGTAATGAAACGGACCGAATGGAACATTCTTCAATTTCTTAATTATCTATTTCATGTTTATTACTACACTATTATTAGCTCACACTCTCCCTATATATATGTTCAAATTTTCAATCGTTAAAAAATACTTTTTATTCAGCCAATCGAGTTAAAGCAAATTTTTTAAAACTTGTAGTGGATGACATTTGATATTAATACAATCTTTTTCAAATATTAATTATTAATTTTTTATTAATTGATTCAAAACTAGTTTTCTTGCCTTTATAGTAACTCCTTATAGTAGTTGTAATTGTTAGGTCGGGATAGCCTGGTTTGTAGAGCGTGGAATACGTATCTTTTGGGGGGTGAGTTCGAACATGGTCACAAAGTTCTCCATGTCGAGAGTTATAGCTGGGTGTACGGAGTCAAAGGAGATCGTTATTCGGGTGCTCAGGGGTCCACACCCTCAGAGACTACTGCATTCCTCCTTCCATTGTAAAGCGAAGCACGAGAACTACAATTGTAACTTTTCAATAAAAATAAAAAAAGAAATAAAGTCCTCCTCAATATCCAAATTAGGTATTGATTTGAAAAAATTGTTCTTTTTTATAATACTTGATTTATTATTACATCTTATAATTTTAAATGATGTCTAGAAGTTTTGTAAATTTAAGCTTTTAAAACTTGACATATATTCTATATGATTGTTGTTTTCTAGTCATGACTTTTTTTTGTTCTTCGTAATTTTACTTTCGCTGTAGTATTTAAAAAATACATTTTTAAAATCATTCTCATTTTTGTATTACTCCTTCATAAACTTAAAATATGAAATAAAAAATTTATTGAAATTTGCTATGCATATTTCAATGTATCAAGTCAGAACATAATTCCTTGAACTGCCAAACACCACGTGTTCGGGCAAATTAAATCATATTTATGTTCTGTTTTAGTTGTTTCATTGAATGAGTCACTTTAGTTTTGCAAATTATCCCAAAGACTTTCTATCACATCTACTGTCTAAAAAAATATCACATTTCTTACCTATTTCATTTCATATAATCACGTGCTCAAAATGACATTTTTCTAGATTTTGTTTGCTACAGTCATTAATTATTTTTCTAAAATCAGATCTTTTGTAAAGAAAATGGCAAAACGTTATTAAAAACTCCTTTTTTGAAATACTCCTGTAGATAATAAAATTTTTATTTTTCGCCTAAGGATTTTTGTTGACGCAAAAAACCTCATCCCAAAAACAACATCATGTTCTGACAGGATAATATAGAGTAAATTACTTTCCCAAAATAGTCCAATTACAGTCTCCTAAGGTATATGTACTAAAATGGAAAACCCTTTCGAGTCCTAACTTATCGCACTGTCGCGTCGGAACATTTTCGTCATTTAGGGAAGTGTCTCCAAATGAGGTGCCATTAGCTTTATCTACTTAATGAGATGAGTTGAAAAATATTATTGCGCCAGATGAAATGAATCGTAGCTTGTAAAGAACATAGGATATGTCTTAAAATGTGATTTAATCGTTGAATAGTTATTAAATCTGATCACAATGTAAATTTTCTTGTTTTAGGTAATCTGTTGAAAGGGAATATGAAGTGCTACACTATCTTAAAATTATTTTATTACTTTTTTCATAAATTTATTAAAATTTTTTAGAAGTTTTTTTTAACCTTGAGTACCAGAAACCATGTTTCACCAACTTTTGATTTAAAATTTAATTTAAAATACACATCTGCTTATTCTCACAGAGACAGGTGCGCATTGCATTTTGTTTCCATTTGAAAATTTAACTTTTACTTTCTATATATATATCCATGAAAAAAAATCTGCATTTTTCGTGTAACCACACGCAAGCACAAATTAATGAAATAATTTAAACCTCTGCCAAAGAAAACGCCCTCAAATCCGCATCAACGTACGTACAAACTTCTGTAACTGTTGTTAACGCTACATCTTTCTTGGGGATGATTTATTTTACATCGGTCTAAATCTCTCGTGTTCCAGTTTAACTGAAAAGCAATGAAAGTCATAATCAAACAAGTAATAGAAAAATAAAGTCAAATCCTACTTAGGTCAATAAAGAAAAAAAATATTTTAGTTACTTTTTATTCAATAATTACAATTAATATAAATAATTGACAAAAAATTATACGTGGCTAAAATAAAATCAACGTCGTATCCATTGAAAATAAATCCTAAAAAACACAATTGGCATTGGATTTTCAACGCCCATTGAGGATTCAACGAAAATTGAGGTAACGCATATGTTTGAATTTGGTACGCCAGTTGGCGTAACGCAATATAGGTTAGAAATTTTCAATTTCCTTTATTGCTTTATTAGTATTATTTTAATTCGAAAGTACATCAAAATGATTAAAAAAATCGATTAATTAACATAAAATTATTAATAAGTGCATCAAACATTAAATTATCAAACAAACAAATAGTTAAAGGCATCAAGCATCACGAAAATGAACAGAATCGTTTGAAATAATCGGTTGAAAACATGCTAAGTCTAACTTTATTGGCGTGGGGAAAAATAATCGGAATTAATTATTTTGCGGGGGGAATGACGATTTTTGGAGATGAAGTTAGTTTTTAATTATTTAATTAAAAATTAATGAATAAATATTTGAGAAAACCGTATTAACATCAAATGCCATCCACTAAAAGTTAAAAAAATTATTTGAATTTCAATGGATGAATATAAAGTATTTTATTAACGATCGATAATTTGAACAAGATATATTTATATAGAAAGAGAAAAAGAGAGGGAGTGAGAAAATAATAATAATTGAAAAAAGTAGTAAACAGCCCATGAGAATCACTGAAAATTTAATAACATTGATCAAAAACTTTTTTGACAGATTTTCAGAATGATCAGCATTTTCTTCCTTGTCGTCATTCGACATCCTTGATTCAAATGTTGCCATAAATATCCAAATCATTCCATTTTTTTCACGCTACGCTTCAATTATATCTTTCAAGAAATGCGATAAAAATATTCTCATGGCGTACTGCATCTGTTCGATTGTTTTCGCTCTTTTCCTCTTCTTCCATTATCACACCGTACACTCGATCCTAAGGAGGACCCCTGGGGATCATAAAATTCCTTCCGCCGCAGAAATGACAACGCATTACGCACTGTACCGACCTACCTTGAAAGATAAAAAGAACCGTAACAAAAGGGGATTGATCTTGTGGCGAAGAAAAGGAGACAAAGTGAGGAAATTTCAAATATTAATCTTGCATAGAGTAATTGTAGCACTGAAATTCTTCTTTGAAGTGCAAATCATGACAAATTATAAAAAATAAATATCGTAGCTTATGGTTAGAAAGGTAAAAAAAAAATCTGTTTATTTTCTTTTGATAGGTAAAAATTTAATAATAAAAAAAGAATAAAATGAAACTTGCTCTGCATATTTCAATGTATCATGTCAGAACATCATTTCTTGAACGGCCAAGCACCACCTGCATGTGCAAGTTAAATTGTATTTTTTATTCATTTTAATTGTTTCATAGAATGAGTCACTTTAGTACTGCAAACGATAGAAAAAACTGTATCTCGCGTTTATTGTTAAAAAAAATATCACATTTTTTATTTATTTTATTTCATATAATCACGTGCTCAGAATGACATTTTTCTAGGTTTTATTTACGGTAATCATTAACTTATTTTTTTTATAATCAGAGCTTCTGTAAAAAGGATGGCAACACGTTATTAAAAGCTGATTTTTTAGATGCTCATGCAGATAATAAAATTTTTATTTCTCGCCTACAGATTTTTATTAATGACAAAACCCTCACTCCCCCCCCAAAATCATGTTCTGTTCTCCATCATGTTCTCCATCATGTTCTGACATGATAACCACCTTTCCTCCTACCTTTAAAAAAACTCGAATCGTTGACTAAAAAAGATTTGTTTTCCTTATTTGCTAAATTATTGAATACGAAATTTATAAAACTGTATTAAATTATTAATATAAACAATAACTATACTTAAAAATTGTAATTTATAGGCAAGAGGAAAGATCTGACTTTCAGAGATTCTTAACCAAAAATTTTGCACAAGAGATTCTCCTGCTTTAAAACTATGGAAGATAAGGTCATTCTCAGCCTTTGGTGGATATTAATTTGCTTCCACAAGCAATTCATTTACCCTTCGCATATGGAGAGGGGGACTGATAGTGTAGGAAATAAACAGCTCAATTAGGAATCTATACTGTAAAAAATTGCTCAATGGTAAAGGCAATTTGATTTATTTATTGGTATAATTAATGTACTAACTCAAAAGAAAAGCTGCTATAATTATGCTGAGATTGTATTTGCAGCATTCTCAATTAAGACAAGATAGAATAAGGGAAAAAAACATAAAGAATTAATGGAAAACATTCCATTATCGTACCTTGTTTATTTTAGTTTTATTTAGAATTTTTCTATCCGTATAAATTTGCAATAATTCTACCAATTAAATAATTCTACTAAAATTATAATATAATCATATAATTCTATTATCCCCGGCATGTAACCCCTGGGGGGTTAACACAAAATGAGGGAGATATGCGTCCTGGTGGTTACAGTTATAGGTGGTGGTAAGCTCCTCGTACTTCTTACGGGAAGGGTTGTACCGTATCTGGTGGTGGCATTGGAACTTAAACGCAGTTCCCCGCAAGTTTTGCTGTTGCTGTGGTCCGGTTATTCAGGTCTAGTGGTTTAAATCTATATGCCTTCAGGTCGGTGAGTTTGACATGACTATCTCCAACATGTAATTTATTTAATTACATGGTATTTCTGCATCATTCATTTGTTTAGAAAAAACCCATAATGTTTGAAAGCAAAGAAATGAATTATATAGAAGAAGAAATGATTCAGGGGAAAAAGCAATAAATAGTAATTTACTGTTCTTACTGGCTCATTATTGGTTTCTATTAAATCTGGTTTTTAAAAATTAAACTATCACTTATTTAGCTCTAATTAATAATATTTTAAGCAGATAAAAATATTGAGAATATTGATACTCTTACCATATAGTTTTCTAAAGGTTAAGCTAAAACTAGACTTCGCTTCAAAATTAGACTTCGTCTTCACAAAATATCAATTCTAAAGATTTAGAAATGTCCCAGGCAGACTTCAAAAAGAAAAGAATGGGGAAAAAAGGATTTCATTTTTTTTTCTTTTGAATTTCACCTTATTATTGTAGTTATATTTATCATAGTTCTTTCAAAATGTTTTGCTGTGTAAAATGTCATTACTATTCTTAAGAAAAGTGCAACAAGTTAGGTTACCAGGACAATAAAACAGCTTAATAAACAGTGTTACGACTATGTTTAAAAGGCTTTTTACAAAATTTAGTGTTGTATTAACATTATAACGCCTGAAAACATATTTTTAAAGAAAAATCACTGTTAAATTAAGAGAATATAGAATACAGGTCTAGTATTTTATATAGAATCTATAAAAATTACCTTTTACTTTTGTCAATCAACTAATATTATTAAATCGAGATTTAGGTTGTTGTAATAAAAGTCAATTTTGGTGAATACTTTCCAGAACTTATATATTCTTCGATAAAAAAATATCCATTAAATATCATATTTATCCCTAAATACTACGTTTATTAAACATCATTATAAACTATGTCCTAGGAGGCAAGGACAGCTTGGTTGGTAAAGTGTTGAACTCGTATTCCTTAGGTTGCGAGTTCGAATCCCCCCGGCCGAAGATTCTCCGAGTCTGTGGTAGCTGGTGCACGTATAAATCTGTCATGGTCACAAAGTCCTCCATGTCGAGAGTATGTTTATTCCTTTTTATACAGTATTTTCTTAGTTAATGTTGTTTTCATTTTATGTTCCTCTAATTACTGTTCATTTGTTTGATAATTAGTATATTTGAAGACAAGGTGTTTTTTTTGTGAATCTAAATTCGTATCTTTTTCCTAACTGTTTCTTTGAATTGTTTTATGAAAATTAAGCTGATTAACCTGCACTTCCGTGCTCGATGGGGGTTACCTTGAAGCAGCTCATCGTTATATCCGAATGGCTTCGGCCGGAACGGAATATACCTATGCCATGTCGAGAGTAATACCACTTGAGGTACTGGAACAGAAGCGATCGTTTTCTGTTCCAGATCTAAATTACGGTCGGTGGATGAATGATTTAAGGCCACCCCATGAAAAGAGTTGTGACGTGTGTGTAGCTAGGTAGTACTCTTGGCCCTATTTGACGCTACTGAATTACGAGAGGTGCTCCATCGGTTTAAATTGCCGTCAAACCCTTCATCGGGCTTTAAAAAGTGACATAAGTGACTACAACACATGTACTAGTAACTGCACCAGTATTCCTTCAATAAATAAGCAAAAAGTTATAGATATCAGAATGCTTTTTATTAAATTTAAAAGTTTGCTGGTGATTAATATTTTAAATTTGTAATTAAATGTGTTTTTATGTTTCATCTGACTTTGCTTTCATATATAGTTTTAGTATATATTTTTGTATATTTACCTGTATTAATAAGATAATATATTTTGTAATCAGATGTGGTGAACAAAATTTCTGGAAAATAAAAGCTATCGAATCCTTTTTGTTGAACTTTGAATCTTTTCACAAATGTTTTATGTTTGATGGATTGGCAAAGATCTTCAAGTAATGATGTGAAATTCGACATTCAGCTCTTAAGATATAAAAGTTTTAGTCGGGTTAGACCAGTTTAAAGATTTAAAAAAATTAAATATACATAAATTTTATAATCATAAGCAATGTAAGAACGTTTCAACTTCTTTAATCAATTTCACTACTAAAATTTATTAGAAGAGAAATAATTATTGGAAGAATTATAATTACTAATTAGAAGACCATAATTTATAAAAACTGAAATTAGATTAAACTAGCAAAATGATTTAGGATCAAAATGAAATAAATATTTTTTAGCTGAAAAAATATTATATATGTATAAAATATTTTATCAATGATAAAAGTGTGTTTGTGTGCTAACACCTTTAGATTGATTTTTTTAATGAATGTTGATACAGAATATGATATTCTTTTCTTGAAACTTTAAAAATTTCAACAAAAACTATATTTATAATTCTTTCAGAAAATTTATTCCGAGAGAAAATGTTAAACTAATTATTAGCAATTTCTGCTGCTTGTAAGTAGAAATTTTAACATATTGTGTTTAAAGAGTTCTTGTCAAAAAATTAAGAGCATCAAATTATATTTAAAAACTTAGTTTGACTGGAAATCTCTTTAAAGCAAAGAATGTTTTTTTAAAATTCTTATGTATAACTTTGAGTAGCAATTTTCCATAAATGTTTCGTCAAATAATTTTTGTATTCTTCAAATAATAATCATATTGTTTTACAAACTTTTTGAAACATGTGTGAAATATCTCAATGATCTAAAATTTTAAATGTATAATTTAAAAATTAGAGATACTTGCGACATAAATTAAAAATGTGGGTAGAATATATTTATCTGAAAACTAACGATGCTTAACTAATTGAAAATTAATTAGAAGTACCGCCCTTCGAAGTGCGTGTAGATTGATAGTTGATAAAACAATCCCTTGAAAATCACAAGACGTTTATGCGTAGAAATCTCTAGAAAATGTGTGAAATCACAGCAATTTCGAGTCACAATGACGCAGCTCCAATTCAGCTGATACAACAGGAAACAGCTTCATAACACAGAGGTCTCTATTATCTCAGACAGATAACAGCTTCTGTGCACTAGACACACTGAAGTCTTGACTACTCTCTAGTCCTCATGGTAGAGAGTTGTAGGTTTTATGGAGCACCCGTCCATGAAGAGCTACCTTCGAGATTTGCAGGTTGTTGATTGAGGCGCTGCTGAGAGTAAAATGGCATTGACTGTTATAGGCCTCGTGATCAATTAGACGGTGTTATTTATGCCTGACTTCGCCAAGTTTCTGGAAGGCTCTAGCCTATTTCGCTAAATAATTGTCCTAGAACTTACGTGATGGGATTTTACAAAACTATCTATTTTTTGCCAAGTCGCCAAATTACTAGAAATCCCATTTTTACGAAAAATACGCCGCGATTGAACTTATTTTCTCCACAGAATCTATTTCAAAACTGAGATATTTCAAAACGAATAGAAATATTTATAGAAATATTTACAAAGTTTGAAACAATATTTAGCTGAAAATCGACATTGCGATATAAGAATCTGTAATAAAAGCTTGTCGTTGAACTTACATAAATACGAAAACATCTAATAAGAAAAACCAAAATAAAACCAAACTAATTTAGAATTTGTGAAAGCAGCGAAATAATTTCTCATAGATGAATAATTTGGAAAAATAAAATCTACCAATGTCTTTAATTAGATAAAAGGACATATTTTTGTGTCAAATCAGTAAAATTATTTTAATTAACAGCTTTTACTTTCTCTTCAATCAAGTTCAAAGAAGCCTCTTTTGGTTATCAGATAAGAAAATATTCAGTAGATTTTCGTTACACAAGTTTAAAAATGCATTCTAACAATTTCTAAAAATCCAATACACAATTATAAAATTTCGTCCTGAAATGTAACTTGTAGCTATAATAATGAACATAATTACATTTACTAATCAAACTCACTAATAAACGGTAAACTAAGAAAATTTTCAAGATCTGAGTCATATTAAAATTTAATTTTAATTTTTTTAATTTAGAATATAGAAATTTATTTAAAATAATATAGAATTATTTAATCAGCAACCAAGATATACAGTTATATTATCGCTCCTTTTTAAAGCAACGCTGGAGCTATTAAGGAATGGACGACGGAGTCTTGAACCTTGGTCGATCGACGAGGATGACGCCTGAGCTCGCTCCACCAAGAGTCCAGGCAACATCAACTGGAGGGTGTTTAGCCCTAATGGATTTAGCGAGCTTCAAACCCACTCAAACGACGATTCTTCGAAGATTTGTCTCGAAGACGAAACCTTACCAACAGGTCATGACGACCCGAAAGCAAATTTTCAGAAAAATACATTTTATATTACGAAGAAATTTGATGGAAATAATATACATCTCTCTCATATTTTTCTCAACTCCGCGTGAAATATAGTTGGCATTTACACCACAGTAAATCTCATTTCAAATACTAGTCCAATAAATTCGACCTTGAAGTATGACCTTTTGACAATCCGATTTAATATCTGATGTCTGCCATGAAATACTTGTGAAAATTATTAGCACTGGCCCGGAAGGATGGCTGTTTTGGAAAAACACAGATTTGACAGCTCGGTTTAAATTTATGCCGTGCAAAGATTTAAAATGATTTTCACTGAAACTTCTAACCTTTTCGAATCTTGCATCTTTCGCCCTAAAAATATCCCAGATAAACCTTTTAAATTAAATTTTCACAATTGTGATAGAGTTTGAATGAGAAGTTTTCTGTGAATCCATTTAATGAAGTAGAATCTTCGCAAATCGGAGTGTCAATAGTGGGCGGTTCGTTATTTGCAAAGTGTGTTCTGTACTGATAAGGCGATCGAAAGTTGGTCGCTTTCACCACTCGGTTTGTTTAAGTTTCTGGTGTTGTTTTAGTAGAAAGTTTTGGATGATTGAGCTCTTGGAAAATTCACAAAAATATTCTGGAAACGACTGAAGTCTATTCGGGTTGGAAATAGAAAATTAAAGCAATGGAGTAAATAGGCATGGCTCTTTCATTAGCAATGTAATTTGTTATAAATCTATATTTTTTCAGTGAATAAGTATAAACGTTCATTTGTGCATAAATCATATTTCATGAAATATTTAAAGCTATCATTAGTTTAACATAATTTTATTGCCACTAAATATTCTGGAAACGACTATACGTGTTGGAAAAAGATAATTAGAACAATTTAGCAGACATTCTATGTACAAACAATCATTTTGTGCATGATTCATTTTACATGAAATATTTAAAGCTCTAATTAATTTAATACACTTACTCTTAGAGCATTGGGACTCAGAAAAATCTATGGGAAAATATTATGCCTCAATAAGGAAATATATAATTTCTGAAGTACTGTCTAACATCATTAGTTCTTTCTCATTGTTGCGCTCGTGATGTAACAAAGAATATGAGATTTGGAAGTGACGTTTGCAATATAATATTGAAGATTTTGATAATGAAGCATGTCTACCTATCTATACTATATGTCTATTTGACAGAAGTTCAGCTAATTGACTGCTTTGAAATTTGTATTTAAATAGTCTGTAACAGTGTTGCAGAAGGGTATAAACTGATATCGGAGCATAGTAATAAATTATATTTTTACTCCTTACTTCATTTGTTATCTTTATAAATAAGTTGTAAACTGAAAAAATACTTTACAATAGACACTTCTTAATAGAAATCGACTGGGAGATACATCTTAGTATTACCCTTGTCCCTCTCTTGTTAAGCCAATGATCTGTAATAAAACGCCAATTTTTAAATAGGAGATCAATACTAAAATTGCGTTTTATCTCAATACAGATATCAAGATTCTATCTTTAAAAAATAGTTGAAGTTATATTGTTTACAATGCCTTTATAACTCAAAAGAGTGGCAATTTTTCTAAATCAACTACTTATGGACGCAATAACCTTGTATATTCTCCTTTTAAAGCTTTTTTAACATTATAACAGATATTCTTTTTCAAATTCTTAAAAAATATTGTTCTTTCTTCCTTTTTTTGGTATAGTGAAAGAAAAGCAAGTCCGCTATTTAACACCAAAAAAGAATATTTAAAATATGCGTATATCAAATAGTCATGAAAAATATTTTAAATAATGAATTACGAAAAAATTCATCATAATTATTTTATTCTTTCATTTTTATAAAAATAACAACAACAAAAATCAATCTTTTTATTTACAGCTCTACCATGGATAAATATTTCATGCCTTTAGATCTTTAATAGTAAAAAAAAACTCATTAACACAGACGCAAATTTTCTGTGCTTATTCAATGTATTCCCTTAGAACAAATCCAATTATCATTTTATGTGAATTAATTGAATGGTGAAAGTAAATAAAAAATTAAACTAATTTGATATGAAAAAGAACGAAAAATATTAATCATTTTATTATAAAAGAAAATATAAGATATAGAAATTTAAGATTATTATGAAGTTTTTCATAAGAAATGAAAGGCAGAAAATTTCAAAAGAAATATAAAGAAAGCAAAAATGCAAATTTAGCATAAAAATAGAATAATAATATAAAAGAATTTTTAAAGTTCAATTATGTCTGTAATTAATCTATTGCAAACATGGGGGAAGGTTTCCTTTATTCAATGAATAAGGAAACATGGACCTTAACAAATTTATAAGAATAATATTTTCATAATTAAATGCATTATATAAAAGTTTTTAATTATGAATTATTAATAATGATGTTCTAGTCATTTATAGGGATCGCGAAATTCCCCAGAAAATGTGAAGAATTATAAATAATTAAATCAATGTTATGGCATAAACGAAATATTTAATAATTCAAAATATTGTGACATTATTTTTGACATTTCTTACTTAATTGTATCTGAATTAAAAATAAAATAAAGTACTTGTAGATAAAGTCCATTAAATAAATAATCCTATTTAGCTCATTAAAAGATTACTTAATGGAAGCAACTCAATCATCTAGCTTTTTCTCAGAAGAAAAATTCTTCTTGAAGCATAGAATGATATGACATGTTGAAAAATGAAATGTTTGTTTGAGAAAAGCATTAGTACATCTTTAGTAAGATTCAAGATTATACTTCTTTTAGAATATCCATATTTATTAAAAATCATAATATTTAAGATGCAAGACACTTAAAAGTTAAAAGGGTTATTTATTCAAAATAACGGATATAATAAAAATGTAAAACGTTTAGAAAATTTAGGTAGAACATTAATTTAAAACAAGAGATGATATAATAAATAATTCATTTTGCATTACTAAGATCACTAAATACAAGTAATGTGTGGAAAAAGATTTTTCACAGCATGAGATGTAGAAAATGAAAGATACTTTTGGCTTTTACAATAAATACCTTTATTACGGTAATAATTTATATATTTACATAAAATCTAGAAATAAAAGGGGGGATATGACATTCGTTTATTACTAAATTTATTAAGGTAAACTTAATTCGTTAAAATAAGAGTTAATGTCAAGTTTATTGGATGGAAAGTTTTCTTTTAAAACATATTTTTCAAAATTAATTAATTTTGTTTATTATACCACAATATCATAATAAAAACAATGCTGTAAACAATAAATATTTTAACTTAACTTGTAATCACTAAATAAATATATATTTTAATCCCTTCAGATCTAGTGCCCGTTGTAACTGAAAAAAATAGTAACAATTATTTATTTAAAAAGAATTAATAAAATCACCCTTTTCATCCTTAATTCTCTAGTTTCATATATTTATCAGCTTTGTAAACACATTATTTAGAATTTGAAAAATTAATACACGTAAATGAAGAGAAAAAATTAAAAAATTGGAGTTCTGTAGTCCAGAAATAACTTTAAAATTCAGGCGGAATAAAATTGGTGCTTGAAAATTCACTTTGACAAAACACGTATTTATGTATCTTGTGTCTTAATTATCTTCTGTAATATATATTTTTAATTTTGCTTAGTTCATCTGTGTTTTAGCTGTAGTAGCATTAGCTCTCTCTAAATATAATGTATGTTTTAGAGTTTTGGTTTAGAAAATATTTTTAGGTGTATTTCATATTGTTTATCTTTGATGTGATAGTTACTTATACCTACATTTTGTTGGAATTAGGCTGCATTCGGTCTTTTCTATTATATGCAAACTATAAAGATAATTTTAGACTTTTCATATTTGAATATGATTCCAGGATTCTGGATTGTTGAGTCTAAAGAGATTTCTTTCTTTTCAGGTATTAATTATATTATACTAATTTATCTTCAAAACCTCAATTTTCTGGGATTTTCGGGTCAAGAGTGGTCAATTATTTGGATAAAAATCAGGTTCCTCACAGAAAAAATCACTGACTTAAATTCCTGCCTGAGGGTGATTCTGGAAAAATTTTCAGGTCAGATTCATTATATATTTTTCCTTATATTTTTGGCATTTACATTAAACCATATTTATTGCTAATTTGGTCTTTTGTAATAATCTTTTCTAGGTTTAAGTTCATCAGTAATAGCAAATACTTCTTAAATTCAAGAAAATGCAGTAATGCAGTGTATTCATGCATGGCATAAATGAATGGGGAAGATAGAGCAAAATTTTACGCTAAATTGTTTTAATCTAACAAAAAGTATTTCTTAATTCTTATTTTCAAAAAATAAAATCAATCCTTTTATGAACGAAAATGAAGATTTCTTTGACCATTTAATATTTGTACTAAAGTAATTATCTTTATTAATTCTCAAATTTCAATAAATTAAAATGTTATGTAATGCACAGAATATTTTATGTTGATGTACAGAGAATTTAAGTTGTGTACAATAACATTATTTACGGCAAAAAATCATGAATATTTACATGAGTTTTTTTATTGAATTGCAGTTTTTAGTTTTATAAAAATTTGATTTAAGGAAAAGAAACCAGTTAATAAATTACATTAAAAAATAAAACTAAGAATTCGATACTAGGCTCAGATGTTAAAATATTCTTAGATAATTCATATGTTTTATTTAACGAGATTATGCAACTACACATGACATGTTTAATTAGTTATTTTACATCGAATTCTATATGTGAAGATTTGAAAAAAATTTCTAGATTTTAGCATAAATACGTGATTATACAGTTAGCATTAAATGTTGTTATTTTGAAAATCCTTTCATGAAAAAGCTTTTAATAAAATTTTAATATCCTTGTTTAGAAATTCTTCATAAATTAATAACTCAAACCACTAAAAATGGCTTTAACAAGAAATTTGGGTGGATGTCTTTGTGAAATAATATGTATTCAATCAATGTCATTAAAGCCAAAACCGTCTTGATACCGATTATTTTGAGAAATGGGGCTCTGAAATGTTTATGTTGTTGTTGTTGTTACTTATGGAACTTGCCATAGACAAGCCCCGTTGATACATCAGCAGATATACGTCTCTTGTTTTAAAAGTAGCTCCATCTAGAGCCAAGAGTACGACTTAGATACACACATGCCTCAACCCTTTTTAGGGGGCGGACTTCATTCATGCATATTCATTTACTCATCTCAGATCGCAATTTAGACCTGGAACAGAGAACAATCACCTCTGGCCCAGTACCCCCAGTGGTATTACTATGGGTACTGGGCCAGAGGAATTTGCGACCACGAACAGATTTAACGAGTACCAGCGTCCACACACGCGGGGAATCGTTTGGTTGGTGAGTTTCGAACTGAAATATTTATGTACAACGTAATTGATTTGTCAGTCATTATGTTTTAAATTATAATTTAAAATACTTTTACGAGATTTTATTATATTTTCTGGTTAATAAATTTCTTTATAATTGCTTACTTATTATATTTAATTTAAGTATATTGATTGAATAAATAGGAAACATTGAAAAGTTCATATTTAATTAAAGTATCACATATATATATATTTAAGAAATTACTTTCAACCCCCACCTTTATATCATGCTTTTTCTGTGCTGGTAATATGAGGGTAGTGGTTAAAATAGTGGGATGGGGTGCTGATTTGACACTTGTCTTGGACGCCAGTTTATGTAGGAATGCCTCTGATTATTTTATGTTTTAAATTTACTCTAAAAACACATTTTGCATTAATTTATTGTTTTGAAATGTACTTAATGTCAGATTTAAATTTTAAACACTATTATGTTTTAAAATGGCATGTTGGTATGGGTTTTAATGTTTGTATTGTTAAAATTGCTCAGTTTATTAAAATATATACTGTGAATATTCAAGAAGGATGTAGTACAATTGTTTTTCATGAAAATTTTAAAATAATAACTGCATGTTTTACAGTATAATTGTTTACAGTTTTATACTTTCTAGTTCGTCGTTATTACAATTTTACTATATTTATATCAGAGTAAATTTATCAAAGACGGCAATCAAATATTAAAATTTCATGTTAATATTCAGATATAATTTCAAATTTAGGAGCAAATCTACCAATATAAATGCTAGCATACAAATTTGAAATGTATATTAAATTATTCACATTTTATAGCTTAAATTTGAGCCCTTGGATTATAATTTTTTGTCTCTTTTTCTTTTTAATTTTTATCATGTAAGAACACGATGTTATTTTGGGAATGAGGTAGACATAAATCTGCAGGGGAAAAACCTTAGGTGTAAAATAAAATTTAAAAAAAAACGTAAGCGAAACATTGAAATTTTATTATCTTCATGTTCGTCTCAAAACATTTGCTTTTAATAACGTGATGCCAATGCATTTACAAAAGCTTTGATTTTAAAAATAAGTTAATGACTACAGCAAATAAAACCTAGAAAAATGTCATTTGGGCGCGTGATTATATGAAACGAAATAAATAGGAAATGTGATATCTTTTAAAACAATAAATGCGAGACAAAGGTTTTTTGGATCGTTTGCGATACTAAAGTGACTCATTCAGTGAAATGATAAAAATGAATAAAAATATAATTTAACTCGCACGAGCACGCGGTGCTTGTCCTTTCAAGAAATGATGTTCTGACATGATACATTGAAATAAAGATAGCAAATTTCATTTTAATCTTTTTTTTTTATTTTTTTCATTGACATGAAAAACTGTCTGATTCAAGCGGAACACAAGAATAATTTATTTTCTTACTTTATGTCAATTGATTTATGCAACATATAAGATTTAAGATGGTCATTCCTTATTCGATATCATTCATTTTATGTTTCATGAATACAATATTTATGGAAGCGTATATTTCAATAACAGTGAAACTGACATTTTAACCATTATTAAACTACGAATGATAAGTAGTTGTTAAAAGAATGATATTAACAAACTTAGATAACCATCAATTCAATAACGAATAGTATTTACATATCAGTACTTTAAAAGTGAGAAAAAAGCACTTTATTAAAGATTTTGGTTCACTGTTGACCGGATTCTTAATCTATCCTAATATTATTTATTTATTTGTTTCTAAAAAATATAACTATCATTTCTTAGGATGTATTATAATATTTCATGTAAGGAATTCTATGATAATGAATGCCACAATATGATTTACATATTATAATTAACCTTCGAAAATGAATAAGATATTACTAACGATTCAATTGCAAAAACTACTAACAAATAAAGATTAGATTTAAATTGAATTAAGCTATAATTTACAAATTCAATTACATTTCTACTGTTTAATTTGATATTTTTATGTGATTGGTAATAATAAAAACATCTTTGCATAAAAATTAGAACAACAAAAAATGTATACCTAAAACCTCTCCATAATTATTGTTATATTTTAAAATCTTTCTTAAAAATTTTGCTTATCTTCTTCAGAAAACCCCGGGGAGGCACCTCGAAATGAGGATGAGATGCTTCCGGCATGGTAGTTGGATCTCGCCTCCCTGGTGGGTACACTAATGGGCGGGGATAGGCACCTCCCATCCATGACGGGAAGTATTTCCTACGGGAAGGGTTGCACCATTGTCTGTGATAGCAATTTGGCCATTGTTCACTCCAGTATTACTGTTGTTGTGGTCTGGTCATTCAGCCCTAGTAATTTAAATACATTCACCATCTAGGGGGGGGGAGGTCGGAGAATCTGGTTTGACTTATCTGTTTCAAGAAAGATATTTAAAATAATAAAAATTAAATTGTCTGAATTATGTTTAACATTAATTATTATCTTTTTTTACAAATCTTTGATCATACATTCTTTTACAATATTTCTTTTCCTCTATTCATTATTTATTTTCTCACAGAGCCTATCATTTATTGTAATTAATCAGTTTGTATTTAGAGTAACAAATTAAATATTATAAATATTTTGTATTGCTAGTATCTGAGATTGGTGCAGATCTCATAGCATAAATAATAAAAATCTTTTATGAAAATGAAATGAATATTTTGCTTTTAAAATGAAAATAAACAGTGACATAGTTTAAAGAATAAAATGATAGAAGAATAAATAAAAATTGCATTACAATATAAAAGTTTTTTTTATAGATTAAAATGGGTTGTTTGCAGGATCTCAATCTCACATATGTTGCCAGGATTTAAATCATTAAAAAGATTTATATCAATTGTCTAGAAATCAGCGCCTCTTAAAAAGGCTTATTTTCTACGCAGAATTAAAGTTATATTTTCGAACAAACTTAGAATCTCTTTAAACTGTTCTTTTTTATATAATTCTCTGATGTCGTTACATTAAACCCAGAGTATCCGACCAAACGATACTTAAATAGATGCTTTTTTAATGATTATATAGAATCGGTGGAACATTCTTGATTTGATGATGGTAGCGAGGATTGAGAAAAAGAAAGCCAACCTAAGACCTTCTTTGCATTCTAGAATATATTTCACTCCACAAATGGGGTTTCTTCACTCTATTACATCACTAATTATTATAAAAGATATTCCTTTTAGAATCTAGTATTTGTATTGCAATGCATAATTACTAATGACAATTTGCAATTATATATATTCTGAATAATTTTTAAGATGAAATATAATCATATATCAGCCTAAATTCATCATCATTCGTCGTTATTCATCATAAAGTCGTCATCAATTTTGGTGAACTTTTAATACTTGAGCAGTCGGAATTGGACGTTTTGAGCACTTTGGCTTAGATAAGCTTGTGGTGCTTTCTTTATATAATTATTTATGTTTAAGTAATGCATAAAAATCTTGAATAAAAGAATAAATTTTCTACAAAATTTTAGATTATTTTAAACGTTTATTTATATATTACAGCTGAGAATAAAGTCTACGCTACTTTCTTAAATCAACAAATCGGAGCCCTTTATTGAGGAATCTGATCTTCAAAAAATTATTTTCTATCATGCTTTTCTATCGAAACTTTTTCTATCATATTATCTCTTTATATCATTTTGAAATACATCTACTTTCAGACAGCAAAAGTAATTATATTTTCTATTTCTTTTTCTTCAATAATTGCTTCTTGAGTATTGCTTATAGTTTCTGTTAAATATTTTTTAACGCAATTGTTAGTATTATTTTTATTCATTTATTGTGCAATTCCATTAATTGTTTTCCAGATGCAGTACGTTAGGGCAGTTAAGTATCATCCTATTTATTAACGATCAAATGAAAAAAAAAGATAAGTATTGTTAATGTGAAATTGTTAAATTACCTTCATTAAATACGTAAGAAAAATATAACTACAAAAATTATAGTAAGACTCAGACAATACTTGATTTTAATACGGACTCTTTTCATAATTATTTGCATTTTTGGGTTAAATTCTTTGTCTTAAGATTTTCAGAATCAGAATTATTTTTTGATTATTTCTAAAACAAATCGTATGAGTAATTCGCAGTAAGGATAGGCTACAATATCACACATTAATGCTAAAAGCGTCTTAACACTAACAGTTGAAAAGTTCACAGATCCAGTAGTTTAAAACCATTTCGAACTAGATAAGCTTGCGTCAAGATCGCTTTATGGTTTGTTCTTTTATTTTTTTTTCTGGGATGAAATAATAATTCGTCTAAACCAACTTTATAATATAAAAAAATCGATGCAATGTATTGAAAAAGTAGTTTTGAAAAATTATTCACTCAATGGTTTTTATCATTGAGAACATGATGGTGTTTTGGTTAAGAGGTTTTGATAACTGTGAAATTTACGGTCAAAAAAAATTGGGCCGCCGGAAATTATTCGTTGAATTGGTTTTCATCTGCTTTTACTAGTATTGCACTATTATTAGGTACGCTTCTTTGAAAGTAGATGTATTTTTGAAAGTTTGACCAAATTTTACTAGAATTGCTTTATTATTATGTATGCATCTTCACAACAGATGCATTTTTAAAAGGTTGAAGCAGAGCTATAACATCATACCTATTATTTTATCTCAAAAAATAAGGATTATGGGCTTCCTGAAATTAACGGTTGGTGAATTTTTTACCTTCTTTAACTAATATTGCATTATTATTATGTATGTTTCTTTGAAAGTATATGCGTTTTTAAAAGCTTGAAATACTTTTACTAATATTGCTTTATTATTACGCATGCATCTTCACAACAAATGCATTTTAAAAAGATTGACGTAGAACTGTGACATCAAAGCTGCTACTTCATAA
>JAOUZG010040071.1:2131722-2166441 GCA_026289955.1 Argiope argentata | reverse complement strand
ACTGAAACTATTTTTAAAGAAGTAAAAATAATAAATTGCCATTTTCATAATAAAATAGAAAGATACACAAATGTATTAAGAGAGCGCGTATGCTGCTATTCCCAAAGACATAGTGGAACTAAGAAGAATAAAAAACAGATATTTGTAAGTGAAAAAATGAGAAATCCGGCCTGATGACTTTCTCAAGGGTCACCATCAAGCAAGGACTCCAACAAAAAGCGGATTTTTTTAAGTAAAGAGTCAGACCATTGTCCAAAAAATTAACTCTTTTATGATCCGAAAAATTCCGAATTTTAAAGCAGAAAAGAGGCATCAATTTTTAGCACAGAAAAACAAAAGTCAATTAGGAAAAGAAAGAAGAAAAAAAAAGACAATTAGAAGAAAAAATTCAAGGTTGGAGAAAAAACATATATCACAAAATACTAAACACAAAAAAAAAGGTAAACTCATATCAGCAAAAGAACAAGTAAGAAAATAAGAAGTCTAGAACATACCCTTAAGAGACAGATGTGCACCCAAACAACGCCAAAGAGCAAATGAAATAGATTGGAAGAAGTTGTGGTGAATGCTAAATCAGGAAGGATAGTGGCGAAGAACTGTTTGTCCAATCCGAGATTAGTTTAGGTCGTCGAATCCCGCCCCCGAGACGAAGACTGAAGTTTTAGTTAAGGAGTGCATAGATTTTTTGATTTCAGGCTTTTTTAATTCAAAATATTTGAAGTTTTTTTATGTTTATAATCTCTTGAATAATAGGTAAACATAGGGAGAAGATTTTTAATATAATAAAGTTAATTTTATTTTCCTTTGATTTTTAGAATCACGGGAAAGTCCTATTGAAATTGGATGTAAGTGCCGATTTTAACGCTGAAGTCAGTGCATAGCGGACCCCGAGGAATTGAAAAATTATCTTCTTGACAATGTTAATTTATTGTAAAATTCTGTGCCTATTAGTGGGTTAGTCGAAGAGATCTAAACCTTCTTTAATTAAAATTTCAATATTACAGTAATTTCTTGGAAATTCATTATTGGCTAGATTTTTTAAAAAACAATCTGTAGCTTCTATATAAGATCTTTTATTATTACAAATATTTTTTATTCTGTTAAATTGTGAAAAGATTATATATTTAACAATTTTTGAGTTTAAGTTAGAATTATAATTGCAAAGTTTTATTTTTTAAAAAATTGAATTCGTCTCTTTTGTCATATATACCCACCAGTGTTTTACCGTTAGCAATTTTAATTTTTAAATCCAGATAATTAGCTTCGGTTAGTTTTTCATTTGTTTTATTTAAAATTAATTCTTTTGGATAGCAGTTTGTTATTACATTCGTATTCTCTACATTAATTAGCAGGAGGTCATCTATGTACCTCCATCCGTTAATAAAGTTAAGCTTAATGATTTTTTTCTCATATTAATGTAAAAAAATGTTTGTAAGGGCACTTGAAAAAGACGTTCCCATTGGAATACATTTTATTTGTTTAAAAAAATTAATACCATTAAAAATGTAATTTTCGGAAATATTAAATCTGCATAGTTCCAACCAGTTATTTTTAGTTATAATATTTTCATTTAAATATTCCACAAATAAAGACATACAATCGTTTATTAGTTTTCCATGCTGGAGATTAGTGTAAAGGTTTTCAAAGTCATAAGTATTAATATTAACAATGTTTTCATTTTCAAGGAAGTTCAATATTTCTTTGTTGCTATAAGTTATAAAATTATCTTCTTCTTTAATTTTATTAAGAATAATTTATAAGTATTTGAAGATATGTTTTGTGATATGTTTTTTCTTCAATCTTGAATTTTTTCTTCTAATTGTCTTTTTTTTTCTTTTCCTAATTGACTTTTGTTTTTCTGTGCTAAAAGTTGATGCCTCTTTTCTGCTTTAAAATTCGGAATTTTTCGGTCATAAAAGAGTTAATTTTTTGGACAATGGTCTGACTCTTTACAGAAAAAAATTCCGCTTTTTGTTGGAATCCTTGCTTGATGGTGACCCTTGAGAAAGTCATCAGGACGGATTTCTCATTTTTTCACTTACAAATATCTGTTTTTTATTCTTTTTATATATATATATATATATATATATATATATATATATATATAATATGATTAAAAAATAATGACTTAAAAATAGTTATATTCTTTTATGATAACTTGAAATTTGCGAATGTAGATTTCATTTTTAAAAAACCGTTTCTTGTTTTATTAAATCGAATACAAATTTTGGAATTGAAGTAATAATGAAAAATATGACAAATAAAAAAATAAAAGAATTTGAAAACATGATTCTTATGTAATTTAAACAAAATTAGGTAATAATGTTATGATGTTCTTTTATGCGAGCAAGTTTTATTTTTATAATCAAGTATTATATTTTTATGAATCAAGTTTTATTTTTGTATTCTGATTCGATGCTGTTTGATACTTCTGTTCAGGAAAATAAAATTATCCAAATATTTCTTCTTCTTGTAAAAATATGCGTAACTTTATTACTTCTAGAGGCCTCAGAATTCAAATCATTATTTTTGTTATTTCGGGCCAAGTAAGTCCGTTTAATTTAGGAAGAATAAAGAAAACATCACCTCAGACAGACAGAGACAGAGAAAGAAAGAAATCACATGGATAAATAATGAAAGAATATTGGAAAAAAGTTTTGTTTAAAGGGCGAAGCTAAAGCAATAAATAAGTAATATCATACGCCATTGCTGGCAGACTCGATAGTAAATTAATATTCGATAGAATGTTAAGAAGCGGTGAAAAAGTATTTGGAAGACTTAAAAAATTATTTTCTTGTATGCGAAATGGCAAACCCCTCGTCTAAGCAAGCATGTGCTGAGAATAGTTAAAGAAAATATTAAACAAATATATAAGATTATAGAATATATTGGTGATGTTTACAAAAAAGAAAACAAATTGTTAAAACCTTTCCGCTGAATTTTGTAGGAGAGAAAAAGGTTAATATTTGTATAAAGAAAATTATGTTGTATACGTGTAATAATTCTTCAAATGAAGCGCACACACACATATATAGAGCAGAAATAGATTTACACTAACATATAATGTAAACAAAGAAATAATCAAAAGTTTTCTTTCCTTCTGAGTGTTAAGCTAGAAAAAAATTTAACTGAATAAACGGTTACAGTTTCTTTCTTTTCGAACGTTTTAGATGCGGTAAAAGAAACTTTTGAAACAAATATAATATTATTTTTCCAAGCATAGTCTTGAAAATTTTTCTAATTTTATATTTTTATCTCTTTATATTTTATGAGAGAAATTTAGTAATTAAAAGAGCCCTGGATTATTTTTCAGAGTTTCAAAAATAAATATAAAAAAGTAAATTTGTTAATGCTAACACCTTTATTAATATTTAAAAAAATCAGGACTATAATCTATTTTTTTAACTCAGACAAATGGATTAGTCTCTTTTCAAAAAGAAATTTAATACATTTTTTTATTTAATGGAGAAAAAAATTTTAGTGTTAAAACCTAAACGTTTTATAGTTTTCTCTATTTTATTTCCTTTATAGCACATTCAAGTAGCAATAAAAATTAATGAGGAGATAATTAATTCAAATTCTTTTATTTAAACTATTTAATTATAAAAAAATTATTCGCAAATGCATTTGTAGGCGAATTTAAACCTATTTCAAAATATGAATTTTGTCTAAACATTTAACGGTAAATTAAAGAAAAAATACTTAATTTTATATGTTTGTAATAGATATAATAGAATCTTTTATTTTATGAATTGATAGTGATTATTTCTATAACATATAAATAATAATTCCTTTTTTGTATGATTTTGATCTAAAACTGTAATATTTTATGTTGAAATCTATGTTACAAGTTATTTTCAACTTTTAATAATAAAGATTTGTTAGATAATAACTAATGTTGATGTCAGAAATATCACCATACTACTAAATTGAGGTAATCTACATTAAAGGTTTCTAAAATGTGCACAATTCTGATGGATGAATGCACAGTTTTGAAAAAACAGGAAACGAAAACTTTAAAAAAATGTGGATCTATTTACTAAACAAAATTAGAATTCCTTATCTCCAATGTGACCTAGGAAAACTAGTTTTTAATGATTTTAATCCTCTAACGTCTTTTTAGAGGGAACGTCCTATTAGTCGACTTTCTGGCACAGAGGTAGCGCATCTTCTCTGGGAGACCCGGTTTGGGCAAGGTTGTTCTTCTGTGTGCTATGCAAGCAAATGTGGTGTGTGTGTGTGTAGCTAAGTCGTACTCTTGGCCCTCGTTGGCACTGCTTCAAAAACAAGAGACGCTTCTTTCGGCTTAAATCAGCTGCTGTATCAGCGGGAGGGTTTGTCCATTACTAGAGCCATTAGTAAGAACAACAACAAGACGCCCTATTATTGGAATAGCAGTAATACGATAGTGCTCGACTACTATACTCATTCGGAAATTAAAAACCAACAATATAACCAAAACTTCTCATATTCAAACGTTGGTATCTACAATGAGCGATTTCTTGGCTATAATTATTTCATAATCTATTCAATAACCATTTGTAAAACTACCATTTTCTCAACCATTTTTTATATAATATCGTGAATTTTTTATTCCAATGGATTAATTTAGGAATTTTTTCATTGTATATTGCATTTTATGTTTATTGATTTTATAACATTTATATAGTTTTAGGAATAACTATTACAAATTTACAAGGTTATCAAAACTTTTTACTACTTTCAGAAAACGCATTCCTTTTGTATATTAAATGTTTTTCTTCTAAATTCTAATTTGAAAAAAAAAGTTCTTTAAGTATTCTTTGTAAAAATGTGAGTTATTTCAAATTAAGTTGTAACATGCGAATAGAACACTAGCGACATATTATCAGCATGCAATGTTCATATCTTCATCTGTAGTAAAATCAAAGCTAAAGATATTGCTGATTTTTTGAGTATGCATCTAGTATGCATCAAGCAGTATTTTATTAAGAAGTAAAACTTTGTGTTAATTTCGAAAACTTTAAAGTTAAAGGTAAATTTCAACAGAAAATGTCAAATGAAATTTTACTGAGATCAAAGCATAAAGTTATTCATAGAAAAAGTGAATAACTTACAAGAATAAATGTAATGAAAATGTAAAAGAAAACTGAAAGGAAAAGCAAGAAATAGGTTTGCTTTTCTAAATATTCCAAACATATTTCAAACTCAATATCTTACTTTTAAATTTGCATACTTAAATCCCATGCATTCTTTACTATCGAATTCTTTTATTACTAATTTTATATTGATTTTGAAGATAAAAATTTCCACTGTTAATAAATTTACATTTATGTATAATTATAAAATAAATGTTATATAAAAGTATCATGAAATTTTCTTTCTGTGGCGCTAGTTTGGGATTCTAATCGGGACAATGCTTCGTTTGTCAATAAATTTAAGATTTGTTTGATATATTAGAATCATTTCATTCATTTATTGTATTATATATGAGAATAGACATTCAAAGAAGAGGCACACGCCTGTACATTCTTATAACAAAGATGAGGGTTTGTTATGTGCGTGTGCGTGCTGTCGAGGTTCTACAGACCAGACTATTTGACCTAAATTCACCAAACTGGCGCCTTCATATATTTTCAAGGGTGGAGATTTGATTATTCAGAGAATTCCTTAAAATCTTCGTTAGAATTTTATTTTTGGAAAAGTAAAAGCAGTTAATTGGTAGTTTTATAGCAATAGCATCCCAAACTATTGTAGCATACAATTGATTTTTATTCATCTTAAAATTCAAAACGTTACTTTTTCAAATATTTCATTTTTTTCTGTTTAATGTTTTTTTTTGAATTTAAATAGCTTTCAAAAACATTTAAAAATACTTTTTAAGATATACTTTTTTTTAAAAAAAAAAGAAAATATAATCGATATTTATGGTGAACATTACGCAGGCACATGAAAAATTAGATAGACTTAGTTCACATTTAAGAAATCTCGAATTAAATGATTACACTGATGCTCAAAGCAAACTAAATCTAAAAAAATGAAAAGTTTCCAGCAAGTTTGTATGGAATGAAATAAAAATAAAAGTTGATATTTTCTAGAAAAGTAAAGCAAGTAAAATTTTTATGTGGCCTTTCTATGACCTTTTGAAAATTTCCTCTTTAAATTTTCAAAATTATTTTGGATTCAGATGAATTTCCAAACTGCCTTTTAGACTCATTTCTTGATTTTTTAACCCCAAAAGTTTAAGGAAAAATTCAAGCAATAAAATAATCTATATTAAATGTCAAAAAGTTATTTCAGATATTATTTATTTTGTTTTATATATTATTATTTCAAACTATTTTGTAATTTTAGGATGAAAGAAGAATTTTTTAGCATGATAATGCTTGTAAATTTGAAAAAAAAATTTCTAAAATTCAGGAATTAATAGAATATTACAGATAATGACAAACGAAAGAGGTTATTTGGAAATTGCATACTCTTATATATAGAATGCTTCATTGAATTTGTATTTACAAGATGGAATTGGATATTTTGGAGTAAGAAAAAAATTAGATTTTGTAAGGTTTTATATTTAATTGGATAGACGATAAATGCAAAATTTCTTGAACATTGAGAGGTTCTTTGATATTTTTAACATTCTTTTTTTTTTCAAGTTTAAGCATGACAAATGAATAAACTTTTATTTTATTGCAAATAACTTTAAATTATAAATTTAGGAATAAAATATCACGTTCAGTGAATTGAAAAAATAATATAGAATAAAAAGGGCTTCACTTAAATAGATTTTTTTAGCTATTATTTCCTACTTTTAATTAACTGAAGTAGATGAAATAATGAAGTGTTAACTCTAAGTAATAAATAAATAAACTACTTTATAGTATCATAAGCAATATAGAAGAAAATTAATATTTGATTGCAAACAAGAAAAAAAAATACTTGAGAGTCTCATTTTTTTTCCTATTTTGCCAAGTATTAACTCACTTGTTTAAGTTAAATTTATTTTTAAAGGAATCTGACGAGCATAGAAAGTAGAAACATGAAAGGAAAAAATATGCTTTAAAGAAAAAAAATATTACCACAATCTTCGGAAAAAGAAACGGAAATTGATGGGAAAAAAGAGAGATTAATACTCGCAAAAAGTGTAATTTTTAACAAACAAGAATAAAATGTATTAGAAGAGTACACTTAAAAACTAGAAGAAATTACATAGAGTATTTGGGAAGGAAGTTGAGTTTCAAATATCTTTTTTTAAAGTAATTGGTACCTTCATGTAAGGGGAAAGAATAAATTAATGAAATTAGCCGCTGAGCTTCTGGCCTCAACGAGAAAGGGATAAAATGGGGAAAAATGCAACAAACAAATTTATTTTATTTCAGAAATAGTACCGCAATTTCTAATCTTGCAACTTCTTTTTTCTTATTAATTGTCATAAGAATACGTTTTGTTTTAGGGAATGCGCTAACATTAAGGGTTACGTTAATGCAGGACAAAGGATGCAGCGTAACGGCTACGTTACGCTGCAAAAGTTTTGTAAAAAAATCATATGCAATTAATACCTGAAATTACGAAGTAGAAAAAAAAGAAGTTACCTAAAAAATTCTTGTAGAAAAAAATTTAAAACTAACTTTACCTTAAGGCAATAAAAAATTAACATTCGATAAATACCGAATAAAAAAATGTTAGTTGCGCTTCACTTTTTTTTTATTTTGTCACTATAAGCTACTTGTCTAAACATACTAAAGTGCTAGAAAACATTCTAATGCTTTTCGTGGGAATAGATAAAAAGTACAGTTAATTATTGATGTATGAGGTATAATACCATGAGCAGGAAGTATAGCATCAAGTATGAGAATGTTACAATAGCATTTCTAGAACTTGAGTACGTTTAGGCATGTAGCTAAAAATGGCAAAATAAAAAAAGAGGATAGATGAACTAACTGTTTTTATTTGTTATTGACCATACGATACATATATATATAAACAGTTAGTTCATCGTTCCTCTTTTTTTTATTTGTTATCGACCATACGTTAATTGTCTGTTGTGCCTTATGGGGCATAGCTTCATACATCCATTCAATGAGGTGCAAATATTTTAACCCGGTAGGACGGGCACGTTGTGTTTCGACACCCCACGCCCAAAAATATTCATCTGCTGTCTGTCTCTATAAACCAATTGGTCTGGTCCCTCAGTACCTGCCTCTTAAGTCACTTTCCATGCATAGAGTCTGAAAATGGCGAATTCAGACTTCATTTTAGTCTAATAGAACGAGTTTGGGGTGTGCGGACACCCCGTGCGCGCGCTCGTGTTAGTATTTTTCAGTGCGAAATCATGGCTTGTTCCAGTCGTTCTGTTCAGTCTTTTCTTTGTTTCACTTATAGGCAAGAAATAAACATGCTTCAAAAAATGTCAGAGGAGATTTTGTCAGATGAAAAGAATATCGAAGAAGAATTAAACGATTCAGATAATGATGACATATTCAGTGATCACCAGTCTGAATTAGAAGAAGAATGCGATTCTTCAGAGGAAGTTTGCGACCAAACCAGCTTTTTTATCGGAAAAGATATAAAGAAAGCTGAGTCACAGAAGATGATATTTATGTCCAAGAAACAAAGATATTAAATCGAAAACCATGTGTGTGAGGTGCGACAAAAATACATGTCGAAGGACACTCAGAAATTGAAGCTGTATGTAATAACTACAAAAATCTTAAGTTTCAGATCCATGTACACCCAAATTTTTAAGAAAATTTATTATCACCAGTATTTAAATTTACAATAATGTATAATTTTTATTATAATAAAAATTGTAAAAAATCAGTAAGTGTTAAAGGGGAAAATTTTCTTTTTTCGAACTGAGACAAAAACGGTAAGCGCTTTTAATTTATTCATTAATAATTTTGAAAATTACGATAATTTAACACATTAGTTTTCATTTTTCTCTCAAAAAAGAGTAATTATCATAATTTTTCTTAGGAATTCAAATCTTTAACAAATTTTGCATTTATGCCATTTAATAAGTTTGGGGTGTGCCGACACCCCATGCCCGTTCTCGTGCTACTTTTCGCCGCTCCCGTCCTGTCGTGTTAATTGTAAATTCGCCTTTAATGTAAAATGGAATTGCTGTAGTAACTGAAAATGTACTCCATTTAATAAATATTTGTCTCAAACTGTACTTTATTCATTCCTCATATAGTTCTATTGGCCCACTACTTTTTAAAATTCCATGCCAAGCTAAGGAAAAATGAAATCATCATCCAAGGAAATCTGTTGTATATTCCGTACCATAAGTTACTTTGCTTGATTCTAATATAAGGATTGTGAATTTTTTTGTATTCGAATAGAACAAACCTAATAGAGGTCTTTGAACAGATCGCTTTCTGTCTTTGAAAGATCTAGATATATCTAGCAAACTCTTAATCTTTTAGTTGATGCTCATTGAATAAGAATAAAGTCAGCAGTGGTTTAAGGCTATAAATATTAACCACACACTTGCTTCTTTTGTATGTTGAATTCGAAAAAAACCCCGAAGCAATTTTTTTAATTTAAAAATTTTAAGTTTTCATTACAAACGATATCGATTTTTTTTGTATGCAATTTTTAAATTTATATTAATTTTTAATTAACACATACGATTAAGAATAATTCGTATGTGTTAAAATCATATGTCTATTAAAATATTTTATTTTTTAATTTCTTTTTTATATTAAAATATATTTATTAAGGATATTTTTTGTCTATTTTAAGATTAACTTTTTTATTTACGATGATCAAATTACGATGATCATTATTTTTTTTAACGATAATCAAAAGAAGACGCAAGGTAACTCCAAAAATGTAAACTAAGAATAGAAATCAAATTATTCAAGAGCAAATTAAATTTTTTTTATTATTGAAGAGTAAGATTTAATAATGAAATGCTCTTCCTAGAATACATAAGAAAAATTCTGAGATAAAAATTAAAAATCAAAAAATAATTATTAATTTGAGCCAGAAAAAATATTGTTTTAGTTTATTTTCATTATTTTATTGATGAAAATGAATGTTTTTATTCATAGCTCTCTGAACTTTTGATATATAATATAAAATGTGTATGATTTATTCATTTTATAAATCACTGCATAAAATTCCTTTTTGCATAAAGCTTCTATTTTTAGAATTAGTACTATATTTACATATACAATCCACTTTCCAAGAAAACTGTTATTCTCAATACATAACACCATTTGAAAATCAGGAAAAATGTATGCAAAGATTAAATTTTAAAATATAGAATTTAGATTTATTTTCATAAATTTAAATTCAATAAAACATATAGAGTTAGGATTTATATCTCTTACAATTTTTATCTGAAAGATATAGCGCTATGTTTCTAGAATAAGCAACAATCCAATTTGGAACATTGAAATGTACATTAATGTAGTAAAGTTGAAACATTGCACATATAATTTCCGACAGAATCTGGCTTTATGTTCAGAAAATTGAAACTGTGAATTTCAAAAATGAAATCAGAGTTTCAAAGGTGCTTTTCAAGGAGAAAGCTTTTCGATTCATGACAAGAAATATTTGAAATAAAACTCGAAGAGTCGATAAATCCAAAGGAATATCTCTAAAATGAATATTTGTTGAGATTTCTCTAGAAAGAAAGAAATAAAATTTATTGATACTGTGAAATGGATTATTGATTTATGAAAATGTTGCGATAAAATGAAGAAATAAGTATTCCCTATTCAGAGAATAATGTACTATAATCTTCATGACTGCAGGTTTTTCATTTTTTTCTAGAAATGTACTTATTCGTGTACTAAAATTCAGGCATTTCCAAAATGCAAATTTTTTTCTCACCATGTTTCATTTTTAAATCTATTTTTAAAAGAATATTAGGAGAAATCAGAAACATTTTAACTGTTGTTTTCCGTCTTGTAACATTCATTTTTTTTTCATTTCTTCTACTCTTGTTTAAATGGATGAATAATATTCATTAAAATTTCTTTCTATATATTGTTAAGTTATTCAATTATGCTGAAAACATATTAAGTTTCATATTTAAAATTCTATTTTTTAAGAAAAATAAGAATATTTTTTAAAGTACCTCTCAACTTTTGCGTTCCATTTTCCATAGCAATCTAATTAGCTTTATATTTGTTCCTCTTTCATTAAAAGGGAAAAATATCTGAATTTAGCACTATTTCTGAGCGTTATTATTGTAACCGATTAAGTTGAAAACATCGATTTCTGATCAATTGAAGGAAAAACATTGTTTGCCTTTTGCATAAATTGAAATTTTTTTTCTAAACTCCTTACCACTTTTTAAAAATTTATTAGAAAACTGTTGCAGGGAATATTATACATACTTTGCCTTAAGCAAAGCCAAACAACAAGAAATTAGTCTTAAAATGATGTAGTTTTTTTGAAAAAAATTAAAATATCATATATATTGTAATATAAGGATTTTTATAATGTTTTATATAAGAAAAAATTAAAATATAATAATTATATATGTTAATTTTTTCATGTAATATGCTTGCAATTTCCAGAAAATCTTTTCTTTTTACTTCACTTATGGTTTACATTTTTATTGCATTCCTATTGATTTTAAATTTAATTTTGAGTGCATTAATGTCTTTTTTTAATGTCATAATATAAGTATTAGAAATATAACTATTGATATGAAATTGAAATTACTTTTCAATATTCTTTTAATGTATACGTTATTGTTACTATCATTTTCGATTCTTTTGATTCCGTTTGAAATTTCAATTGATCTTCCCATAAAGAGCAGTAAAGCACTTTTTCCCTTTCTTTATTATGTCCAAACAGAAATTTTATGTACGCACACACACACACACACACACACACACACACACACACACACACACACTCCTGTTCCCACATTTTATTTAATTATTTTTTATCACGCTTTCTAAAAAATTATCTTAATATAATCTTCAAAATATAAAAAAAAATCTTATGATGAATATTTAGTCTGCTTTCTCTATTCTAAATAAAGGAATAAGAAACATTTTAAAAAATATCTTTTGAACTGTTTTATAAAGTAATAATGTAATAATTTAATGAATGCATATTTATACAAATATGGAATTTTGTTGAAATTAAAAATTACTTTCGTTGAAAAGGTAAAAAAGGAGGTAAAAAATGAAAAATTTTAATTAATTTTTTTCTTTTAAATTTTTTTATTTAGAAAATGTATTTTGTTGTTAAATGTTCTCCATTCTATTATATTTAATTAAATTCTTCTATATAGCCTCATCACACTGTCAAATTTGGAAACAAAAATTCATAATTAAGAATTATTTCCTTTCCTTGTAAGAATTAACTGAATAAGGAAAGGTCAAATTACTTATTTCAAAAATATAATATCAATACTTTTAAATTAAAAATTATTTTACAATATTAATTTGAAAGCTTTAAGTTTAAGCGTAAGAAAAATCTAAAGCTAAGTGTTCTTTAATATTTATTTATTACTCTTAATTAAAGATAATTGGAATTTTAATTAAAAATAAAGAGATAAATGAGTTTGATTATAAATAAATAATACGAATGATATTATTTCTAGTGATTAAAAATGTAAATACAATTCATTTTAACAGAATTAGATTCTATAACAAAGTAATAAAAACTAATAATTTAAAATATAATTCTAATTATTTAAAACTTAAAATGATATTTGCCTAAAATATATTTTATTAACAGATAATTATTATTTCATTTCGAGGTGATTATTCTTGATTTCATTTAGAGAGAAGCAATAAAACTTTAATTTTATTAATAAATTAAGATTAATGTAATATTTGAAATTAATTAATGCTCATTTCCAAACTGTATTTCTTAAAAGAGTGATTTTTAAAAAAGTTTTAATTAGTTATGTTTTATATTATTTTTTATCATTAATTAAAACAAACTCATTAGCCAAATATTCCATCATATTAGATTCAATTCAGTTAGGAATATAATATGATTATCTCCATTTTTTCGGGTTATGAAATAATTTTCAAAAACAATTAAATAAAACATTAAAGTAATTAACGCAAAACTATTGCAATTTGCTTTGTAAATTATAGATGTTCTGCTGAACATGTATTTTTTAATCAATTGATTTATTTGGCTTTAGCAGATCAAACGTAATTTAATACATGCTAAGCATATAAAATTCAGGAGATAAATTTTAATTCTATATTTTAAATCCTTATAAATTTTGACATGATGGCATTGGAGACAAATGCAGGATCATAGATTATATATGTGATTGATTAATTAAAGAATGTTGTATAAAGATTAAATTAATTGGAATTAAAAATTTCTAAAAATTTATTATACATTTATTATTTTTATGAAGAGATAAATTGAAAAACAGATCAAATTTGCAAAACATTAAAATATTCTGATTGCATCAGCGATAAACAAAGTAATATATGTTTTAGTATAAGTCTTAATGACACCATTTGATCTATGAAACACAAAAGATTTGATGGGAAATAAAAATGTTTAAAATATTCAATACAAATGTTAAATATGGTAAAACACTTTAAGTGAAAAATACTATCTATGGTTCATGATTTAAAGGTACAATGCTCATGATATTATTCCATTTTCCAAAAATGTGGAAAGTCTCAGGAGAGATTATGAACATAAATAAAGTTAAGAGATTATTTCTTAAGAAAATTATCGAATCTGATCATTACATTCATCATAAGTAATCTGCCTACTGCAATGATTTTCTACAGAAAATTCAGAAATATTATCTTTTTTTCAGAATTTTCTTTCATAAGAGGTTTACTGAGCATCACCATTCATTGTTTGTGTCTTTTGAGATTTTATTTTCTTTCAAAAATAATTTACTTATTTAATTTTATTATATAGCTACTTGTTTATACAGTATTATACAGGGTGTCCAAAAAGTTCCCGTACTGATGATTTGTGAATTTATTTTACAAAAACAACAGGTTTAAAAAGAATTATTTTTATGCCAATGATAAAAGGCACTTTTAACATAACTAAGGAAAAAACACTGAACTTACATTTATAATAAAAGTTCAAAATGTTCATCCCTTTCTTGGAGATAAAGCTGAACTCTTTTGCGCATTTTTTTCGAAACGCGTTTTAACATGCTAGGAGTGGTTTCTTGTATCCTTTGGGTAATTGCGATTTTCAAATCATCTATTGTTTGAGGATCACCTTCATAAATTTTGTCCTTTAAATATCCTCACAGAAAATAGTCCGGGATGGTCAGAGCAGGGGATCGATCGCCGAAAAAAGCTGCAAGCATGTCCATGGTTTCATTACTCGTATGACAAAATTTAATATACTTGAAAAAAAATCATAGAAAATGATTTTTTAAATTTGGTGTACGGAAACTTTTTGGACACCCGCTATTTATTACTTCTCTTTAAAGAGGAAAATATGCTTCAGTGATTTATACTTAAGAGGAGAAAATATTTCTTTGAAAAAACATTAATATATTTTATAATCTATCTGGATTTGTTTATTATTTTCATTTTTTTCTCCTTTCAATATACTTTGACAAAGAAAATATGTATTCGAATTCCATATTATAAAAGAAATTTGCCTAATGTTTTGGTGTATAGAAGCCAAAGCTACACTTCAAAAATTGTTATTAAGATATATTAAAACATTACCATATTTTCTAGGTAAATGGAAGCTACAACTAATCAAATGTTAACATCGATGCTCTCATAAAAACTATATGAATAGAAAATAAAAATCTTTCTTCCTGAGTCGGTTTATAAAATTTATGTTAAAAAAATTATTATAGTAAACGATTTAAAATATCTTCATGTGTTTATAATTGGGCATTTTTACTCGACTCTTATTATTTTACTTACAATCTTTTATAAATTGTACAGTCTAAAAGAAAATTTATTATAATTTTTATTCAAAACCTGATATGTCTAGATTTTATTTAAAGAAAGATAATTTAAGATTTCTAAGATGTCTCTCCTTTTCTTTTTCTCATTTTATTTATCTTCGTTTATTTGCTTTCTGAAAAGCATAGAAGTAACAAAAATAAATAATAAACGTACCTTTACTAGGGTGTATAGAACAACTCCGAAAATTATATTAAATGTTTATTTTTTTTCATTAGGTTCGTGCAGAATGTTTACTCCTAAATTGTTTTATTCTCAAAAAAATTATAAGGATCTGGTTTCTTACATAAAATTACCCTTAAGTTAGAATTACAGCTTTGGAAAACTAGAATTATCGATAAAAATAGCAACAGACTTTTTCAAAATATGTCGCTTATTAAACAACACAATTTTTTAAATCTTACGATTGAAACATCGATTTTTTTTGTTTCTAACAAAATAGAACATTCTTTCAGCAAAAACACAACTGCTCACATTACAATTTAATTTTTTCAACGATCTGAAACTCTTTCAAACGAAAATAATTTTTGAAGCATGCAAATTTTACCGTTTCGGGAAAATACATATTTTTCTTCTTCAAAATTAGGTTCATACCTTTTAGGTTTCTACGGATTACAGATTTCGTTAATGAATCCGAAAAGATCCAATTAACACTACTCTATATTTATAAATAATACAAACTAATTTAAATAAATTATTTATATACAGATAATCACAAACTGGCATTTTTAAACATACGATGAATATTGCAGATGGTAGCATGTATGATGAATATTGAAAAATTCTGAATGTCCAAAATGAACATCACATATGGGGATAAAGACATTAAATATTATTTATTTTACGTAAGACAGTTATTTATTTACAAAAGTTTTTACAGTAAATTATATTGCTATGGATACAAAGATCGTGAGGAGTTTCAATTTAAGCAAATATGCTTCTTATTTTTGATTAAGAATAATTAAGCTTCATGATAAAATAATTAAGTTTATTTAACTGAAAAAAAGTTTTTCATATAGATGCTGTTTACGTTTGACAAGAAGAAATCGTTTGTATTAAAAGCATTTCATTAATAGGAAATAAAATAATTTTTTGATGATATTTTATCACATAACAGAGTTGATTAGAAAAATTCCCTCGCTTTTATTTTCCTAAATATTTTTTTAAAGAATTCTCAGCTTTTTTTAGTTGCTCAATAGCTTAGAATCATTAATAGCCTCTTTATTATGCATTATTGCAAATACGGAATGCATCAGGTATTTATGTGGAATGTAAAACTTTTCTTTTGGAATGTATGTAATGAAATAAAAGAAAGGAATGCTATTAATTTGTTTTTCCATTTCGAATAAAACTGTTAACATAATTTCATCATTCATATTTGATCCATATTTATTAACTTTTATAAAATTGTAAAGGGTTGTATATTTTTCCTTTTCCATTGTTTTTTATAAAATCATTATATCATGTGAGACATAATATAAATATGGATTTTTCTGATTATTGAAAATACAAATACAGAATAAAGATTAAAATGAAATCTGCCATGCATATTTCAATGTATCATGTCAGAACATCATTTCTTGAACGGCCAAGCACCACGTGCCCGTGCAAGTTAACATGCAATTTTATTAATTTTAATTGTTTCATCGAATGAATCATTTTAATAAATGCAAATTTATAAATTTTAATAATGCAATAAATGCAAACGATCATAAAAAACTTTCTTTCGCATTTATTGCTTAAAAGAAATGTCACATTTCCTATTGATTTCATTTCATATAATCACGTGGTCTAAATAATATTTTTCTAGGTCTTATTTGCTGTAGTCATGAACTTATTTTTTTAATCAGAGTTTTTGTAAATGCAATAGCAACGAGTTATTAAAAGCTGATTTTTTGAGATGCTCGTGCAGATAATAAAATTTCAACTTTTCGCCTAAGGATTAAAATTCTTATTTTTCGTCTACGAATTAAAATTATTATTTTTCGCCTACCGATTAAAATTTTCATTTTTCGCCTATGGATTTTTTTTGATGCCAAAATTCTCATCGCAAAATCAACGTCATATTCTGACATGATAAAAATAGAAATGATGATAATTCGTGTCATTGATCTTGAGTACCAGATATACAATTTCAGAAAATTCATCTTAAGAATATTATTTAGAACAAATAGAATAATTGAAAAATGTGTTACTGAAATTCATCTTTAAAATTCATATTTCGGAATCCCTTCTGGATCACCTGGGAAGGCGATTTCAAAGATGTCCTTCTCTTAGGACACGATCATTTTGGCTGAGATTGGAAAAACTAGTTACGGTGCATCAAAATTTCTTTTCAAGATAATGTAGTTCATTTAAATGTTTCTCTTCCAAATGATAATATATTGTTAAGAATTTGCAATACTTCTCCCTTACTTTGGCGCTTTATTTGAAATGTAGTTTTTCATATGTAGTGAGGTGGCAGGTGGAAAGATGCAGAGTCAATGATCCCTAGTCTTGGCATCAAAACTGACAATTTGGCGGCATTATGTATGCAATACGTAATTTTTGAATCTTACACAAAAAGCTTAAAAAATACAGAGTATTAAAATAATTTAGTAATGAACAACGAAAATACATTTTCGGCATAATTATATTGTATAATTCGTCGTATTGTACTATATGTATACTTGTATTTATACATTGCAGTTAATAATAATTAGGGCTGATGCTATTGTTATTATTCTTATGCATATAATGCTCTTGTTAAGTAATAAATTACACAGGAAAGTTGCTCTCTTTAGTCCAATAAAATACAAATGAAAAGTTATTACTTCCCTTTTTCTTATAAGATATAAGATAACTTATAAGATTCTAAATGATAATCAATTTTTCCTCCTTTTTTTAAGAATAAATAAATAGAACCATTTGTTTAAAACCGTATAATAAGTATTTACGTGTCAATGAAACATGGCTAGAATTTTGTTTAAATTTGTACGTTTACATCATTTTTTTCTCACAAACTGATTATAAAAAATTAATAAAATTATGTTTGTTTAATAATGAAACTAATTATTCAGTTCCTTCTGAGAATGATCAAAAATTCTCAAAGCAGTATGAATTTTGATGATTTTCAGAAATGTTATGACGCCAAAAGAAATTATGACGCATTTTAAGAAACTATTTCCTAATCTTAAAAAAATATGGTATAAAAATTATTTTTATATCTCTATTTTTCTTTCTCTTTTTAAAGAAATCATTACCTTATTTTTAAAAATACATTTTAATTTTCTAAACTGATTCTAATAAGTTTTTCTTTAAGGAAGAATTTATTGCAGTTCATTCTTTTCTACAAAAATTCTCAAATTCTTTTCATCATAAATTTTGCAATACCTTTCACAATAATTCTTGAAAAAATAGAAATTAATTCGATCTTATCATGACTTAATTACATAATAGAATTTAGAATTTTTTAGAAAAGTGTTTTTAATTTTAAAAAAATGCAAACTTTTCTTTGTGTTGAAGATGAAAACCATGCAATTAATAAAATTAAACAGCATTTCAAATAATTTTATTCTTGTAAAAAATTCAAAAACATCAGAAATAAAACTAAAATTCTTGAGAGTCATATGAAGAATAATAAAACAAAGAAAATTAATAAAAATTAATGGAACAAAAATAAATAATTTGCATCCTATTTAGAGTTTCATAATCTGTTGTTATTTTGGGAAACGAGTAATTTCCTTTAAATCGAAAAATAACATAAATCAAATCTGATAAAAAAAATAATGAATTGAAGAAATATAATTCTCAAAAATGTTGAAATAAGTGATTAAAGTGATTTTGATTTTATTCTTCGTATCAAAATATGGATTTCTTAGCCCACTTCAGCAATTCACATGGTTGGTGGTGCATTTCTTTGGATAGCAATTTTATTCCATCTTGTAATTTTTGATTGAATGACTTCTTTCATTTTGTTCATGTTAATTTATTTTTATAACGAATATTTTGCATTTAAAATTAATTTTAAGCTTGTTACTTTAACGCTGATTTTTAAAAAAATTAATACTTCAAGAAAAAATGTTGGGATAATTCATTGTATAGAGAGAAATTCTCCAAATTAGGTGCCTGTAGGTTCTAAAGAGTTTGTTTAAATAGCAAAAATGCTATTTTTTGAAGAAAAAAATCTATCTCATAAAAAAATTAATTTTCTTTTTCAAGAATTATATATTTCCCATTAAGTACTGTACAAAGATATTTCATAACTAAAATTTAAACCCAATATTCCAATCTATAACAAAATCAAGAAAACTGCATATATTTCTTTATATTTCAATAGCATATATCTGCGACATTTTTTTATATTCATTTTATGAATACTGCTAGTAAATAATAAAAGGTTAAAATTAAAAAAAATCATTACTAAATGTATTTTTAAATATATTTCTATATAACTTTCAATAACAAGAAAAAATAATCTTTAGTCATAAATTCTTCAAAATATTAAACAAATGTTAACCATAATTAATTTGCAATTATTTCTATTTCACTTTTTTCATTTTGAAAAAAATCTGGTTATTTCTAATTAATCTTTATTTCTTATTATTTGTTCAATTTGAAACTTATGCATCGGTTTTCTTTTGTGCTTTAAATTTGATTTAAAAAAATTAAAGCATCGGAAAGGAAGTACTTAAAGTAATTAAGATCAGCAATATTTATCGTAAAGATTTTTTTAAAATTAATATTCATATTTCTTTCAACTAATTATTTCGTTCATTATTTCATAATGATTACATTTACGGCTTTAAATCACAGTTTTCCATGGTCTTTAAAAAGTGTTTTCAAAGCAATATGATTGCGTATGAAGCTTTAAATTGTATAATTTATGTTCTCATTTTGCGTATTTGAAGTAATTATCTTGTTAAAATATTCAATCGTTAATACTTTTTATTCAGCCAATCCAGGTCAAGCAATTTTTTATAACATATGACATTTGATTTTAATACAGTTTTTTCAAATATTAATTCATTCCTTTTTTATTAATTAATTAAAAATTAAATTTCTCACCAAAAATCTTCATTTTCCCCGCCACCAAATAATTAACGAATTCATTTTTTTCCCGCTCGCCAATGAGTTTATGCTCAGCATATTTTCGTCCAATTATTTCAAACGATTCTGTTTGTTTTCTTTATGTTTCATGTATTTAAAATTAAACATCGTTAATTAATCAATTTTTTGGATTTATTTTGAAATACTTTCAAATTAAAATAATGCAGAATAAAGAAAATTAAAAATTTCTGCTCTGTATAGCGTTACCCCAACAGGCGTAAAAAATTCCTGCATTTTGCGTTGCCTCAATTTAATGTTAGTATAATTTTTTGATTAAATATTTATAATAATTGTAATTATTTGGCCGACCAACTTTCTGGCAAAGAGGTAGCGCCTCTTCCTCGTGTTCTGGGACTCCCGGGTTGGAGTCTCGGTTGGGGCATGGTTGTTCTTCTGGGTGTTATCTGTGAGGAGTGTGACTGTGCCCCTCTGTAAAAAGGGGCTGTGCAAGTAAATGTTGTGAGGGTGCATCTAAGTCGCACTCTTGCCCTAGTTGGAGCTACTTGAAAAACATGAGACACTCCTTCGGTTTAAATCTGCTGCTGTATCAGCGGGGGGCTTGTCCATGAAAAGTGCCATAAGTAACAACAACAAAAATGACTTAATTGTTGTTGTATTGCTTAAATCAGTTGATCAGAATCGATTACTATGGATATTTTTGATTATGTATTAGTTGAAAATAACTATTTTATTTTAACACATTATAGTTAGTTTTCTGGTAAACATCATGATTAAAAAAATATCACTATATTTAAGACATGTTTTAAATTGTTTTTGAGCTAAATAAAAATTAACCATTATTTTAAAATAGGAAATATTATCAGTGAGTAAAATATGTATTCATTAACTTATTTAATCCTAAACCACGAAAACTATTTATTAAGATGTCAGCAAACGTGATATATGATAATTAAATTAGATTTTAAACCCCAATTCTTTATATTATGCTAATGACGCTGCAAGGACTTTTTTTAAATTCTTCATAATAAGAAAATATGATAAATATAACATGGTGTTTACAAATTTACATTAATTTCTTTTCGTGTTTATGTAGATATATCAGCACTCCAGAGACATACTAGTGTGTTAAACAGGACTTTTTCGTCAATATACTAAATCTACCTTTATACATAATAAATTTAATTTATCTTAAAAAACTGCTAAAATAAGACTAATATGTGGTTCATTAATAACATTAAAATTAGAAATTATAAACTTGATGTTACCCAGAAACACGTTTCCTGTAGAAAGGGCATATATTACTTTATGCAACCAGATTTTATTCTCAAAAATTTGTTTGAAATTTGTTCTTATTAAAATTACTTATTATCGTTTTACATTAAAAAGTAAATACCTTGGGAAATGTTAGAATCTTTTAATCTTTGATGATTACAAATTTAGCTGTCTACTTCAAAATTGAAACACCATTATGTTTAATTTAATAAGTCAACATTGGAGAAATAAACATAATATTTCGAATTTAAATTCTCATTAATGTGATCTCCATTATAGTTAAAACAGAATTTATTAATTATAGCTTATTAAAATCCGTGTAATTTTGAATTTAAATATACGTAAAGGACCTCACAATTTTACTTACTATTGCCAGAAGAAGAAGGGGAACTCAGTATTTTAATAAAATAAGTCAGATAATATGGCCCAATATTTTCTCTCTTATTTATGATAAAACATTTTTTTCTGTTACAAAAATTCATTTGCTAAAAAATTACGAATTTTAACGTCAGTGAAATATGGTTGTGGTTAATATATATTGTAATATTTTGCTGGCTTAAAATTTAGGTGTTTAACAGTGTAAAGGTGGAAAATTTAAATAAAAGATTTTTTTATGAAAGATTACGAATCGGAATATATGTTATTGAACTATATAAAAAAATAGTAAGTTTTAAATTTTGTCGGTATTTAGTTGTTGGGATATTTTTTTAGCATTCGTACTCTTATTGCAACTATGGCTTCTTTTTCGCCAAAACTTCGATATACAGCATTTCTAAGTGTATATGTTGATCCTCAAGGCATATTACCTAAAATATAACAGTCTAATTATATCTTCATGGAAATTAGTCTCTATGTACAAGTTGATTTCATTAGTCCAAACGTTATAAGAATCAAACATGTGACTAAAAATCTTTGGTAATGTTTATATTGACAATGCATTCAATTTTAGCCATCGAGCCGACATGAAAATACTAGAAACACAGTGAAATAAATAGTCCAAAAACATGCATCAAGATACGCACTAGATTATAATCAACTAAGACACGACATTTAATTTTTTTTCAAAACTTTCATTTAATTCTTTAGAAAATTCATATTCACAAGTCATGGTGCATATTGGTTATAAACAGCTTTTGTGTTTTGTAGTACTGTTTTTAATATGATTCACAAACAAGAATTCTTTGTAAATTTTGTTTTTCTTAGAGATGGATTGTTGTTTCAATATATTGCCGCAAAACTTTCATTTGGATTGTTGTTTCAATATATTGCCGGAAAAAGAAAGACTGTTATGATTCACCATAGCTCGATTGGCAGAGCATTGGATTGGAAATCCGTAAGTTTTTGGTTCGATTCCCAGCCAGCACATTTTATCCAAATACTAGAATTTTAATTTATATTTGTTCTTATTATTTCTCCAAAATCGAGATGATTCTAGAACATTCTTTTCTATTCGAGCGAGATGATTCTCGTATATTCTCACGAGGTATAAAAGCCGAGTTCTTCATTCTGTTCTCCAGCGAGTTGCTTGGTGCTAATAAACGCAATTTTTTCTAATTGCTCATGTCTTTAATTCAATCGTTGTGACATTATAGAACTATCACGCTTAAGAATTGAAAATACCAGTTTTGCAATCAAAAGGTCTCACTACTCTAAACGGGTAACTTTTTGATGTCCAATGTCAAGACGTGGAATAAATGGTATGGTATTCATTCATGACTGTGTTTTTTGATTGTTATGTCAAAATTAAAATATAAAGGTAGAGTTACCACACTTTTGAATTAAAATCCCAATTTGACTCCAAACGGATAACTTTTTGGTGTCCAATATTAAGTCATGGAATAAATGGTATGGCGTTCATTTATGATCGTGAGGACTCAATTTTATATTAAAATTAAAATTTAAAAGTATAATTTCACCCTAAGAAACTGAAAATCTCGATTTTAAATTTGAAAAGTCTCATTAAACCAAACGAGTAACTTTTTGATATCCAGTTTCAAATCATAGAATAAATAGTATTGTATTCATTTACGACTGTGAGCACTAAATCTTATGTCAAAAATAAATATAAAGGTGAAATTGCTACACTTGGGAACTGAAAGTCTAGATTTAGATATCAAAATGTCTCTCCACTCCAAACAGGTAATTTTTTCGAATCCTAGTATCAAACCTTCGAAGGAATGATATACTATTTATTTATGACTATAAGTTATATATGTTGTGTTGAAATTTTTAAAAATATGTCATCCCTATCATACAAAAGAACTCAGATTTCAAAAAGATTTGGCTCTTGAAAGATGGAACACGACTAAATCAGATCGACGAAATGTTTCTGAAATGCCGGAAGAGTACATGGAAGAAGAGCATTCTTATTCTAAAGGTCATCACTGGGGTGGAAATCTTTTGTTGCCACTATTCTATTGATTTTATTTCTCCTTTTTTGGGGATAATATTAATTGCAAGGAATACGAATATCTGTATCTTCCCTATAAACCCTTAACCGGTTTGCCCGTACGCCGTACGTGCATCGATTTATCGAATTATGATAGTTGTAAACAAAAAATAAACCATTCATAATAATTATAATTCAATAATAAAATTACTTCGAATGCGTAGATAAGCCAAGTGTTCCATGGATTTCCATTTGAATCAAAATAAGAAAATAGAAAGTGTTATCTTATTAGATAGTAAGGAAAATGAACCGGTTAAGGGGTTAAAACTTGAATAATATGTTACTTTTTATTTCAAATAGCTTATTAATTGTTATCCTGCATAATGCAAATATAATAATCTGGGAATATTCGCACGATTTAATTAGGAAGTTTAGTGGTTTTGGATTAATTTATTTATCCACTAGCTGTAGAATTATTTGGACTATTCCATTCTTTTTAGTGCAGTGTATTTTTAGTGTAGTGTAAATTTAACAAATCAACAATGTTGCTATATATGCTTTAGCTCGAAAATTGTGTATTATTTAATATTCCATAATCTCTTAATTTTAGTAGCCAACCAGTGGGAAATTGCGGTCGAATGTAAATGATCTAGAACAGCCTAGTAAAAATTTGTTTCTGCCTTTTAATTGTTTACATAATTTTATTTCTATGCGTAACTCCATTTCTAACTAAAAATATATCTGAAATAAGGAAGGATATATTTCAAGAATAAAGGATGGACGCAAGATTCCCAAAAGAAAAAAAAATAATCGGAATTTATCTTCCAAAAATAGAAAATCAAAATCATTATATAATTTTTTAAATCATGCTGCCTATACTACAAACTACATATGCATTGTTTTGTTATTCTAAATTTCTAAGGAAAAAATACTGCAACATATATGCATGGATAAACTAAAGTAATAATAGATACCAATTAGGAATTATTTTAGAAACGATTAATTGGGGTCTTATTTCATCGTTTCATGTATTGTTAATGTTGAATTTGGGAAACCACAAGATCAAAATTATAATCAGAAGCATAAATAACTCGTGAAACCAAAATTCTTACTGAAACTAAGTCTAACTGTAATAAATCAAGAAACAAGTTGTAGTCTTGGCAATTATCCTATAATCCTGATTGGATTATGGGATAATTGGCAATTAGTTTAGCTGAATGGGAATCTGTGCAATTTAGAATCCAACTATGCTAATTATTGATTTTTACGTTAATTAATTTGTCATACAAACTGCCTTGATTTAAAATTCTTAATATTTCACAGAAAGAACGACAAGAGGGCTTCAAAAATGTAGATCTTTAAAAAAAGTTGTTTAACAGCATTTTTACTTGAAGAATATATATAAAAAATAATTTTTTGAGAAATTAAAAAAAAGATAATTGCTTTAAAATCGTCTCTATATGAAACATTCTTTGCATTACAAATTCAATCTGTTTAATGTTATACATAGATAAAAGTTTTTAATTGACTACTCCTTGATAGTTAGGAGAATTTTTTGACTCCAAAATTGGCGTCAAGGGGATTTTCGGTCGGTAACACAACAATAACGCCAGTAAAAACGAAACAGTAGTGAAACCAGATGTAGTGTTTCATCTCTGAAATTTATCGCCAATCGAAGGAATAAACACGGTAAAAGTTTACATTAGGAAATTTAAACTTTCATTTTTGTTTTTAGGTGAAAAATAACTTCACAGAATAAAATATGAAAAGCTTTGTATTCCTTATTCATTGTTTTTTGTTTGTATAACATAAAATTTACATTAATAAATTACGAAATTTCTCTTTGTTATTCTAAGAGTAAATTTAATAAAATTCGCATTAAATAAAAAAAAATTATATAAAATATTAGTATCTTGAAATGGATATACAATGGATTCTCACAAGTAATAATATTGAAATTTCAGAAATAATTGGTCCTATTCCGTTTAAATGCGTGACTTTTCACCTTTTGAAAACATTATTTTTACATTAAAAAATAACGTTAAATCATTTATGGAGATCATTCTGTAAATGATGCAAAGAAGAATCAAAAGTCAAAGGCAAACACAGATACCTCTGAAAATAAAACACCCTGCAAAGGGAAATAAAAGTAGTTGAGGCTTAAAATCAAAAAATAATAATAAATCATTTATTTTTGGAATTCTAGTATTTTTAACATATAAAAAATTACATTTTTTGAATAATTTATTTGTTAGAATAGATAATTTGTTAATTTTTGTCCCCTTTTTAGTAGGTAATCTAATTTCCTTTCCCTAATTTTCTAACTAGTCTGATAACTTAGCATTACAGGCACACATTCTGTGCACATTTTACAAAGAGAATTTTTTTTCAAAAGGAGTTACGAAATTTACCTAGCAAACCCATTGAACTTCAGATTTATACTTAAAATCACACAATTTATAAACATATTTTCAATAATGAATAAAAAATCAATAAAATAAGTTGAAAGCTACACTAAGAAAATTTTTAAAACATTTTAAAATCCCACTGTTATTCTTTTCAGTTGAAATTAATAAATTTATTCAAGAGGATGTATTATTATTTCTTCGCTTTGATAAAGATAAAAAGATGCATATATTTTTCACTGAAAGATTATTTTGTAAAATTTGATGAGAATATTTTCCTATATCATATTATCAGAATATCTGATTTCAAGAATCGATTTGACGGTTAAATATTTGAAATGAGATTTACTTTAATGTAAATGAAAGTCAAATTGCAAAAATATACTATTTCATTTTTGTTTTCACTTACGTAAATCTCATTCCAAATATTTAACCGACAAATCGGCCCTTAAAACAAAATATTTTGATTATAAGGATTGATATCTGTTCCTGCTATCGAAATTTTGAGGTTCATAAGCAAGAATAATCACTGTTTCTGAAAAATACAGATTTGAGAATTCAGTTTAATTTTATAAACTTGAAAGGAATGAATTATTTCTTAGCGACTGATGTCTTTAAAATTTGTAGATTCACCTCCTTAGTGATAAAAGTTTCAACGCCAATCTTTTGATCAAATTTTTTCAATTTGGGTTGCAATTGGAATGAAAAGTTGTTTAATAAATAAAGGAGGGCCTTTGAAAATCAGAATGTCAATAGTGCATCACTCATTATTTACGATGTGTGTTCTGAGCTGATAAAGCGACCGAAAGTTAGAAGCTATAAACTCTGAGATTTGTCTAAGTTTCTGATATTCTAAAAGATTTTGGATGAGTGAGTCCTTCGAAAGTCAGGAAAACATTTTCAAGTAAACAGGGACATACTCGTATTGAAAATAAGCTATCAAAGTATTGAAGAATCGGGAGTTGTGAAACTATAGAACTGAAACCTTTTGCAGTGTAGACATAAACACTCATCTCTCTCTTTCTCTCTCTCTGCGTGCGCGTGTGTTTATACGTGTGTGTTTGTTTGTGTTGTGCATGTGCGTGATTGTGTGTTGTGCATGTTGTTTAACCTCTAATATTAACAATCATCGATGATTTCTTTTTGAAAATTTCAGTTTTCGGAATGAAGTATGAAAAAAAATAACGTATCATTTTTCACATGCGGAGATATAATTAGTGAATTATCAATTTCTCTTTAAATCAGTCATACTTATTTCTTGCTGTTTTGATAAGCTTTAGAATATCTACTTTTGAATTCGGACGATAAGAATTTGGAGCTGATAACAAATGTTTTTGCCGATATTATCAGTAAAGCTTTAGATGCATTTACGCCAGCTTAAAATTTAAGAATATGCTTATATGTTTTAGAATGAAGTCTTACCTTTGGTTTTAGACATACATATAAAAAAACAGTAAGTCCAATAATTGAAATATTTAGTCAATAAACGAATTCTATTTTTTTTATGAGAAAAGCAACTAAATTTTTTCTTTACAGCACTATAACTGTTGCGTCACAATCAAATTTCGTGAGAGGTAAGTTTCTCTTTTCGGAAGTGGCAACAAGAAGTGAAAAAGATTTTGTAAAATATGGTTTCGAAAAACTTTGAGGTGTACCGTGTAAGAACATCGCATATGTTTATACTCGAAATTATGTAAATAACGTCACCTAATTAAACGTTTTAGTATTATTCAGATTGGATCTCTTTAATTTAATTTTATAATAACTTGCATTAATGTCAATTCATACGTTCGATGTGACTTAATTACAGCGTGAAAAGAGCGATCGCAGTGGAGGTGAGCGATGCATATTTATTTTCATTGCTCATATGTTTTCCGATTGCAACATCAATGATGTTAAAACACCATTTGTTATATAACTGAAGGGTATTTAACCTTTATGGTTATTACCTATTAAGGTATTTAAGGATACCTTTAGAATCACAAGTGCGAAAATTATATCTTTCTGATTCTGAATATAGGAATTAATAGCCTTATTTGACAACCAGCTTATTCAAAAGTAATTATTTAGTAATAAATACTCATATTTAATAATAAAATTTCAATAAGATATTACATGCAAATTGATTTCTTAATAATTTTTTAGCAAAACATTTTTAATACTGTAATTTTGATTATTCTATAATTGAAGTATTATAGAAAGCTCACATAATTCTAGTCATTAATGTAATTCTTTAATTTCCTATCAACTTCAGTAAATTTTAATTTGAATCATAAGCGATTAAATTTCAATCAAAACAAAAATAAAAACTTTTTAAAAATATCAACCATATAAAAAAAATATTATAAGAAAATGAATATGGTAGGAAACCTAATTCTTTAGCATTAAAGTCTTATGAGCATTATAGATTATTATTAATTTTTTTATAATTTACGCAATATTAAAAAAAAATATTTTAAAGAAACTGAAAACTTAAGAAATATTGTTTAAATTTACTTTCAAAAGAAATTAAATGACTTAAATAATAATAATTTATTTTAATTCGGTTAATAAATGCACTTTTGAAGATTTTTACTAGAATTTTGAGTGGGGTATTTACAAGTAAACATTTGCTGAAATAGATATTTTTTCAAAAAGTACTAAAAAAATAGCGCGTCTGCGTTAACAAAAAATGTAAAAATTGCCCTTTAGATGGGAAAAAACGAATAAAAAATAAAATCTGGAAGTTTTTTGTGAAAAAATGATTTATTTGATGCAACGTAAGGAATGTGATTTGAATTATAAAAGAGAAACCAGTACTAAACTTAATAAAAAAAGTAAACAGCTGTATGTCTGATATGGAACACTTTATAAAAAAAGGATTCTTTGGACTATGAACTTTTATACTTTCAATAACATGAATTAATAATATTAGTATTTACATTTTGGAAGATGATATTATTGATTTAAACAGAAAATTTAGTCAAGAAAATTTATATTAATAATTTATGAACATAGTTTCCACATGAACACGATACCAAGTTGAATGGTGAAGAATGCGAGGATTTTTATCATTTATAAAAAAAAATTAATGTTTTTAAAGACTTCTAGTTTAAAGGGAACTATGATAAGTTAAAGGGTGGTAAACGAAGAAGGACGGGATGTTATTTATCAGGAATTTTAGAATTGTTTTAATAATGAGAGCATCCTTATAATTAAAAAAACATATTTATTCTTTCGGTCTTACAAACAATAAAATAAAATCGTTATAAAATTAATAATGAATTATCTGATTTAAAATTTAAAGTTTTTTCACTAGATTTCTCATTTTATATCTGATTAAATTAAAACTTAATTTAGAAAAATAAAAAATTTACTTTTTGCAGCTTAAAATAATTTAAATAAAGAATTCTGTGAAGTGAAATTTTTGAATATTAGTTTCTTCTAAACTTGACGTTACTAAGAGATGAATATAACAACATTTCTTTTTATTCAAAGTAAAATACTGTTGCTGCAGTAGCTGTGAGTTATTCAGCAACTTTCGAGAAGCAAATTTGCAACTATAATTACTGAATCAAATTTTAAATGACAAATAAACAAGATTGTAATGGCAACAATGAAAACTACTATATACTCCAGAGTATCCACCTAACGTGGCGGAAGGAGTGGGCCTGGATAGCAGAAACACTACAATACTAGGAATATATTTTTATTACATCAATAAAGGCAAAGTTTTTATTCAAAACTCACTATTATAAAACGTATTATCTCCTTTATTAAATATTCAGCCTTTATTTATATCAATCTGAAGGTAGCCGCATTTGAGTGAATCAAAGAAGCAGTTTTCAGTAACGAGTCAAGTTAAATTAGAATACTCTGTACTGGTAGATTTATGTTTATATATACTTCATCGCCCGCTTCAAGAATTTATTAGAAAAAAAGTAAGTTAAAGAATATAAACTGCTGACATTTTAACTTAAATTCTATATTTATACCTTAAATACAGGAAACATCAACAAAACATTAGCGTAAATCTTTGGCATCATGTTTAAGAAATGTGGTTTAAAATGATTTTATTTTTCCCTGATAAATAATTACGCATATGGGAAAGTAACTCTAAGATAAGAGTCAACACTTGCATTTTTTAAGTGTTTTTGTTGTTGTTACTTATGGATCTTGCTATGGACAAGCCCCGCTGATACATCGGCAGATTTTAAGCCGAAGGTATGCGTCTTTTGTTTCAAGTAGCGCCAACTGGAGCCAAGAGTGCGACTTTAGCCCCACGATTACCACACTTGCTTGCACAGCCCCTTTTTACAGGAGGGGGGAGGGGTACAGTCACACATCTCACAGACAGAACATAAAAGAACAACCTTACCCGAACTTGGGACTCCCAGAACACGAGAAAGACGCGCTACCTCTGTGCCAGAAATCCGGCACACCTTAACATAGATGCTATATTTACAACTTAAATGCAGGAAATATAAATAAAAAATTAACTTAAATGTTTGGTCTAGTGTTTAAGAAAATTGGCTCAAAATGATTTTATTTTTCCCTCATAAATTATTACACATATGGAAAAGTAACCCTAATATAAGACTTACAATTACAGCTTTTAGGTTTTGTAAAAATCTTTAATAGATGATTTAATAGAGTTTTTCCTCATTTTCTCGCAATAAAAGAAAACTAGGCCGCTTAGTACGGAAGTCAGGTAATCGGATGCCGGATGTTCGAGAATATATTGTATAAAGATTCATTCATGTTGATAACTTATATACTATAACACTGAATTTAAACGTTAATTCAATCACGTTACTCTAACTAATAAAAAGGGGCAATTTAGATTCAAAGAAAGTTTAAATATTAAAATATATATATTAGAAAACATTTGGATATTTTTATTTCCTAATTGTCAAGAAAAGATTAATCATTGGTTATCAGAGGGGTTTAAAGAATTGAAAATGAAGATTTTAGAAAAAATAAAGACTATGACCTGTTGGAATAGTGGTCGATACAAAGAACGAATAATTTATTTTAACGCATCGTTAAATAAATAAACTGAAAGAGGGGAGTTAAAATTAAAGTGGTAGATAAAACAACAATCATTTTCTGTTTACTACGAATGATTAATTAACAAATATAATTTTAATCGACATACATTTTCACTATAACCCATAAAATGAAAATGGATAAGAAAATACTAGCTTCGCTATTTCCCCCCCCCCTATAAAGATTTTCTCTCTAAACTATCCTTATGTATTCCTAAGATTTAAATTCTAAATTTTTTTTAAAAAATTATATTACTGACTTTTAGCACTGGCAGTTATAATTACTAGATCAGGGAACAATTCCTTAAATACCTAAAAATAATCTCGAATAAGATTCAAATAGAATTAACTTTAGAATTAATACAAAAAAAAACGTTCTGAAATTTCTCAAACATAACAATGTGTATAGGTTTTATTAGAAGAAATATCTGGCTTGAATTGGTTAAATTTAATATTTCCGAAATTTAAGTTTTATGAAGGAATTATTTTTTAAAAGAAGCGAAAGGATTTCCAATGGTAACAGCTTTTTGAAGTACTTTAGCTAATATTTTTCTACGTTACTATGAGAAAAATAATTAAACACAATTTAATAAATAGCTTTATATTTATTGGTTTTTTACTTTCACTAAACGTAGATAATGCTTATATCGTTATTCATTACTATCCAGAAGAATTAAACCGAAACAAATGAAAATTAGAGCAAATATTTATTTCTATTTAAAAATAGTAATTTAAAATGAAAACTCTTATAAACGTATTTGCGATAGAAGGGACAGGTTTGTGTTCAAAGTAATTACACTAATTAATTACAATTCTAATTTCAGTTCTAAATTTTTCAAAATTTTATTTTCTTAACAGTATCAAAACATTTGAAATAACAAATTTTCTCATAATGAAGTAACAAACAATTTTATTAAAAACTTAATTTTTAATGAATTTCTTCAAAATCAACTATTGCAATACAGAAATTTAATGAGAGAAAGGTTAACGATTTTCTAATCAACATTCAATATTCCCAAAACTGAAGAATGTTTTCTAGTTTATTTTCTTTGGTTTTTATATCGTATAATGGATGGCGCTGAGATCGTTCATTTTATTTCATATGATGATGAGGTCTATAGATCAAATACTACAGATATTTTCAGCTTTAAGCGCGGTAAATTTGAATCCAGTTTAGTTTTCTGTCATCAATACTGTTTAGTTTTTTTCATGCTAAACCTTTGAGAGAAGATTCTTTCAACTGGTATGTTCTTTGCTTTTTATCTTATTGATGCTTTATGGTCTCATAGTTTGGTATTTATCTCATAGTGGTTTGAATCAATTTCATTAGAGCTTTGCTCTGATTTGAATTTTGAAATAATATTTTGTTTATTATTGTATAATTTTAATGTTATTGTTCTATTGATATTTATTCGTTTCTTCGAAAAATATGAAAGCTTAGAGATATTCCTGTTTTGGAAGGTCAATTAGACAAAAATCCCACATAGAACAAATTGACGGTTTCTTTTCAGTTCGTAATATAATTCCCCTGTAAGTTCAAGCCATAAGTAAGCCATTTGTTTAAGTATTATAGTCACTTTCATCCAGTTATTACTTCAGAAAAAATTGAATAGATTCATATAGGATTTGACAACGATGGGATTCTTTTTCTCTCTCTTTCTCCCATCTTGTTCTAATAAAACTGGTTAGATACCAGGGGCACATAATGGTGTTATATTATGTTACGTTTTGTTTGAGAGTGAACCTTAGTAAAGTATTCTGGACAGATTCATGTTTTTTTTATGACATATTGTTTGCAGTTGAAACATAATATTTATTTCTAATTAGATCAAGTTCACTAATGTTTTTGATGTAATTGTATTGACGTATAAATACAATGTGTCTTCCTTAAACAAGTTTTTGATTCAAGAGATATTTATTCTTATAAGTTTCAAATATATACATTTACCTTGGTTTTGTGATTATAATACGTTACTATTGAGCTTTCCATTGCTCATTCAGTAGCATTCACAGTAGATTTTATCTATATTTTTATTTAAAATATTAGTGTTTAAATAATCTTTTATTTAACATGACTCATAGAACTGAAGGTTTTCATAAAAATATAAAATTTATTGCTCCAAAGAGCATTTATTTACTGACACAAAATGCATTAAATAATATTTTTGTTTTATTTGAATAATTTTCTTTCTAGAAGTATATGCCTAATAACAATGACTTAAAAATTAAGTGTTTTGAACCCGATTTAAATGGGTATCATGTATACATAAAACCATGTTTGCATTAAATATCAAATTTAATCTAAATGTTTTAAAAGTTTAGAATCTTTTTTTATTTTGCTTATTTTTTTATAAAATATGTCCCGTAATTATTTTTTTCTTGCAGACTTTTACTAAAAATTATATTTTTATAGGCTTATATCACAGTGACACGTAACTTTTTAAATTTGACTTCCTAACTTTCGCTTTCTAACTAACTTAACCCTTTAATTTAAATATTTTCCAACATGATTACAAAATAAATTTGCCATGCACGTTTAAAATTTTGGCGCAGTTTTCTTTCTTTTTGAGTATGATGCAAAAAGCCATTTCTATATTGTAATAGTTGTCGCGCCTGGTTTGTATCATTTCCAATTATTTTCGGATGTTACCTGAAAAATTAATATTTTTTTCTTTTATTACAAATCTAAAATTTCTAAAATGACTATTAAGTGCATAGTCTCATTATTAAACATTTATGTATGCAGTGTTTCATAGCTCTAGGTGAAACAGCAGCATCTAAATATACGTTCTTCTTTTCTATAACTAAGAATGAAGATAAAGATGATTGATACTTCTTATTCATGATTACTATCAGTATTCAATAGGTGGACTCCAGATTTTGGTGGTATTCTTTTGCCTAGAAAATATTTAACATTCGAAAACTCAAAGGAAACTCCACACCATAGATTAGGTTATAATTTATTTCTGTAGGGTAATAGCCAATTCTGACTGCTTAAGCTTTCTTAGCTATCCTATTATCCTAAAGGAAATTCTAAAAAGGGTTCTTTCCCTTCACAGAAATCCTTCATGGTTGAATAACTTATTAGTATGCTTACCAACGAGGACAGTTTCTGGAGCAGCCATGTTGCATGGCGACATTTAATTAAGTATTGCCACCTCTTCTGTGTTCAAATTTCAGAAAAATTATACTTTTGTTAAGAAAAATTATATTTTCGATCTAACGTATATGATTCTGGTTCTGATAATTAAAGTTATTATTTTGAGGAATTTTCATTATAGATTTTCCAAAAATAATGAAGAAATTTTAGAAATGTCGGAATGTTTACAAAAAAAATGAATCTGAAAGTTTATTATGCAAGTTTCCTAGGTATACCATTTCAGGCCAAATATAGATAATATCAATATTTTGTCATAGAAATTTTATAATTAAAATGTAGAAATCTAATTTCTCCTTTTTTTTCACTACAAAAGTATTGTGATTCTTTAAAAAAATAGAATGTAAAATTCTGACGAATCTTCATATTTTGAAATCTTCCTTTTATTCTTTATCTCCTTACGAATATTATCTGTTGACGAATACGATAACTCGTATTAACTCGTATAACTCTTTGAACTCAACCGATGAAGTTGGGATTAATGTTTAATAACTGAATCGTTAGATTTCTATCAAATTTTGAAAGACTTCATTTA
>JAOUZG010040071.1:2075335-2112070 GCA_026289955.1 Argiope argentata | reverse complement strand
AGTCTTGGATGTCGAGTCAGAGGCGACATCGGACTGCAAAGGGTTAATGCTTGGGATTGATCAACAAATCTATGATGTGATCAACAAAGATCACATGATAGATTTCGTAAAAATGCTATAGATCAGTATTTTGTATCTACCGTTCGGAGATTCCATCCAAGACATTTGTGAATGTTCACATTTTTATAGGGAATAACGTTTTAAATAGAGTATGCGAGAAAATTTTAGGGAGGCACTTGTATCTGGTTATTATTATTAATAAAGGAAAGAATGCGTTGGTGAATCTAATATATAAACTTTACATTCCGTGATAAGGGGGTATGAATAACACATTTATGATGTCATACTCAAGAATTTTTGTGTGAAATTCGCTTACACCGGGCGCTTTCAAGATGCGGTAGGATAAAAGCAGGAAGATCATTAATTAAATAATAAGAGGAATATACATTGCGCATTGCTTACGAGCCATTCCAGGAACTTTTCTATTACCCGGGTGCCAACGAAATATCGCCAAAGAAATTTGGCAGAGTTCTACACTGTTTGGAGATTTTTCGCTTTAAAATTGCTGTAAGTAATTTGGCAGAATTCTACATTTTTTAGCGATTTTTTGCTGGTGCCAGCTAATAGAAAAGTACCTCATTCCATTTGCTGGATAGGTTATTTTCATTTTTTAAAAAATATGGTGGCAAAGTTTAAGAATGTGCGAGTAATACAAATCGATTTGAACTAATACAAAATACTTTGATATTCTCGTTTGTAAAGTAGACATTGTACTACAATTTGGATGCATCTGGGCTTCAATATCTGAACAAGATTAATGTTTTAAATCTCTTAGAACTGAAAAGCGTGATTTTTGGATTTTGTATGCATTTTTGTGCATGTCTGTTAGAATACAAAGACTTGAATATACAACAATTTAAATGAATGAAACGGGATTTGTAGATCATGTACCCAAATGCTCGTTTCCCCCCCCAACTCTGAAATTATTTTTAAAAAATTTATTTTCATCTGAGACGCATTTTCATCTTTACGCACACGTAAAGAAGCCTAATTAAAAGAATTTTATGTTTTCGTTTTACTATTCATTTTGAGTTTCTAATGATATTTATAGATGATATGTATTAATACACGTTTGTCATCAAAAACGGAGACCTTTCATATAAAGAAAATATTAAATGAACAAATTAGCGAACAAACTATAGTTACGCGGTTTTTTGTTTTTATGGCACCTGTCATAGACAAGTCCACTGACGAAGCTAGTGATTTCAAGCAGAGAGTGTTTTTTCTTTTCATTAGCGCCATCTTGTGATAAGAGTATGTCTTGCTTCTCATGCATCATATTCGCTTTCACACGCCCTTTTTACAAAGGGGCACATTCACACACCTTACAGTTAGAACAGAGATAAAGAACAATCTTTTTCGAAACGTGACTCGAACCCATGACACCCATATTATTGGGAAGACGCACTACTATGCCCGGTTGTCAGCTATAAATATGCTAAATATCAAAAGTATGATAGTTGAAATTAATTTTAACCAATAAAAAAATGTCAAATAAAATAATGCTATAAATGTTTCTGATATAAATTACTAAGCGTCTGCTTTTAACATTTTCTCTTAGTTATTTATATGTATTTTTCCACTAACTAATGTTTTCAGTATTTGTTCGAAACTAATTTAGAGAAATTTTGTTTAACAATAGTTTAGAATATATTTAAAGCTAATGAAATGTTGTATGTAAATGAAAATAAAAAAATGACAACGCTTTTTTATACTTTATTTTGTTGATTACTATTTTGTAACATCTGCAATAGAAATTATGTTTATTTCAGGAAAAATAAATTCTATATAATTGTATTTTTTATTTAGAAAGACAATTGATATTTAAATTATAAACATAATTTCTTGAAAAATGTAAGAAAAAATTTCAATAAGAAAAATAATATAAATGAAAAACTGTTCAATTTACTAATTTTTTACAGCCCTTAAACATTATTTAAATTTATTTGTTAAACTTCGTTATTAGAATTTTTATTTGAAGTATCATAAAAACATATTTAACTGTTTGTTCATAAATAATAAAGAAAATATGAAGAACATTTTATTCATTTATCGTTTTGCAGGCTATATTGCCTCAGCAAAAATTCATTATTTTATTAAAAAATTTTTTCCTAATAGTGTAATTTTTTGCAGAATTTTTTTCATTAATGATTAATGTAAAAAGTGTTTCATGAAAATGAATCAAATAAAAATATGTAATTTTTATAAAGAAGAAATTTACCGAATAAATAAAAGCAAGTTATACAATTAATGGATAAAGAAGCAAATTGCTTATGGTGTATCTTTGTTTGAGCACTTTCAATTACGTGTAACATTTTATTATCGTTTTCTCTTATGATTTTTATACTCTTAGATGCTTATTATCGCTTTATTTAAAAAGAATTACATGTAATGAACTTCCGAGGGAGTAATTAGTTTTTCTAAGATATATATAACAATTTTTAATTAATTAGCTTTCACTTAATTTAGAAACCTCTTAAACGCAGAGTCAAATTTCGACATGCTTTTTTGAAAAATTCCCAACTTAATTAAAATTAAGTATATTTTATCAAAAGATACATGAAAGCAAAGGAAGGTCATTTAATTGGAGTCCTTTTAAGGTTTCTTTAATATAATTTATTTTATAATGTTTCAGGAGGAAGACTAAATATATTAATTTGGAGGATTTCTGTAAATGAAAAAAAAGTTTAAAAAAAGTATTTTACAATTTATAAGATATTAATAAGTTTATTTGGGAATAAAGATTAATTTTTAAAAGTTGACATTGAATTTTAATTTGAGTAAGTTGAATATTCCTCATAATTAAGAAATGTCTGTAAGTTCTACATTAAATTATCTCCGAATCATGTAAAATTCACCATTGTTCTGATTTTATATATATAATTTTCAGCAGAAGATTTTGAAAACAATTAACTTTCTTTGGAATTAATATTACCCTATTTCCTAATTACTTATTCCAGTCAGTAAATATCAATATTTAATGATAAATTATTTGTAAACAAGAATAAATTTCACTTAATATTTTCTACAATTCTAACTATTATTAATAGGAGTTAATTTTGGTATACTAAAACTTAAACTCACAAATGCATCACATTTTCTTCCCGACCTACTCAAAGAATGTTATTCATTATGTTTAGACATTTTTCTGGACTTAGATAGCCTGGTTAGTACAGCGTTGGACTCGTATTCCTTAGTTTGCGAGTTCGAACCTTGCCGGCCGAAGATTCACCAAGTGTGTGGTGGCTGGCGCTCGTTCAATCTGTCGTTTTCACAAAATCCTCCATGTCGAGAGTAACATCACGGGGGTAATGGGTCAGATATAATGGTTCTCAGTTCCAGATCAAAATTACGATCTGTGGAAGAATGAATGAAAATACATGAAGTCCGCCCCATAAAAAAAGGTTGAGACGGGCGTGTAGCTTAAGTCGTATTCTTGACCCCACTTGGCGCAACTGAAAAACGAGAGAAGATCAATAGTTTTAAATCTCTGATGGGCCTGCCATCAAGCATGAAAAAGCGCTACAACTAATAACAACATCCGACATTTTTCTTGATGATTTAAATCAAATTAAATTTCAGTGTGACCTAAAAGCTGTTATCAAAAATCCTCATTCGTTATGCAGTGGCAGCAAAGGCCTTCCGTTTAAACTCACCAATTTGAAATCCTGAAGGTGTTCAAAGAAAAATCGGTGTATAGCTATAAAATAACATGATGATTCCTTGAGATATCCAATTTATGACGATTTCTGTCTCAATAATTGGCAATAATAACCTTCATTTCATGTTCGGAACAAATCACTGCATAAGTACGATTATTGAGAAATTTAATTAAGGTAGCCGGTATAAGTTTCGAAATTTTTTTTATAAATATATTTTCAAAAACCGAAATAAAAAAATAGACAAAAATAATTAATTCAGTTTTATTTTAAATTCTTTTAAAACCCAGATTTTAATTAAGAAAAAGTAATTTTGTTTTTTATTTAATATTTTATTTTATTATTTTTTTAATGTTATTTGTCTCATCATTATGAATATTATAGTAATTTGGAATAATTTTTTGTAAAATTCATTAGTATTTGTCTGATATATGGGCCCAAAATAATTAAAATTTATAAATTAATTAATTAGTAATATAAGATCAAAACTTTAAAAAAATTATATTCTCATTACGATGATATATCTCTACATTATTTCCAGGGCGTTTGAATTTTTATTTGAAAAATGTCATCTAATCAAATGGGAAACGAATATAAAGAAACTTTTTAAATATGACAAACATTAGTAATTCAGTAATTCTGTTATTTTCCAATTGAAATTCATTTCTACTGCACGATCACTACACATTTCTACTATTCTACTACACATTTCTACTTATCAAAAAAGCATAAAAAGAAAGAATTATTCTTCTTATACAACTAAAATACTAGAATTTTATTATTATATGAAACTTCTTTCGTGTGATAATGCCCGTCAAGATTGTTTCCAAAAATTCATAGGCATCAAATTCATTTTGCTTAAAAAAAATCTTTTTCTTTGTACCTCCATATTTGAACCTATTAGGAAACAAATCCTTCAGTTCAAATCTTATTTGGAAATATCGACTTCCAAGGCGAGCTTTTTGTTTCGATTTCTCGCTATGGTCCTCTCTACAAGTAACTCTTTTTCTTTGAGTTATGTTAAGACACATCTAACTATTTACTGAACTCAACGTCTTTCTTGTCGAAGAATCGTTATTTCGTTTTCTTCCTTTCACCCTCTTCCGCCACCATATCAGATTCTAACATGACAGTTTTTGAACAATTCCTTACATAGACCGGTTCAAACGCAACATGGATTGTGTTACCACTTCTCTGTTAAGCCTTAAACCAATTGGTACTATATTTTTTTAGCAGTGCCATTTTTTTTCTTCTGTAGAAACTTCGCATCATTTCCTTTTTTTTATTTCTATTTCGTGACAAGAAACTATCTTTTTTTTGAGCCAAGAAAGAAGCTCAAAACTGAAATTCGCAATGCCAAAAACATCTTGAAAATTCAACTACTGCATTCGAGCATTCATCCAGTTATACCAAACAGAAAAATTGCTAAAAAATTTGAAATAAATTGCTAAACTAATGATGGTAATAAGCTGCATTAACTGTCAGACGAAGTTTGCTTTTTGTTTGTTAGAAAATATATAATTCTGCACTGTAACTATAAGTTAATAAAATGATGTGAAGTGAGTAGTGAAATTTTTTCAGATATGGAATAGTATTTTATACAATTTTTAGTCTCATCTAAAAGTTTTGCAATTTTTAAAGTAACAGCTTTTTTAATGCAAGAAAAGATAGATAGTATTTTCAGATTTCTAATTTAAAGCAACTAAATTTTTAGAGAATTTGTAAATAAATGTGTATCGTAGCCTCAGAAAGATGTTACTGAACTTTAACTATTCTATCCCATGCCCGCAGTCAAAGAGCATATATCTTTTTCAGTTACAAAAGCAACTGAATAATACTATTACATAATTTTTAATTGAATGTATGAAGGTGTTTTTGCAGTTTTTTATACTTACTGTGAGAATTAGTCGTTAAATAAATGAATTAGAAATAAAGACAAAACATCGCTTTATCAAAACGTTTTATTTATCGTCGCATTTATCTATTTTGAAATATTAGTTTTTCTGGCATAATCTAAGAAATGCGTCATTTTGAGAGCTCATTTTATTTGAAAAGAGGTCATACTATGAATTTTGTGCAATCAATAATTTGAAACAATAATACGGAATTAATTCATTAGCTATGAATACATTATATTACATAAAAATAAAATATGATGTAAAATCTCTTAAATTTTACTTAATTGAAAGAAATGTAATCAAATGATTCAGAAGTAAATGCATATTAACACTTTCAACGCTACAAATGAGATATCTCGTCTCTCCAATTACAGGTTTACATGTCCAATTACAGGTTTCTTTGGGCAACGTTTGCCTCTTATGCCAGTTTAGAATGGTTGAAATGCTTAACACATATCTGAAGAATACCTTTACTTTTTTCAAATCGGCATAAGAGACACATTTTAGCCCACAGAAACCTGTAATTGGTAGTATCTGAAAGACGATATCTCTCACAGGTAGGATTGAAAACGTTAATCATTTGATTCTAAAATAATCCTACTGAATAGTTATTCTTTTCCCTGCTTTGTTAAAAAAATTATTTTTATTTGTTAAGTTAGGGGAAAATACAAAAAGAAAGGAAGTTCGCGGAGGAGAGATTTTTATTTTTATGTTTCAAAATCAAAAATGTTTTCGATAAAATGAAACAAAAAATACTCGTATTTTATGGAATAAACTATTTCCTTATACACCTTTGGTTTTATATTTTTGACATAAAAAAAGTCAGAAGACCATAAAAATTTATTTAAAATAATTGTATCTTACATTAATGATATATTCTAAATTATTTTATGATGAATATGTTAAGGAATTGATATTATTCTTTATAACGCAAGATTTTACACAACTGATGAAGGTTATATGTACCTTATAGTTCATCTTTAATAGGATCAAATATAAAAAAAATGATTATACTTCTTATTATTTTTTGAACACCGTTGAGTTCGGAATTTTTTCCTCGGTTTTAAGTTTATAATGTCTTAGTCTATAAAATTTTTCAAACTTTCCTAACATTAATTGATTACGACTTGTTAACCTAAAAATTATTTCTATTTTTTTTACTATATTTAAAGTAGAGTAGAGATGATTTTTATCGTGGCATTTAGATATTATATAAATGTCATTTTGCAACAATTTTTCTCTTTTGTTGTTGGTAAAGTTGAAACTTGATACGTAATTTTTGGAATATTTCGTATACTCTGACTGTTTATCTGATACCTTAAATGAATTTTTTTTAATTCTACAGTTTTAATTAAAGGGTTGAATTATCCACAGGAACCACTAAAAAGGATCATAAAAGAATGCTGGAAACTCCCGTATTACTTAAAAAAACATTTCGTTTTGAATTGTTGTCAGATACAGTATTATAATAATTTTCTATAATGTGTTCGAACTTTATAAGAAAAAGTGAAAGAGGACGTTTAAAAATAATACTTTATAAAGGAAATTTTGATTTCTGATTTAATAATTATTATGTAAATTTAACTATAGATAAAAAAACTTTAAAAAATCAACCGATTGCTTGCAGTTTAGGATAAATAAGTTTTAAACAATCATTCACTCTCTGCATATATAACATTCCCTATTTGCAGAGCCAATCAAATTTCATGATACAGTCTTGAAGGGGAATTAAAATACAGGGTTTCTTTTCATATCACTTATTTATTTATGATTAATAAAAAATTTATTAATAAAAATTTGTTGAATATATTTATAATAAATATATTCAAAAAGATTTGTTTTACTTCATTTCAATGAAAGAAAGTCACTTCTAGCAAATTTCATAGTAAAACCGTTTTGTTTCTAATTCATAAAATGTGCTATTATTATTACATTTTTAAATTCATTTGCTTTAAATTGGTTTGAGTTTGATATTTACACTTTACTTTAACTGCAAACGCTTTTATTTCTGTGCCTTCCTGCTAAACGCCTGTTTTATGCGTTTTTGTTAAGTAATAATATTAATAAGGATATTTTAAATTTTATTCACACGTATATTTGAAAAAAATTGACATCCTTATTTATTTTTGAAAGCTATTATTCACCAATTATAGTCAATAAACCATTAGAATTTATCTAATAGGATATCAAATACGTTATACTAAACATGACCAATAGACCAAAGAAACTGCATTGTAAAATTTTGTAATTTTTTGATATTACATTTATTATCATTAACAATTTAGAATAAAACTTTTAATTCCTTAAAAGTATTTTTATGAATGAAAATATAAGCTTAAGGCTATAAGTTTAGAGATAGCCTATCTCAGCATCATTAGAGTGGACATTGTTATAAATATTATTCTTGTTTAGTTGTTTATTTTTTTATATAATTACATAGAATTTTCCCCTTTATTTATTTTGGATTTTTTACCTTATTTCCACAGAACGAATAAAATTTCATTTATACACACCTTAACATTGTAAAACTTTTGAATTCACAAAGTGTGTACTAATGCGGTTGTATAGCAACTCATTAAAGTGATTAATTGTTATGAATGCTGCCGAAAATTACAGACTAGGACACAAACGTACGTACATTAATTCATTTATAACAGCTCACATCTGAAGGTTGTTATTTTATACGGCATTATCCTCACGTGTTATCGGAAGAGATCCCCGTACTGTGAACATAAGTCATTATTGCGACCCACCTACGCGGGTGCGGATTCAACCGAGGCGCGTCACTCTGGCAGGCCCGAAATGAGTCTACTTAATGGTTGTGGATTCGTTGCAAGCGTTCGAGGAATTAATTATAACCACTGCACTTGCTTATATTATATAATTCAAATATATTCGTCCAGCTGTCTTCTTCGTACGTATCCGTAGATTTGACAAATGGTGCAGTATTGCCTGTTAAACACCCATGGTGTTTGCAATGCCTGAAATGCTTTTAATGCCGAAACAACACGAATTTATTAAATAATTTGGGATTTGTAGAGCAAGAGATAAGAATGACGTGTATTTGGAAGGTTTTCTAAATTATAAATGCAAAAACTGATTTTTTGAGAAATAAAATGGTCAATTTTGATATATATCTTAGTTTATATTTTAAAATGTCCTGATTTATTAAGCCCTTAGGATAAACAGTTTATAAAATATTGGGAACTCAGTTGATGGATGTCTTACCTTTCAGAAGTATAAATAAACTAACAGCCGTGATAAGTATTCTAAATTGAAGATACACTAAATCGTTAAGAAACGTCTGACAAAAATATTCCCTAGGTATTAATTTTTTTTTTCTAAATGATGAATAATTTTTAATTTGGAATGGCAATTGGTTTTTTATGTAAATTTTGCTATTCTTTAGTGCACATGCATAATCAATATGCTTGTAAGACGAACATATAATTACACTAAGATTGATTTTTAAAAATCTTCTTATTTTTTCAAATTTCGAAAAATAATTTTTAGAGCTCATGCTACATCTAATATATTTTCTCTATAAAGTCCAGAAGTTGAATAGTTTAATCTATCCGAAAAAATGCACAATTTTTATGGAAAGTTTAGAGATATTTTTTGGATTCTTTAATAAGCAAGAATACTTTACATTTCAGACATACATTACTTCCATCTCTTTACTTTGTGGTGATTGTTATATAAGCCAATTAATATCCTTCGAGCTGAAGGGTCCCTTTTGCTCGATCTGTATGATACTTGGCTACTAACTATAAGATTGGGAGTTCGGGCCTAGCGCTATCTGCTATAATTCCCTAAAACTTAAATCCAAAATGTCACAACTTTCAAGAATTAATTAAATCAAAGCTTAATTGTACAGGTATAAAAATATACGATATTACAGAGTGCTTAAAAAAGATAGTATAATTTAGTTATGATATTTTGCACGCATAGGATTTATTATTTTGAGTAAAAATAAGGCTTGAATAGAGTTTGTAAAAAAACTCAGTTTCAGTTAAAGCATAGTGGCATTACAACGGTTCAATATATCCGGTATAACAGCTCTACTTAAAAAATGATGGAAAAAAAGCCCAAAATCAATTATATAATTTTTATTAAATTATATTAAATGATCATAAACATATTTAAAAGGACAAATAAAATATTAAATGCAATACTAACTTTGAAAAGTATAATTATTTTTTTTCTAGTGGCATTAGTCGTAGACAAACCCGCTGACGAAAACAGTGATTTGTAGCCGAGAGTCTCTTGTTTAAGCAGCGCCGTCTAAGGCCAAGATTAGATCTAATGTACTCACACGTCACAACCCTTTTTACTGGGTTAATTTCATTCACTCATTCACAGATCAGAATCTAGACCTGAATCAGAGAACGATCACCTTTGATCCTGTACTCCCAGTAGTTTATTTCTTTATGGACGACTTTGTGATCACAACAAATTTATACATACACCAGTCTTCACGTACACAGGTAATCTTCGGCAGGCTAAGTTCGAACTTGCAAATCAAAAGATGAGAATTCTAAGTCCGGCAAACCAAGCTATCCCGACCGAAGAAGTAGAACTAATTTTCGCGAAGAGTTACGAAAAATTAAATAACCAGAATAAAAAAAAATTATTATAAAGTAATGACAAAAAAGATAAGTAGAGTATTTAATATTTCATGATAACTATTTTTAAACAGCAATTTTTAATGATTGATATCTGTTTACCCTTTTTTGAGGAGGGCGTGTCATATACGCATCACCAACGAACGTCTCTTACAGCCGGGCATAGCACCCGTGCATTTCCGGAAATCGAACTCATGTAACTGTGAAGCATATTTGCATTTTAAACAAGAACAAATTTTAAAAGCCAGTAGAGGGTTTCCCGTGTCCATAACTTTTGAAATAAATATAGATTTAGTATCCTAACCTTCAGTTTGCTCTTATTCAACCTTTGATATTTTACTTATTAGGTATTGCGGATGTGGGGAGTAAGATTAATGTAAATAAACATAGCAGTGTTTTGTAACTTTCCCTTTGATAGAATCTCTGATCTATCAACGAATCCTCTTCTTTTTTGTCACTTACTTATAACCGTAACTAATCTTTTTGTCTTTTAACGTCAACTCTGTTGTATTTCATTTAGTTTTCGGATTCATTTCGAGGGCTTTCATTTATTATGGAGAGCCTTGTTTTCAGTCTATTACGAAAAAAAAAATGCTTTTTGTCAAAAGTAGAACGTGCTTGTATTATGAAGAATGCACTGATAATAAGAAAGTAGTCAAAAAATGACGTTAGGACTTAATATTTTAATTTTTTTTGTCCAAGTTAGATTTAGCGATGCTAAATTTCCTTCACGAGGAATGATTCCTTTCTAGTACTCTCCGTCCTAAGCGTGGGTCAAGAACAGAGGCTCTCTTTCCCAAAGGGTTACTGGACTTCAGATCAGAAAAGAACAAACTTCCATCCACACAAATCTAAAGGGAGGTTAATGGCTATAAAAAGTAGGAAAGTATGAAATATAATGTAATGTTATAATTTTTTTTGCACGATTGTACAATACTGCGCAAAAAGAATTCGATTATCACTGTTCATTCAAATGTGTACATTCTCATTTGAACAAAGAAAAATCATCCGTACACAATCTTATTAATAATCTGTGCATAATTCTAGCTTACAAAGTACTCGAATCTCAATATTTTCATTTTTTATCGTGAATTTTTCTTACAATTTAATTTTGAACAATAAATGCTTTTTGAAAAATTGTACGTACATTTACAGAAAAAAAAGTAAAAAGAAAACTCTTCTGAATTTGAACAGTAGCTTCTTTTGAAGTTAAATAAGCAATTTACTAAAACGTTTATGAACATTTTAGGAAATTGTTGTTTATTAGTTGAAGCAAAACAGCTTTATTCTCTAAATACTTCTACGGAAAAATTTTAAGGCTAAAATAAATGCATCGAAACAAATTTTTTTTTTATGTTGTAAAGGAAATCATTTTTCTCAGAGGAATTAATTTTGCTTTAGAAATTTAATACATAATGGGTAAACAAAGGATTATTTAAATAAAGATAAATAGCGTATTTTATTTCGAGTCATTTGAAATATCTCAGAAGCTAATTATTTTAATTGACATCAGTTTATTTCAAGTAAATTTGCATTGGTAATTATCTATTTTCAGTAATTTTTATGTTTGAAAAATAAGAAAGTTCATTTAAATTGGATTTTACGCATTAAATACATTAAAACTATTTTTCCCCTAAAATTGAAGAAGCCAAATTTCTTTGAATGGAGAAACATTCTAAATTATTAGTTATTCAAAAATATATTATTTAAATTTTTTATAGAACAAAATTTGGAATGTTTTTTTTCTGCATCCTGAACTTTGCATTACATTTTTCGAAACTCTAATATAGGGATAAATCTTGTATAATTGATGCCGAAAAATAAACCTGGAATTTTAACTCAGAAATGTCAAAGAATTTGATAACATGAATATTTCATGAATTGTTGTTATTTGTAAAAGGAAGTCTGAAATTTCCTAAACAATTAAATTGATTTTATTATAAATATTTGGATGCTTGCTTAGAAAATTTTCAAACAATATGTCCAAAATATTTTCTGAAGATTTATTCATTAGAATAGAAAACAACAACTTATATATTACCATTGAGAAGAAGTGAAATAATGCCAGAAAAGTAATTTTTGGTTTATACTGTTTAAAATTAATTTTTTTTGAAATACCATTGAATAAAACAGTTTATCACATTAATGTGGCATATCACTATTATGTATAATGCTGTAAAATAATACATGTCTCTAGGTACGGCACATCCTAAAAACTTTTAGATATTGTATCATAAATTGCTTGAATTCAGGGTAGGGCCAAATCAAAACTTCATGAGAATTTAAATGCCGAATTATTAGAATGATGTACTGCATTATTTATATAATTATTGTGAAATACATTTTATTGAAAGGGGAATATGATTAAATCGGTTAATCTACTGATATGTCTGTTAAAAAGAATCTATCGTGCATTTATAAATTATTCGTTAGCACGAATTGCACTTTTATTGGTTAAAGATAGGAAGCGTTTCATTTTTATAAATATTAGAAATCAATAAAATTTACATAAATAAATGATACAAATAACATAATTTCTATTTTATTCCTTTTTAAAACCACCTAATTTATTTTAGTGAGTTATAAAAATAATTGATTTAATGCTGTTATGATTAACTACGTGATTCTTTTCATATGAGTATACTTTTTAATGAATTATAAAAAAGGCTTTAACTTTTAAATGTTTCATAAACATAATGTAAAGGTATGTTCCCTATTTAAGAAAACCCCATAGAACTTAAACAATATTTATTTAAATGTTACCATTAACTTAATATTTAGGGCTGAGATAGCCTTCTTGGTAGATAATTGGAATAGTATTCCTTAGGTTGCGAGTTCGAACTCCACCGACCGAAGATGATTTCCTTGTGTGTTGTAGGCGAACATTAAATTTGACGTGGTCACAAAGTTATCCATGTCGAGAGTAATACCATTAGGGATACTAGGTCGGAGGTGATCGTTATCTGTTTCAGATCTAAATTACGATCTGTGTATGAATGATGTTCGCCCCGTAAAAATGGTTTGTGATATGAGTTAGAAGTCAGAATTCTGCCATCAGGTACTCAGGGATCCAAAAACTCAGAAGCTACTGCATCCCTTTTTCCGGAAACGGAACACGGAACACGAGATCAATAATAACAATCCAACTCCCTAAATTTTTCCTAATAATTTAAGAAGGAATTAGTCTTAAAAAATTGTTTTTATATTACTTTGTTTATTATAAGTTGTCAATTTGAAATTCTCTTAATGCATGAATTATAAAAGATAAATAGAAATTCTGTAATCATTAGTTAGCCAGGAGTTTGCTCCAAACAAAAAGTACTTTTTAAAGCCATCTGTAGCCAAACATGAATGTGTAGTTAATTATAAAGATATAAAATTATTTTTAAAGAATAAAATGAGATTTTTTTTTAAAAAAAAGTCTATTTAATATGTTTCAAATGAAGTTAAGGTAATTTCAGTTCATATATCTCAAAACTGGATCTTTTGCTAAATTTTTATTTTTGGAAGTTTCTTTTTATTTTTTGAATTGTTGTTGACCTGTTCGATTTGATTTTGTAACAATCGATTTAAATATATCCTTCATTGGATTTTTGGGCAAAGACTATTTTAATACTCTCTTTTCTCTAATTTGTAGGAATATTATCGATAATAATCCTTCAATACTATCTGAATTTATTTGAAAGTTAGATAATTTCGTAAATATTTACTCACTGAAGATTAAAAATGATTAAAAAATACATTTGCCAGAAGGAAAAATATATAAATATCAAATTACTCAAATATTTATATTAGCTCTTCACAACATTAATCTATATTAGCTTTTCACAATATTAAAATTTCGACGAATTTTTCTTTGAATGTATAGAAAGCTCTCTTCATATTTTTTTACAATTTACCAATTTTAAATTTCAATTTGAGAAAGGTTTCATTTTTAATATGCGAGGCATTTACATCGATTAACATTTGTATTCGTCATTCCCGATAAAAAATAATAAAAGCCCAGTAAAATTAATTTTGTTATGAAAATAAATTTATTGAAATATTTATTAGCTTTAGGTTTATACACGTATTTCTAGGTGCCTATATTGAATTATATTAAAATGAAAAAAGTAATTTATTTGATTTTAAAAATAACTTTGCTACTGTTTTTATCACCTATAATAAATTCTCATTTCCCGAATTTCCATTAAATATTTATTCAATAAATTTTCAAATGTGAAATGCAGTTTATCTTTTAAAGTAATTTAATTTTATGAAGGTCAATGGAAATATTTTGTATTAAATAAATGATTTTTATATCTTAAGTGTACAATTTAAGTTTTTGGTATTTTAAAGTTTGACTTTTTAAATGCTGTTTCTAAAAATAATTGCTCAAATTAAATTCTCTATCAGGGCATACTTTTGAATTAAGTATTGAAAACCAACAACATATTTTGTTTCTTGCATACGTAATTTTATTTCATTAGTATTGAGTTTGGTAAATATAATTTAAGTAAGCATAAAAATCGAACGAAAAGAAAGTCATGCTAAATTTTTATCAAACAAAGAGTCATATATAGGGAGCATACAGAAGATAGATTTCATTTACATATGTGTTCTTACAGACTTTCTTTAAAAAAATCTTATTTTTTAAATCCAATAACTTTGTAGTAATGCCAGACTGAAGACAGTAGTTGTATCTATAAGTTTAATAATTAATAAATTGAAAACTAATTATATTGGATAGTCCTAACGATTTCTCTTGTTAAATTTTAGATAAAAAAAGTCTTGTGAGATGACAGAAAATTAAATTTGCCAATGAATGTTTCTTTATTTAGCAAATATTATTGTAAGGCTTCGTAAACCGAAGAGTCTGAAGTTAACTACATGTATGCAAAAATTTAAAATTTAAAGATACTTGCTGATAATGTCATTATGGCCAAAAAATTTAATTCAAGAATTTAAAACGCATTAAACCCAACATTTCAAATAATTGACAAAATTAATTAATTTATTCAATAAATCTTTTCTGTTGGTATTGTTATGTAATATTTAAATATTTTTCGACTGAATTAAACTAAGCATTAGAATTTGCTTTTAATCTCTTATGAATAAGTATTGGTCTCATTTACTAATTTGATCATGGTCTGATCAGTAAATACAGTAAATCTGTTTTTCTTTCAAGTTCTAAAAATCTGTTACTTTCAGTTTTAACACTTTTTAAAAGAATTTTATTCATTTTAACTAAAGTCAATATCTTATCTCTTTGAAGAAGATGAAGAGCGTTAACATACATCGATCCCTATGTCCTCAAAATGGCTTCCATTAAACAAATTATTTTTTCTAAAATCAAATTCTAAAGGAAATCTATTCTATTAGTAACAACCTGTTTGCTGGCTTTAAAAATATTAGCTTTAAAATAAAATTTAAAATAAAAATATTACATACAATTATAATATGATTTAATATAAATATTACATACAATAATAATATAATTTAAAAATAAAAATTTTACATAGAGATATTTACAAATATACGAAGAGTTCTACCTGCCTTACACTGTTTCTCCACATAGTCACCACACCGATTCAGACATTTGTACTTCATAGCTGAGTATTCATAGCTAATATAAATGAAGATTAATTAAATTGGTCTTGTGAATCTTTATAAATATAAAATGCAAGAAAAATTCTTGAAGAGATATTGAATTTAAGGTATTTAATTACAATTATTTTATTGAAATATTTATCTACATTAGTTATAAAAGGTTTCAAATTTATCAAATCATCAAAATATTCCCATTAATTTAAAAAGGAAAAGACGTTATTATTAAAACTTTAAACCCTCTCGAAATGAAAGATTAAAACTTAAATAATCATAAAATCATTACCTGGACCAAAAGGAACGAAGATTATGTTGAACCTTTTAATAACTTCTATTTAAGTAAAGTGTTATGTAAAAATATAAATGTTAGATTTTAAGTTTTTGATTTTAGTGTTACATCATTGACCAGAGCTTAAATCAATGCTTATCTATTAATTTTTTTTTACATTTTTAAAACAACCATTTTGTAATCCCCTAATGCTCTTAAACGAAATGATGTAGAACACACTACAAATACATTAAAAGATAATATCCCTTTTAAAAACATAATCTGGCCTTTTCCTAATGACGTTATGCCTCTAATGCATACTTTTCACGTATTAAGATAACTATATTTTTTTACAAAATTTTGTATTGCTTTTTGTAATCTGAAACTGTTTTTTTTTATCAAAATAGAAAGTATATAATAAAAAAATTACGTTTTGAGTTACCATAAAACTCTTACATTCATTTCTGATTTTGAGTTAGTTTAATTGCAATAGTTTTCGATTTAATCTAGAAGAAAGCTTTTTACTTTACTTTTAGTAGAAAATCAATATGAAGATATCTTCACTTTAATTCTTCTGGGGAAAACAAGGTAAAGCTAATTTACTTTTCTTTAATCTGTCCGTAAGAAAATGCAAATATTTTTCGATTTAATTATTTGTGGCCTACCTTTCAAGCAACAACAAAAAAAATACAAAGGACCAGATTAGTTGAAAATGCTTATTTACTTGTTTAATATTTGATGAGTATGCTTTTACCTGCGAAAAAATAAACTCTTATCTTCGATATACAGAATAAATTATTCTGAAACATTCTTGTAATTCCAATTAGAATATTTCAGAAACGTTATAACGGGGAAAGGTTGCATTTCATGAATAAATTAAAATACTGTTGATTATTCAGTATTCGTCCTTAATACATTTTTGATATCATAATTATTAATACAACTTTGATGTCATAATCATTAATTAAAATTGTTTATCAGTCATCAAGCTTCTGGTGCAATATTAACGATAAGTATAAAGTAGAATAGCAAATTAGTGTACATAAAGTTTTGATGTCTTCTCTCATCATTAACAGTTTCATGAAAATAATGAGAGATCTAATAAATTGTATTACCATCAGTATGCTTTGAAAGTTATAAAATCTGAACCAACTTATATAAAAGAATCAGTTTTAAAATTTAATTATCAAAAAATCCTTTTCTATTTCAGCATAATTATAAAATCATTAATATATTTATATGGTGAGAAGGTATATTATTTTTCTTGTATACGTAATATAGAGGAAGTATAGTAATGATCAAAAGATTCAAACCCAAAACCTTGACGAATTTCTACGTTTTCGTATTCTTTGGGTTTCAAAATTTTTCTTTTGAAAATGTATTCCTGTGACAATAATGACTGAAAAATGCTTTGAGCTAGGTATATGAAATGTGGCATAACTATTTTATACCAGATTTACAGATTTCTATCAAATTTTGAGACTGTCTGTCTGTTCGACTTTTGGAATGTGTGTTAATACGATGGATAAAAATTGAAGACAGATAGATGGATAGAATTCAGCTCATAGTTTTATCATCTATATTGTTGATATTTCTAAAAGGTTGAGCCAAATTCAACAAAGTTTTCACTAACCATCCGTCGGTCTGTACTTTCAGAAATACGTAAGGACAATAACTCCAAATTGGAATGACTTGAATGTTACAATTCTGGAAATTGATTTTGTAATTTACAAGTGTACTTTTGAATCCAAATTTTTCTCTTCAATCTTGTCGGAAAAACGCATCTAAAACACAAATTCTATTTTCGCATAAATTTAATTGTACACCAGAAATTAATCGATGATAACAAAGATTATGTTAAAATGCTAAATTCCAATCCAATTAATCTAAAGATTAATATGCCATTATTATTGTACGCCAGTGCCATGTGCTCGCCGAGATAGCACTGTCATTAGATCGTATGCGATAAAGTTTTAGGGAGACCACCCTCACAATGTTATAAATTGTAAAGCAGGATAATTAAAACAATTGTGATTTAAAAAGTTTTATGCTGATATGAAATAACAACAAACCAACAACTCAAGCGCTTCCAAGTCTGGTGTATATAATCACGAATGTTAATTAATAATAACCTAAAATGTTAATTTATTATAACCTCTGTACAAACTACTACGTCTAAGTTGGTCTATTGTATAAATATATAAGGGAACGGAATTAGTAGGATGTTATGCTGTTCGTTTTCGAATTCTTATATTCAGCTTTTCAAATTATTTCAGAATCTTCAATCCAAATTAAAAGCGTAATTAATTAATATTAGAATTGGGATAACCGACATTCTTGTCCGAGGTTCTGATACATATATAAAAACTTTGCATAAAGGTCTAATCTAGATCCTAACAAGAAATATGCAGACGTGGGATAAATATGAAGTTTCTAAATCGATACTGACAATTTTAAAACAAAATTTCAGAGTTTAAAAACGTCTACTCATAAGATTGTGTTATATGAATGATAAAAGTATGACAATTTAAATTTCAAAATATTAAATTCCAATTTACTTGAATGTTAAAATGTAAAAACTTCCTCGAAAATAAAGTATTTAAATTGTCCGTTTTAAAAAAATAATTTATAACGAAACGACTGAATGAAATTCATTCTTCGATTTTTAAAAAGATTTTCTGCTTACAATGAAGACAAGAGATTATAAGCCATCTTTTTTATAAAATATTTGCAATCACTTTCTGATCGACCATCATTATATGAATAATTACGATTAATCAAACACCTCTGCTAAAAAACATAAAGAATTTTAGCTTTTTAAGAGCTATTTCAAAACTTATTCATGTATTACATAACAAATTAAATATTCTAATGCATATATTAGTTTTTCAATCTAAATATTTAAAGACATAGAATAATTACTGTCATAAATATCTAGTATACTAATTATTTTAATAATTATATTTGCTTTCATGTTTCTATATTTAAGAAAAAAAATATGATAAACAATAGTACCAAAAATTGGAAAAATATTTGAAATTCAGGATTGTAGAAAAAAATAAATGAGCATTTAGTAGAAAGTTATGCTGTTTGCGGTCTACTTCTGGACAAGCACATACCCTGGAGACGTGTTCATCTCATAACCAATTATCTTTGAATAATAATAATCATAAAAAAATATCTGATAAGCTAAGTTGTCATTAAAGCATGGTAAGCATATTGGCCAATATTTAGCTGTGAATTAGATGCGTTCTTAGCATATATACTGATATCAAAATACAATAAGGAAGTTAGTTTTCTCTCATTCAGTCGATATGGTATAAATTTCAGCACTACAATTTTTTTATCTACAATTTCTTAAACATTATAATTGCGTTGAATTTTATGTCTTTTGGTAATACAACAAATCTTTAAGTTTTGATGTTTTCAACGTAATGATCATTTATGTTCAGTTGCAATACAAGCAAAAATTTCGAAACTTTTGAAAATTTCTTTCATGAAAAGAAATAAACGTCTCCCAGAAATTTGAACTTTAAATAATACATCAGGCATGAGTTAGAATTCATTATAATATGCAGAATGAAAATTAAAATCTGCTTTATAAGAATAACAAATATGAAAAAAATACAATTACCGAGGCTAAAGAACTACATAAATCTACCGCATCTGAATATAGCAACCACCACTTATCGCTAAAAGTTAAATGAAATATGAAGTACGAAAAAGATATGAAAATGAGGTTGAAATAGTTTTTAAAAAGTTGAGAATGATACATTGTAAATGTTAATGTTAACCATTTATAAACGGCTTTAAATTTGTCTCGCAATGTGAAGCCCGAAACAAGTCTCAAGAAATTCTTACTAAATTGAAAAATAACTGAGTTCTAACTAAAAGTGAGAATTCTTGCCTTTCAATTCTAGTTGTCTGTGAACGTGCATTTGAGTTGCAATTTAATTCTTTTAAATTATACGTTTTGCTAAAAAAAGAGAAAATAATTTGATATGACATTAAGAATTATTGATATAAGAATTAGATACTAAAGAATTTGTCAATTTTAAAATTATCGAATTAAGTGTCCAATCAAAGTATTTAAATGGATTTTTATGAAAAGATTTATTTCAACCATGTCTAATGATATAAAGAAATGTAAAAAAAATATTTACTTTTGAAAAGTAAAAGCAAGAACTGTTTCTAAAAATAAAATAAATAAATAAAAATGAATTGGTTTGAATTGATCCAAAATTAGAAACATTTGCGCCTGAAAAAAAAAGAACTTTAGATGGAAAAGGAAAAGATAAAACATTCGAGACAGAAAAATTTAGACTAAAAATTAATCCAATTGTGAATGTGGAAAAAAAGGCAGTTTATTGAATTGAACTCGAGTTTTTCTTAATTAGAGTCCATGCAATTAGTTAATGATTTTGTTCCTTAAGTGAGTAATATTAGTTTGTAATTCTATCTATTTGATAGGCAATTAATTTTTATAAAGACACGAAAAACAATTCAACTTTTTTTTATCGTCAATTTTCTGGCACAGAGGTAGCGCGTCTTCCTCGTGTTCAGGGAGTCCCGGTTCGGGCATGGTTGTTCTTCTCTGAACTATCTGTGAGATATGTGACAGAGCCCCCCCCCCTATAAAAAGGTGCTGTGCAAGCGAATGTGATGGGTGTGTAGCAAAAGTAATACTTTTGGCTTTAGTTGGTGCTACTTGAAACAAAAGACTCTTAATTTTCGGTTTAAAATCTGATGATGTATCAGCGGGGCTTGTACATGGCAAATACCCTAAGTAACAGCAGCAACTTATTTGATCAACTTCCAAAATAATGAGAAAGCTATCGTAAATGGTTTAAAGTCAATTAAAAAGGCTTGAGTATTTATACTAAATGTATTGAAAACGATTTTAGAAGAATGTGGAACGATTATAATGTTTTTCCCATCGATAGCGGACAAATTCTATAGCATCCAATACAACTATCTTTTTTGAAATATGTGACTCAGCATTACATGGTACAGGATTTCAGCAATTAAATGATTTAATATTAGTGAATTAAATGAAGAAAATAACATTTATTAAGTAAAGAAACCAATATTCATTGATTTCACAGATAATTGGTTGGGCCTATGGAGCAGATATGTAGGATACTTACGAAGATTTTACTACCAAAAATAGGTAAGACCCACCAGTCGATGGAAAATAATATACTGAAATTCCACGAAAAGCATAGATTAAAAATTATGATTACTAAGCAAGATAGTTAATGTAGTAATTTTATATTAAAATAAAAATTTAATGCAAAGGATGGAAGATAAATAAATGTTCCGAATATAGAAATCCAAGAATCATAAACGTGATATAGCTTATTTAGTATGCTAAAGAAAATAATGAAAGAAGAAAAATAGACGCGATCAATCTAGTTTCATATGTTACACAATCTAATCAGATATTTTCGAAATCTTCCTTTTACGGCAAATAGTAAATATCGTCTATAATCATCGTAATTAGTCATTTGACTTCCAAATCGTTATTGCACGGCTTTAGGTGAGAAAAAGGATTGGGATTCATATCCAAACATCTTAATATGTGTCTTCCTGATGGAATACAGAAACTATCATGACTTACGAATTCTTTATAGACGTGCATTAGAAATAAAGTTAATTCCTATAATACTTAATTCTTTTATTCATCTTAAAAATGGAACCCTTATAGGGAGCGTATTTGTTACTAGATGCTGGAATCGTACCTGCTATTCCGAATCAACGTAGCTTCTCTCGGATAATTCTCAGAATACCTTCAGATTTGCAGACGATACCTTCAGCCCCCAATAGATTTCTCTGAGGAGATATTGAAGGGATTCAGCTAATAAATGAACGAAGAAAATAAATGAGCTATTTTTGCCCCGCGAGGATATATGTTTCACCCAGAGCCGAAGTCAACATCTTATTAAGGGTGATAACCCCTCTATCACAATATCGTTATATTATTTATCTTCTACTAAAATAGAGTCTTTATAGAAAGAAATAGATTATCTGTCGGGAAAGGAGTTATACAAAAGTGTGAATCTTCATAGGCAACACCAGTTGAAGTTCAGTTTGAGTACTGAAGCTTAGTAGTGAACTGCACATTAATTCTTATTACTCGGCATAATCTTTCACCGTGACAATTATGAGTTCTTTTAATTAGATTTTTAAATGAGATTAAACGCAAATGTTTTCTGTTAACAATATATTTGGAAAGAATAATGCCAAATAAACTTCCAATCTCCAGATCGTGATCAAACTGTCTTCATCCGCCCGTTCGGATTATACAATTAAAAGAATGTTTTTGGGCTCAAAAGAGTTCTTTCGACATTAGAAACAATGTTTGATAATTTCTCTTAAGGGTATTTATTTTTTTTCTAATTTGAATCCTATTATGGTTTATCAAAAAAACTTGCGTGCTTCTATCACTAACCTGAAAAAATTGGAACAAGTGCAGCTTAGTGCTGCCCGTATCATTACTGGACTCAGGCGTAGTTGCCCAACAAATATTGTCCTCTTTGAGGCAGATCTGCAGCCACTGCAACTCAGAAGACAGGATAACCTGGTTAAATACTACTGTAAGCTCTCCAGCTATGGTCAACAAAATAAGACGTCAAGTTATTTAAACTCTTGGCAATGCAACCAAAGACTTAGGAAAAACAGCCCCTTCAGCCATGTTATGTCTCAACAACTTTTGCATCTAGATGACGTAGAACCTCATTCTCTACTCCTCCTTTCAAACCCTTCTGAAGATCTTCCAAGAGTTCATTTCTATTTCAACTTTACAGACCCTGTCAACAAAAAACACTTTATTCCAGACCACCTTAAGCAATTAGCCTGGGAAATCATCAATAACATTCCCAAAACTGACATTAAAATTTACACTGATGGCAGCAAAATCAGTAATACAGCAGGGAGTGGGGTCTACATCGAAACCCCTCATCGCAGAGTCTCTTTATTCCAACGTAACCCTGACTTTTGCTCTGTCTTCAGAAGTGAACTCCTCGCAATTGAGATTGGTCTTGAGGCGGTTTCTGAAGAGAATCACTTTGGTGATGTCTGGATCTTGTCAGATAGCCGCAGTGCACTTCAACATCTTAAAAACCGATTAAATGCCGGAGACCGTACAAGTATTTCGATACACAATAAGCTCAAGACCATCTCTCAACATCATCAAATACATCTTCACTGGTTGCCATCACATGTTGATATTCACGGCAACGAAATGGCTGATAAACTGGCTAAAGAGGGTTGCATTCAAAATACCCCAACTTCTACCAAGCTGACCTATCAGGAGCTTTTCTCCGTCAAAAAATCTGCTATTACAAAAGACTGGCTGGTTCCTCCATCAAGTAACTGGTACAAGGGGCCTAACCCAGGTTTCTTTCTTTCCATCTCAGGAGATAGGTCATCCCATACTTGCATTTCACGACTTGCCAGCGGACACTTAAAATGTCTTAAATTCTCAGAGCGAAAGAAATCCTTTCCCCTTTGCCCTAAATGTCAATTCTTCCAGGCCACTCATTCTCACATCTTTGTCTGCCTTGACCTCAGTGTAGGGGATATTTATTCATCTCCTTGGACAGTCACCGACCATCTCAGAATCAACGGTTTATTTGATCTGGTCTGACTCCAACAGACTATGATGGAGATAAGAAGAAGAAGAAGAAAAACACTTGCTGAACCAAGACAATTCCAGACTAGTTTGAATTCTGTAACAACTGTTGAGTGGTTCTGTTAAAAAGATTTAAAATTTTAAATTACATTCTAATAATTACATTTTTAGCTTTACTTATTACACTGTGAAACATTTATGATATTTGGATTAGAAGTTGCCACCTGAAAGCCATCCATGAGTCAACTGCATTAATGCATGATAAATAAATGCAATTATTTCTGAAAAAAAGTTCTTTATATGAACACTTTACTCAAAAGTTCTTTAGAAACTGCTATATTTTTAGACTATCTCATTAAGAAGAAAAGCAATCTAGAGATATAATGGAAATGAATGTCTTCCTTTCTTTAAAACATGTTGGTCAATTTCCCTTTTCTGAAATTAAATGACTTAGAGAAGCATTTTATCATATGAGACGGTGCCAGTTGCACACAAGGCACAGTGTTAAAAAATGCACACATGCAAATGAGCGTCCTATTGATTGGATTAACATAATGATAATACTAAAAGAAATAATTTTTAGAAGTCGGAAGAAAAAAATTTAATTTCTGAGAGAAAATAATTGTCAAATATAATATCTCAGTGTTATCTTTACACATTTCATATTTCAGCAAATTACTGTTTCAAACTATTCTTAAGTCAAAAATCTTTATAAACGACTTATTTCAATATCATTTCTTATATGCTTATAAATTCTGTAAATAGCTTTTTTTCCTATTATAAATATTTTGGTACTTAATCAAAGTTCCTGTTATTCTTGCCATTCATCATCCACGAATTAAATCAATAGGATGGATAAAAAGTTATCTAGGATTTATGTAACATATATTGATAAGAAAGAAACTGTTACTTTTTGTTCTGATAAATTAATAAAATTTTGATAAAAAGAAATTTAATGAGTTCTTTCATTTAAGCAAATACTTAGGAAAAGAAGTAAATCCCTTAAATTTAATCCATGAAATTAAAAACCATTAGTTAAATTAAACACCTTAATACGGAACAAATGCATTCAATTTAAATTCAGTTTATTTTATTTTTTATTATGTTTTATAATGTCTCTTGATTTAAAATAATTAAATGAGAGAGATTGCATTGCATTTTAGTCACAAATTATTATCGCTTTCTCTCGTTCAAAGTCTAAAACAATTTCTGAACCAAAACTGTTTACATCATTCACGGAGTAACGTTATAAAGAGTAATAATATAACTAAAGCATAACACAACAGATTAAAAAAAATATTTTATTTCTAATTTTTATTACGTTGAAAATGATGCTGTTTTTGGGATGAGATTTTGGGCATCAACAAATACCCGTAGCCGAAAAATTGAAATTTTATTATCTGTGGGAGCATCTAAAAAAAATTGGCTTTTAATAATGCGTTGCCATTGCATTTAGAAAAGCTCTAGTTAAAAAAAACAAAAAAAAATTGACTACAGTAAATAAAACCTTGAAAAATGTCATGTTGAGCACGTGATTATAGGAAATGAAATGAAATAAGTACAAATTGTCATATTTTTTTTTAACAATCAACGCCAAACAGAGTTGTTTTTGATCGCTTGCAATAATAAAGTGACTCATTCAATGAAATGATCAAAATGAATAAAAATGTAATTTAACTTGCAGGAACACGTGGTGCTTGGCCGCTCAAGAAATGATGTTCTGACATGATACATTGAAATATGCATAGCATATTTCATTTTAATCCTTTTTTTATATTTTTAATACATAAAAAACCGCCCTGAATTAGAATTAAAGTAATCATATCATGTGAAATAAAATTAATTTAAGAAAAAATTCTATTGAGTTGTTGGAAACAAAGGAGATGTCATTAACAAAGGACAAATCTATTCTTCACAGGACTCCTCCAGGATATAATCTTTCTTTTAGCTGAAGCAGGAAATGCATTTTGTCCTTCAAGGTAAGTTTTTTCAATGAATTATATTTATGCAAAAAACGAATCAATTTCAGTGAATGACTTAAGAATCTAATTTCAATGGAATTCATTTGCTTGTTACTTAATAATTAATCCTTCTGGAGAACAATGTATTGTTTGATCGAAACAATGGTTACAAAAAATAATGAGGTATGCTTATTGTAATTATCATGAAGAGGGGTTGTTTCTTCTCGAGAAAGGGGTTCTTCATTCAGTTGGGGTAACATGATTCATTGTTTATAGATTAATTCACTAGAAATGGAATTAAATTTACATTCAGCAGCTTTAATTTGAGTAAGTTTGGATGATTAGAAGATCCTTTTTACTTCTCCTGAGGGTGAAATTTGAAAGTTTTGTTGCATTCAAGTGTTTCGAAAATGAATTTTATTCTATGGAAGAAGTTTCGCTTTCTATTTAATGCTCTGTATGAAAGAGAGGCAGGATAAAAGATAAATGAAAAATGAAAGTTCTGAAAAAAATTACTTTAAATAATTTTGAACTATTTAAAGCATCGATAGTAGATATTTAAAAATTTGTGGTGCAAAAGCAATATCTGCATTTACTGCTCCAAACATATGGTTGAAGATGAAAAATAAACAATGAATTATAAAACTGGAATATCTAATAAAAGAAAGCACAAATGAAAATAATGTATCTAATATTTTTCAAATGGATATTTTAGGTAAATAATTGTCTTAATTTTGAGTTGAGTTGCTGTTTCAGATCTTTATTTAATGTTAAATTGTTTATACGTGTAATAAATTATTCAATTAATATTGCTTAAATTGTGAAATACATTTTTACACAAAAATAATTCATTTTAATTATTTAATTTTTATATAAACGATATTAGAATTTATTTTATGTAACTTAATTTATATTATTGGTTTATAGATTTACTGTATTGTAATAAGGAAATAAAATTCATTATAGTTAAATGAAAATAATGTGTGTAATATTTTTCAGATGGATAATTTTGATAAATGTCCATTTCGAGTATGTTCTGAGTTGAATTGTTGTTTCAGATCTTCCTTTAATGTTGAATATTTTATTAAACATATAAATAATTTAATTAATATTGCTTAAACTGTGAAATAAATTTTTTATACATACAAAAATAATTCAATTTAACTATTTAAATTTTTTATATAAACGATATTTGGATATATTTTATATAACTTAATTTACATTATTGGTATATAGATTTACTGTATATTGATAAGCAAATGAAATCCATTATAGTTAAATCAAATTAATTTTATTATTAGAGTTTTTGTTTCCAGATTCTGTATTTTTCTAATTCATAATACAAAAAAGTTTTTGAAAGATCAAAAATACATTATTAACTTATTCTAATTGTATGAAATCCTTCTAAACTCATTAGTATTATGTTAATGGCTATGACTAATTTTTTAGCATACCGCTGCTGATAATTCGTGTTTTGACAGTCACTGCAAACGGAAATGGTTTCATTTAGAACTTAAAAAAATACTTGTAATATTAAAAATCTACTAAATCAGTAAATAATTTAAAGATCTGAGAAATAGAAATATTTAATACGATAACATCATTATATATTTTTACATTAAAGAGAGACAGTTTTTTGTTGACTATTAACTGTTGTTACTTGTTTTACAAGTAACATGTTTACTTGGATTGTAATTAATTGCTTGATTTTAATACATTGAATGAATAATCTGTGCTATTCTACTACATTGTGGTTTATCATTAAGATATTGAAATATCATTCTTCATGGCATTATTTCATCTACGTTAAAGAATGTATTTCTAGCTATAAAAAGTAAGTTTTATCAAATTTTAATTTTTAATTTGTTAGTTCTTATAAGAAAAGCTAAACAGAGAGCTGAAGTGGTCTGAAAGAATATATATTTATAATGGATTAATATCTACCATTTATCGTTGATCATTTTCTTTATTTCCAAATTTAAGTAATTTTGATTTGAAATCCACAAATCAAAATATATTATTATTTTCATAATAAGTGAGGGATAGAAAAGTTATATTTATTTCAATATAATACAATGCTGTAAATTATGCCACATTATGTTATCATCTTAGAATTTCATATTTTTTGCTTCTTGCTTATTTCTTAACTTGTTCATTTTGCATTTTTTTATTTACCTCTAAATGTTTACTCTATGTTCAAATTTTATGATTTTTTTAATTTTGAGATAATATAAAGTAATTATTTTTTATTTTTTTGGTCGAACAAGCTTTTGTAATTGTAAATAGGATAACTTGTAAATATAAGAAATAATATACGAAAGCCTGGTGCTGAGTTTTAAAAAAAGTATTGCTAATATATATCGAATGTTAGACTGAATTCGCTGAAGATATTATTTATTTAACTTTTAGTTCGAGTAATATATGATGACGAAACTCATCTGTACATTTTATAAGATGATGTTTTCTGAAATCGTCTTTGTTAAAACCACAAATTCCCTAGGAAATAATAAACGAATATTGGAGATATTTATACTATTTCGTAGAGCATTTATTGGGAAAGGTTTTGGTACATTAAAGTTATATAAAAATGGAATTTTATAGTTGTGGTTTTCACTTTGAATTTATTTGTGCATGAAAGAAAATCTCAAATTTTGCATATGTAAATAATAAGAGTTGTGGTATGCATCTGAGATACGTTTCTTTGTTTACGTCTTAACACAGCGATTTAAAACTCATTATGCCTCCCTACCCCGATAAAAAAAGGAAGTTAAGTCTTGGCCGAAAAAAAAGAAACTTTCGGTTAGCGATTATCAGAGGAGGAGTCTTTTGAAATAACCGTCTATATTTTAATCGCACTGCCACTGAATTGCGGAGACAGAATGAATCTCCGGAGGAGAGAAATGATTGCCCGAGTTTTGTTTATGAACATATTCAATTTTTTCCTTTGTAACAACCAAAATATTTCTTAATGTGGGCAATAAAAAATTATTTTGTAGCTATTTTTGATAATTTCTAAACATAATTTTTGTTTGTTTGATGTTGCATAACATGCCCGTATCATATCAGGTGGTAGTTAAACTTAGGTTTATAACTACTTTTTCTTCTTGGATGCTATGACACAGACAACACCATGCGGTTGTTGCTAGTTTATGATAAATTAAATTAATGAATTTTCACTTCAATATTATTTATCTTCGGGTTTCTTTAACTAACTATCAATACTTTGACTACATTTTTAATTTTCAATAGCTTTAAAATGTAAGCTATATTAGAAAGCTGAAACCGGATATAGAGATTTTTTAATAAATATTTAGCCTTTTAATTTTACTCCAAATGTAGCTAAATGAAGCTATTTATCAAAGAATGCAGTTATTGAGTTTTTTCACTTAATTTTGCTTTACATTTTTGTGCCATCTTTTCTTAATCATTTGGCCCGAAAATGAGTTTACAGAATTATTTTTAAAGATATTATTATTAAGAAATGTCCAAAATAAATAATTATAGTTTGTTTATTCATTGCAATAAATATATTTTTCGGTAATTTTTCACTTTAAATAATAGATAAAAAATGGTTATAGCAATTAAAAAAATCATATTGACGATCATAATAATGATTAATTAGCAACCTGAATTTTAAAAAAAATGAAACAACTAGATGAACTGCTAAAGGCTTGGAGTCTCTAATGCATAATTTTATGTCTAGTTCATATTAAACTAGAAAGATAAAGGCTTACAGTCCTAAAATGGATGCATTATAAAGCCTAAGTAATTCAAAAAATGCAGATGAGTGCATTGATTCTATTGTTTCAGTAGCCTGAAAAGTTTCATCATGAATATGCAAAGTCGCAACAAAAGAATGTAACAATGTGATATCGATTATTTTTCAATTAATAAAAGAATTATATAAAATTAAAAAACGAATAGAATTTATGAAATTAAAAACGCATAATAAAGCTATTCAGACACGTAATAATAAGTTCAAAAGATATCTCTACTCGCACTAAACCAAAGTTTGAACAAGAGGTCTATAAAAATAAAAAAAATAAGGCAAACCTTAAAAAACAATAACAAAAATTTCCTTTGTATTATCTACAGAAAAAAATACTTTCTTTTAAAACGCTGTATCCAATCAAAATAGACAGATATCAAAAGTGTTCAAAAACTAACCCCCACCACCAAAAAATAGCTGAATGCAAATCCCTAAAAGGACTAACATGAAAAGACGAATACAATTTATGAAATATGAAATGCGTAATAATGTAATATTGTGTTAAAGTTGTCATGACAAAAATTATTCCTATTGGTAAGCAAACCGTATATAAAACACCGCTCAAGCAACCCTAGTCAGTATTGAGATATGAACCCTATATAAGCAACCATTCGTAGTCAGCATTGAGGTCTGATGAATTTTATGACGATATCTTTAAAAGTGTTCGAAATATTTTAATAATAAATAATAATTGATAAATTTTTAAAAAATAGTTTATAATTATTGTCTTAAAGAAGGTCACATTTCAAAAAGATATAAATCGCAAGATTTAGTATTTCTTAAGAAGAAAATTTAGATCTTAACAGCGCTTCATTTGATTTGCCAATTAGACGTACTGAGAAAAATGCAGAAGTTACACATGCTAATAATTATCATAACCAAGATTCTAAAAATAAAAAAAGAACAATTATTATTTTCTTAAAGTTAGCACAAGTTACAATTATTTATCTTAAAGATATCAATGCAAAAAGAAGAAGTAAAATTAAATGATACACAAATACAAAAGATAATACCTTGCTATGAAATATACGTTTGTCAGCATCCTGTAAACTTCAAAATTCAAAGATTGAAATGTATATAAAAATTATTATTGACGAGTTTTTTTTTTTTGAAATGCGCATACCTGTTCCTTTTCCTATAGAGATAAGACATAACATATTCAAAATTCTACCCACAGGGTTCTATTTCCGTACTTTGATATCTATTGGTCAAATATGAGGCGATAGAATAGGAATATCTAAGCAATATAAAAATCTTGGCATATGCGGATGGCATATATGTTTATTGGGGTTGAGTTAGAAAACTATTCACTGTAAACTAAAATGACAGTGGCACATAAAAATAAAGCAGAAAAATGAATAAAAAAAAACAAAAGAAATTTTTCGCATGAAAAGACTTCACTTACCAAATTTTCAGAAGTTACAAATTCGGCTTATCAAATTCTGGGAAAAAAGAATACTTTATTCTCAAATTGTTCTTTCAGTTGTAATTCAATAAAATTTAATCTCCGTTTATTAAGAGTTATTTTGTGTGACAGACTTAATTGTCAACTATATACCAAATATTGAATTGGGGAATAAGTTCGTAGCGTTTTTACCATTTACCTTTTTTTAGACTTTTATTTAAACAAAAACAATTATTTTAATAAGATAATCAATTATATATTCGCCGTTGCGTTTACAACCTCTTCCCACATTTCGGCCCATTTGTTGATGTCGTTTCGTCAAAAATCGCCTGGTCTGGTGTCAAAGAAGTTGTTGAGCCAGTTTTTAATGACCTCTTTGTTATCGAAGTTCCCACCCTTCATATGGTTTAACTGGGAGCGGAAAAGATGGTAATCTGTCGGTGCCAGGTCCAGAGAATACGTCGGATGCTGATCTCATTCGAGCTATTGAAGTGCGGCTGTGTTGTCTTGTGCGACATGGGACCTGGCATTATCGTGAAGGAGTATGGTTTGACCTTGTCGATCAACTCTTTTCAGTCGAATAGCCTCATTCACGCGGTGTAGCTGGGAAATGCATAACTCCTTGTTGACCTTGGTATTCTTTTCGAGCATTTCCCAGTGCACCATTCCCTTCTATTCCCACCAAACACATATCAAGATCTTCTTTTGATGAAGGTCGGGCTTGACTCTCGGCTTTGGGGTATATCCTGGAGCCACCAAACCATTTCCCCCTTTTTTAACTTTGCAAACAATTTACGTGTTGTAGACTCGCCTATGACACCTTCTCCATAAATGTCACAACTTTCCCGGGTGGTTTCGGCAACTTTTTGACCTCTATAAAAAGCAAAGGAGAGCAGTCATAGAAAATGTTGATTTTTGCCTCCTGGGTATTCCATTTCTAAGCCTCAAAACGAAAAAAAAATTAAATAACTGAAAAATACAATTAACATAGTTTTGTAGAGCAGAATGAGTTCTTACTCTTTGCAAAAAAGTAAACGAACCGTTGTAAAATAAAAGAAATATAAAAACACTTTGAAATTATTCCCCAGCCCAATATATCGCAGACGTATTAAAATTTTCAACAATTGCCTAAATTCTAAAGAGATATTCGGGCAAGGTTCTTAAAATGATCTAGACGAAAATTGTTCAAGAAATTCTCATTCATTCTATATATTTTCTATTGATTAGGACTCTAAATTAAGTTTAAAAAAACTACAAGTACCTAAAGAAAATTAGGTCTAACAATAATGAGAGCTTTCAGGAAAACATTAAAGGATATGGGAACTTGAATCGTTTGATATCTTCTGTGAAATGCAATCAACAATGTTGAGGGAATAGATAGCATATACATAAATTAATTCTTAGGAATAAATCCTCATTTAACATAAATGTAAGCATGTACAAAAAATTCGATTTACTTAGCGAATATTAGAGGTTTGAAATGGGGCAGAAGTCAGAAAGAGGATAATCTTAATCATTTTAACAAATGACTCCAAATTAAGTGACCTGTTAGGAGAGAATTTATGGGATTTTGAGTCAAATAATTCCTTTGGAAGAGTGCCTTTACCTTATGTTCAGTATCTCTTCGGTATTTTCATCAGGAGTTGTATTAAAAAGAGCGATAAAATCTTAGAAACAGAAAAAATAACCTTTTTATATTTATTATCAGTTTCAATAAAATTAAACGTTCTGAAAAAAATACATATAAAAATAGAGATTAAAATGAAATCTCCAATGTATCTTTCAATGTATCATGTCAGAACATCATTTCTTGAACGGCCAGGCCCCACGTGCTCGTGCAAGTTATATCTCGCATTGATTGTTTAAAATATTATCTCATTTCCTGTTTATTTCCTTTCGCATAATTACGTGCTCAAAATGACATTTTTTAATGTTTTATTTGAGGTAGTCATTAACTTATTTTTTCTAATCAGAGCTTATGTAAGTGCGATGGCAACACGTGATTAAGAGCTGAATTTTTGAGATGCTCTTACAGATAATAACATTTTTTTTCGCGTGCAGATTTAAATTTTTATTTTTTGCCTACGAAGTTTTGTTGACGCCAAAATTTCAACCCAAAAACATCATGTTCTGACCTGATAAAAATAACTTGATTTAAGAAACGTGCAAGTTTGGAAAAAAAATTCGAAAATGCACAGATAAACAGAAATTTGCATATTAAGAATTTAAAGAAGTTAAAGTTTCCAAATGCATAGATTTATTTCTCAGGGGATTATAAATCATGATCTTTGTTCCACATATCTGCGGCGTTTCGTGCTTTACGTTTGAAACTGCCTGGTGATAAAAATGTGTAGAATGTTATAAAACTTCCCATATCATCTTGACCATTGGTGGAAAATGCAAAAAATATGTTTCTATAAAATAGTGTTAAATAAAAACTGATGATGGAATTTGGAGACAGCTTATTTATGCGATAGACTATCAACATTATTTCTTCCAAATTAAGAACCAAATTCGCTTTGTCACTCATGCAAACTTTTGAACATTTCTGGTTTAATCTTTGTTTTTATCTCATTTATTTTTATCTTATTTTATTAAGCCTTCTTTTGTTTATCTTCGTTTATTTCTCATAACTTTAAGGTTATTTTATTATAATTTAATTGAAATTCATAGTTTGATAGGACTTAGTGGAGACTATTCTGCTATGTAGCATTTGTTGTTCTTCCGCTTTTCTTTTTTTAATTTTCGAATTCCTATTTTCATGCCATGTCAGGTTGTCATTATGGATTTTGGGGAAAGAAAGTTCCTTTACATCGGAATTCTTATCTGCCATTACTGTTAAAATAGCTCATTTTGTTATATCGATGCCTTTTGTACTTATCATATAATCAATTAAATAAAATATTATCTTAAGCCAGCATTTTAGATCAGATCAATTACTAACTGATCCTTCTGTTGAAAAAAGATTTCGTGTTTTTTTCCGTCTACGTATATGTAATAAGACAAAGTAAATATGCAAGATGTAAAATAATTTAATCTTCTCTAAATCAACTATTTTTCTTTTTTAACCAATCTCTTTTAAACCACAATTGTTTTAGGTTAAATAATATTTCGGAGAGTTATATTTATTTATCCTTTTTTTAAATCAAAATTCACCATGATCGTAGAGCTAAAATACACAGGAAAATATTTGATATAATGTAAAGGCTGCCTTAACCATTTAATACTAAAATAAGTTTTGGTTTGTATTGATTTTGGGAACTTTTTATCATTAAAACTGAATATATAGATAAACGACTGATAAAGTAATAGATCGCTTTGGAACTGTCAGTGGGTGGAAAAAAGTTTTGCACCTATTAAAAAAACACCAAATGAAAAATGAACAATGCTCCATTGAAAGTATAAAAAATTTATAATACCTCAATTTTTTAATACTGTGCTAATAAAAATTAATTAAATTTTTAAACCATTCGAGAATTTCTTTTCAATTAAATATATATATATTTCCATTTTTAGAACACAATGAACTAGCTGACGAAAGTATAGCTTCCAATCTCTTAAGTCCGCAAATGTGCTTGCTCTTGATTATGTAACTATTAGACAAAATTGGTGAGAAAAGTGGAAAACCACCCCCATTAAGAATTTTAATTTCTTTTTTTTTGTTCATTATAATATTAATAGGATGGGTGTTAACATTATATTGTGACACGATTATACTGAAAGAAATCGCAATTCCGCTCAGATCAGAGAAAACCATACATACAATCCAGGCAGCAAAATTTCCTAAAATAGCTACATATTAATTCGTAAATGCTTGTTTAGAAAGTAGTTTTCAATATATTAAGTAATAATATTTAATAGAAAACTACTATTCTTTTCAGTATCCTGAAAGACCCCTTTTTCGACGATTCTATCTCACTAAGGGGGAGTCGCTGAAAGCTGTGCACATTTCCAGCATTTTATTTTATGATTAATTACAAACATTTCTTCCTTTCATCTTTTCTGTTAACCCTATTTTGTTAAATTAAACCCATCCTAATGCATGCTCAAAAGCGAAGAAGGTTTTAGAATCCATTGTCAATTATCGTTATGTTATCACTTTTTTCTCCATAATTTCAAAACATTTTACTGCACAAAACCATTCCTAAATCATTTCACACTATTTTTAAAGACGGTTTCTTAGATATTCTAGTTTAAATTCGATACTTCTTTACTCTAATTTTAAAAAATGAAAAAAATGTGAAAAAAATATCCTCAATTTTTTAATACTGTGCTAATAAACATGCTTGCTGTGACAAGGGTCTACACATTCTTCATTTATGCTTAAACCTTGTTAAACGTTATTAAAAATTAATGCTTAAATATAAAATGTGAGGTTTCTGTATTTTAAAAATGCTTTTTCACTATAGGTCAAACAAATGACGAATAGCATATTTATTTTAGTTAGATATTAGATCACATTTTACATTTATAATATCCATTCAATCTTAATCCCCTCTATTTAAAAATCGGAAAATCGGAGCGAATTAAATAAAAATGGGATCTCATGCCAACTATTTTGTGGAATAAAACATTGTTTCTCGAATCAAATTCTCTGTGGGATCAAAAATAGCAGGTAACTTCTGGATTTATGTATTTTTCCGAATTTCTACAGAAAAGCAGGAGCTTTACTGGAAAGCCTTAAACTTGGACCATGTAAAAAAAACAACTTTAACTCACGATTTACTTTGAAGAATTGGTCACTAAGGTATTTGGGGATCAAAAAGTAACTGATGAAGGAAAAAATAAAGAAGGATTTGCCTTATTACATTTTATCTAACATGCATAAAGAATTTTATATTTTAATGATTATTTAATTTGCTGTAAGAAACGCTTACAAGCATTTCTGCAGAAATAGTAAATTAATTCAGAAAAAAAAAATTAAAATACATCTAATTTGTATGAAATGCCTTTTACTTATTTGAACGCAGTTTTCAAACAAATTAACAGATAATATATATGAGATACATATTATTAAATAATTATACAAAATTTACGTATATGTGATGAATTATTATTAAAGAACTATATAGAATTGGCATATATGAGTAATGCAATATTATTAAACATATTTAAGAATTTGCAAATAAGTTATACAATATTATTGGATATTGTAATGAACTTTCATGTATGTGATACAATATTGTTGAATATTATAAAGAATTTTAATGTATGTGATACAATAATATTGAATATTGTAAAGAATTTTCATGTATGTGATATAATATTATTGAATCACATAATATTGTATCACATATATGTGATTTTGATATATGCGATACAATATTATTGAAGAGTGTAAAGAATTTTCCTGTATGGGAAACAATATTATTGAATATTGTAAAAAATTTGCATGCATGGGATACAATATCACTGAATATTGTAAAGAATTTGCGTATATGTGATACAATTTTATTTACAAATTATATTAAAAAACTGAAATTAAGTTCCTATTCTTTTTAAGGCGTTATCGTATTGTGTAATTTTATAAATTATATTAGTTTTTAAAGGTTAAATCTTTTGTTAAACATTTGATTGTCTATAAATGAATTATCCGTAAGCATTTTTATTTAGAAATAAAATGTACCCTTGATTCAATATTATTATAACAAACACGTATATTTTTAAATCACTTAATACGACAAAAGGGGAAATATTATTGAACAAATTTATTTAGAAATGAAAGTCAATATGAGACGATAAACAGAAAATGCTCTTTATTGCTGCCACAAAAATATAGAAAGAAATTAACGCTTTACAAAGTAATTTTTATTTGCAATTCTACATTAAATCTACTTGTTTACATGAACTTTATATCGATATACTTAAGGA
>JAOUZG010040071.1:2058069-2075235 GCA_026289955.1 Argiope argentata | reverse complement strand
AGGTGAATAAATTATATCTAGTGAAACAAATATAAAAAATGAATTCTTATGTGAAATGCTAAACCAGGAAGAAAAAAAAATTGATAGTTTTATAAAGTGTCCTTTTTAAGTGAAAGAGAAAATGAGTTAATAAGATTAAATATTGAACATTGATTTCCTGAAAATAGTTGATAAGGCGGATTGCTTTAGCGAAGAAAAATTAACAGACAAATCTAGATGCAGTCTTATATATTTTCTATTTTTATTCTTCTTTATCCTGCTTTATTATACGTGCGCTTGTTGTAGCTTTAATTAATTTGCGCTTGATTTTTAAACTAAAAAAATAAATGGGAAACTATGACTTCGATGTGACTAAGGAATTTCGATATGTAATAGGCTAATTATTATATCAGCTATGCTTATATGTAGATTAAGTTAAAGGATAATAAGGTGGATTATTGGATAATTGGTTCTGAAAAAACAGTAAAAAATTTTCGATTTCGAAGTAACAACTTTAATAATCAAACACAACCAGGCTTCCAAAATCTAGTTGTGTTGTGACTAAGGGCACTTGCAGTGGACAAGCCTCCACTGATACGATCAGCAGAATTTAAGTTAAAGAAATGCGTCTCTTCGTTTTATAAGTAGCGCCGCCAAGAGTCATGCAAATTCATTCACTCATCTCGGATCGTAATTTAGACCTGGAGCAGAGAACGATCACCCCTGGCCCAGTACCCCCAGTGATATTACTCTCGACATGGAGTACTTTTCGACCACGAACAGGTTTAAAGAGCGCCAACTGCCATACACTCGTGGAATCTTTTGGCCGGTGAGTTTCTAACTCGAACCTAAGGAGACGAGTCCAACGCTCTACCAACCAGGCCATCCCGGCCCTCCAAAATCTAAAACATCAACAACACAGAACATGCATTCTTCTACCAGAAATCTCATGAGCTTAGGTAAGGAGCCAACGGAGCGCCAAACGTGGCGGTTTATCGTCATTTCAATTCAGTTTTTTTTTCACAGGTTCAAATTTCTATGAAAAAAGAAGCAGTTTTTCAAAAGGTATTTATTTATACATATGTATATTTTTACCAAAATATTAATATATATTTAATTCGATATACATTGAAATTTTTTAATTCGATTAGAACTAAAACATTTAATTAATTTGTAATTTATTTAGAGCTAACTCGAATGTAAAACGTTTTTTTTAAATATAATTATTTATGGAATCATTTTTTCTCAATTCTGCTTCCAGACGGAGGCACTCGCATTGAACTCAAATTAAGTTGATTTATTCACTAAAATTTACCCTCTGGGAATGTTAAAAGTATTAAGATAAATTGAAATTTACCATGCACGAGAATAGGTAAAGTCTTGACTTCAGATCCAGAAGTCCGGTTCGAGACCAAATACTACCGAAGAACTGTCGCGTAAAAGTATCAGTTGCACGTTCAATCCATTGGGACCAAACGTCCTCCACTGATGTGGTGTGGAAGCTTGGACAAAGGTTGCCAAATCAGGTATCGTCTTCATAATCTGACCACGGTTCAAAATTATAAGATACGTCCCAAAATAGTCCTAGTGTTGCTTTAAAACAGGGCGTTAAAGAAACTAAACTACAAAAACAAAACTAATGTAAGATTGCTTGAAAATGCAAACTTATAGCATGATGGAGGGAAAAAAATCAATACAAATTTAAATTTTTACAAATAGGAAATGAACCGTGATAAATATAGGAGAGCTAAATGGAACTGGAAAATCATCTTTTTTTTTATGAAAATGTTTATTTATTGTAAAAATTGTTTAGGCATCCTTTATTATACAATTAATGTGATGTATAATTAAACTAGTATGAGCCTAAAGAAAATCCATTTAAGAGACTGAAAACAACTCTTACTGATGCGTTTATATTCTTAAATATTACTTTGAGGCCGTTTGCTATTATATGGTTTTGTTAATAATGATTATTTCATAAGAACGAGAAACCGTTGCAGCATTCAACATGATGTGTTAGTCTTTTGATATTAAAAAATATTTAATTCCCTTATTGATAAAAGAAAGTGCCAAAACGTAAAAATGAATGTAATGGCATTCAAAGTTAGCAATCATAAGACCGTTAAGGTTCAGTTATATACAGCTATGATATTCTTATATGTTTATGGATTTTTCCGTGTTTGCTATTCAAGAATATCAAATTTGAATTTAACTTTTCTTAATATGAAAGGAAAATAATGGTAAAAAATTGAGAAGAAAATTAAATAAGTATTGTTGCGAAAATTCTAACAAGAACGATGCGAAGATGCAGACTTTATTGTCTACGAAATGTGTATTCAATACACACTACATAAACCACAAATACACAACGAATTAACACTATCTAATCCGCTAATTACAGTTAACAGTAAAGCTGTAGAATGTATGCGAAAAAGAAAACATGCTCTCTCTATCTAAACTAAGCATCGCATCTTGCTCTACTGATTCCCACACCCTTTTTATAGTAGTCCCGCTAAACTGGTTGGAGCAAATACCGAAACAGCGTGAACGTTCCGGAAAAGTGTGAAACTTTCCCCAACTTTCCCAAGGAACAAAAATTTATTTCTCATTTTCCATAAAACATTTTGGCGTGTAGTAAAAATGTTATCGATATGATTATGTCGCCAATACTCCTACATCGCCAAGTTAATCAAATATGCAGATCTTCTGTTGGAATTGCCCTTAGAACAGTCTTTTCTCAATGACCACGATTCCAACTAATTTTTATACAATAAATTTATTTACAAATATTTGGAATATTTATATCCAGTTTACAGAACATTCATAACAGTATGAACATAAATAAATAAAAAAAATAAAAATTGAATTCAAAGAATGAATAAATTAAATGAAGATGCAACTTCCTTAATTAGGAACAAAATATAACTGTTCAGCATAAATTCAAATTAGAATTATATATATTCTTGAACCTTGATTATAGACAGGAATGTAGCAGTTATAGAAATTTCTTCGGAATTGAAACACTCATTAAGGGGTGAAAAATCACACTCAATATCATGTTATCTAATGTTCCAAAAACAAAAGAAAGGTATTTTTTATTAGAAATTTTTACTGAAAATCCTTTTTTATATTCATTCTAAAGAATTCGAAATTTGATATTTTAAGAAATATATATATATAAAGAAATTTCACCTCTTTAAATTTCTATTTCAGGAGGCGAAATTTAAAAAAGATATGTTTCCTCGAGATTCAGTAATAATGTCTTAAACAGATATCATTCATAGAGAATAGAGAGTTCGCAAACGTCCTTATGCAATAGGGAAAATAAAAGATTGTCAACAGCTTTGTACAGAATAAACTATTGGACTTAGAAATACGAAATTTGGCACGGAATTATTTCTTAAGTATTATATTTTTGAGTCGGAAAATTTGCAACAAAATTTCAATTTCTAATTTTAACAGAAATGTTAAAAATTTCCGAAATATTTTAAAAAGAAATCATTGAAACCAACCCCTAAAATTCTACTCTATTCTTTTTTAAGTTTTAAGCATTATTTCTTTAATCCAACCAATTTTATTCCTTTTTTAAAAGTATATGTATTTAAAACACACACACACACACATTTACATTCATATAAGAGCATTACTTTTCAGGGTTTTAATTATTACATTTACATTCACGCGAGTTGTGAATGTAATAAATGCCTTTTTAAGCTTTCTTTTTTCATTACTATTACTAGACGAAGGCATACAAAATATCAACACTTCCATATTCACTCCAATTTTTTAAACTTTAGCTTAAGCCCTAGGTCATTTTCTTCTCTAATTATCAGGTACTTGTTCTTTATCAAACTGGCTATATGAATAAAAATAAAATAGAATCAGAATATGCGAATATTTTTATACATGTAAGTATATTGTTATGTATGAATTATTGTTGTTATTGTTATATGTGAATATGTAAATATATTGTTTTTCAAACCCAAATGAGCTTTTTAGTATTAATAATAATATTAATAAAAACGTAACTTATAAATTTTTATCCGTATATTTCAGTATTCACTTTCTATTTTCCCATTCTGTTTAGTATTATCTTTAATATAATTGTATCTATTCTGTATAAAAAGATTAAAAGTATACAAAAATTTACTTTTTACATATAGTTTAGATTTAAAATATTTTCGTAAAAGAAGTTTAAAAGTATGACTTAGAAAATTTACATTTTTTGTTCATTTTTTATGCATATTAAAAAAACACTTTTATCACTCCTCAATGAATTTAAGCCTGGATTTCAAAGCAATTTATTCATGTAAGAATGAATTTTATATATGGATTTGATGTTTTATTCACGAGTTCTATAAACACTATCAAATTTTCTGGAATACTCAAGATTTGCATTTTATTCCAATCTTAAATCGGGATCTCTTTTCAAAATTTCATCAATATTTGATAAATCTGAGCTATCATCACTTTGTCTATCAGTAGGAGCTCGTGCGAAAAGATATCTGAATATCTATCGTTCACGTTCTTATGATGTCATAACCGTAGTATTTTTTTAAAAAAGGAAATGGGGAGGGGAGAAACTGACACTTAAGCTCACGCAAAAACCATTTTACATTGTTTCATAGATTACTGTTTTATAAAAAAAAATTTCTTTTAGTTATTTTTCTACGAAGATATAGGAATTAACAAGTGTACACTTTTATAAATTATTTTAAAAACTTATAGTGGACTTTTTCTTCAACATAGTTGGGCACAGTTATATCAAAAGCGATGATTAAGTCACGTCATTCAAATAAACTTTTAAGCCACATTATACGAAAATGTTGAAATAGAAATAAATCAGTAAAAGATATAATATCAAATTAATAGTTTTGTTTTAATTTTATTTATCATCTTGAAATTTGATGGATGTGGCCCATTTACATGAAAAACTATGATCAACTCACTTTATATAAATAAACTTATAAATAATGTTATAGGCGAAAATGAAATAGAAATAAAGTAATAAAAGGAGTAGGCTTAATATTAGATTAGTAGTTTTCCTCTAATTTGCATTTATCACTTCGAAATCCCAACATAAGAATACCAATTTGCATTAAAAATATTTCTAAACAAAAGATAAAATATATTGTCAAAAAAAACCCATGCTATGTTTTAAGATATTATAATTCTAATGATGATTTTATAAGGTTTAAAGTCATCTGAATTTATTTTTCATGGATACTAAAAAAATTAAATCAGTAAATGGAATCATAATCAAGTCTTAAGCTATCTACAAATGATGGCAATGACTGAGATTCTAATTATAAGATTATAAACCTTTATGACTCCTGTCATTGCATCACAAAGTTTTTTTCCTAATCAAATATTAATTAATAATTAAATCTCGGTTGCGTCATACTAAAAGTATATATCCTCCCTTGAAGACATTTTAATAATGGAAATGAGAGATATAAATAAAAAAGTACGTGAGTGAAGGATATCCTGAAGCTCTGTGACAGGTATTAATGCGGGAGATGGAGATGGCCTTCAGCATATTTGTATTATTGATCGACCCAAGAAAGTTTTTCGACCATCGTCTCTTTTCTCTAGGAATCCATTTTTTTAAAAGATTAGGATCCCTAATTCAAGGTGACTGGCAATTTTTGTCTGCAGTGCTGGAGTTTAATCTTTACTTCCAATTTGATATTATAATAGGGAAAGAAAACACTATTTAATATGTTAGCGATTATTATTCCTCAAGAAAAACGAAAGAAGAGAAAATTGCAATGTGCCATTATACTATTTAGGAAGTTGGATTCCAAAGGGAAATATTTTTTAAAAAATTCTGTAATATTAATATTTTAATTGCATGATACTCTACATTACTGGTGGAATAGACTGGTGTTAGTTTTTGAAATTATTTTAATAACCTTACTGTTTATAAAAACGAATACCTTACTGTTTTCATTTGGTTTAAAACTTTATAATTTAGAAAAAACAATAAGACTAATAGTGAACTTTTGCTTAAAAATAGTTGTGTAAATTTATATCAAGAGCTATGATTAACTTTTGTCATTCAAATAAACTTTAAAGCAACATTATATGAAAATTATGAAATAGAAATAAATCAGTAAAAGAAGTAAATCTAATATTAAATTAGTAGTTTTGCTTTAATTTTAATTATCATCTGAACATTTGATAGATGAGTCTATTTAGATTTAAAAATGTGATAAACTCATTTCATTTAAGTAAACTTATAATTAATGGTATAGGGGAAATGAAATAGAAATAAAGTCATATAAGAAGCAAACCTGATACTAAATTAGTAGTTTTCTTCTAATTTTCATTTATCATTTTGAAATCGCAACATAAGAATATTGTTGCGAAGACTCAATTAAAGACACGGATAGTTAGAAACAATTGCGTTTATTTGCACCAAGCAACTCGCTGGAGAACAGAATAAAAAACTGAGAAGAACTCAGCTTTTATACATCTGATGAAGATTCGAGAATCAGCTCGTTCGAATGGTAAAGAATCTCGATTTTAGAGAAACAATAAGATCAATTTTAAATTGAAATCCCAGTCTTTGGAAAAAATGCGCTGTCCGGGAATCGAACCAGCGACCTATAGATTTGCAGTCTAATGCTCTGCCTATCGAGCCACGGGGAATCATAACAGTCTTTCTTTTTGTGGCAATATGTATTAACAAAAACAATGAAGTCGTAAGAAAAAACTGCCTAAATTTACAATTTTAATAATAATTTCTTATTAAAATTTTAATATTATCTCCAATAATAATTACTGGCAATTTCTGAACTTAAAATTTTAATCAATCATGGGTAGATAATCCAATATCCTCACATCAAGACGAATTTGATTATCGAAAAATTTGAATTCGACGGAGTACGAATTCGATTGGATTTCTAAAATCTAAAACAAGAGTTGTATTCCTGTAAACGCTCTATCAAGTTCCGTCTAACTCATCCGTAGATACTTTGAGGGAGTTTGTTTAATTCTTCAAAGATAATTCTGTATTTTAATGAGAAGGATAAGTGATGCAAGAATTAATTTTTATCTCGAAATTATCTTGATTTATTTTGACATGTGCAAATTCAATGGTCGAACAAACTTCAATTCGTTTTTGAGAAATCAGTATTCTCAAAGCAATGGTTAATTTGTCCTTTTTTAAAACATTGTGATGATTATAAAATGGATAATGGATGCCAATTGTTGAATAAAATTGTGAGAAACTATAAGTTTTGAAATACAAATGTATTTCAAAGGATTCCATAGCATTGACTGTAAAGTATGAGTTACCAAACTAACCCCGTATTCCACTAAATATTTCATTGATGGAAAATTAGTCGGAATTTTGAAGTTTTGTTTAAAATATAGTTGCTTATTAACAAACAATACTTTAACATTAAAATAAAATAAAAACATTGATAATCTATAGTTGGAAATTTGGGGAAAAATTAATAAAAATGGAATCTACTGTCGCAAATTTCAAGTTGCTATGTGACAGCATTATTATTTTTAAGTGATTATTTGTAATAATTAATTTCAGTCATTAACCAGTTTAAACTGGTTTGAAAAAGTTACAGGACTTCTCTCTCTCTCTAATGATAATTTTTTAAAACTTTCATTTTCAATTATTCCAGTAGGGAAGCAAAGTTTTGGAGATCGACCAGTTTTAAGATTAAAAAAAACATTAATTAATAAATAAACCAGCAATTATTAAATAATTACAGTAATTAATCAAAGTTCTTTATTACTGGAAGCTATTATATATATGGTAAAATCCAAGGAACGTAATACAGATTGATATTAAAATTGTATTCTAATATTTACAGTATTTTGAGAACTACAATTATTAAGAATGCTCTTATAATATCATTAAAGAATAAACATGAGTCGATAATAAAATTACGATAGTGAAAAACAGAAAGAGAACCCTCTCCTCTTAAAAACGATAATCTTCTGAGTGTGAAATTAATTATTTAAAAGTAAGAAATTGTAAACAAACTGAAAGATGATTTCATATAAATGACAAACAAAACGCAATTGGTAATAAATTACGTATTTCAAACAATACTGGCAAAACAAACCTCAAATGCCATGGATCAGTAATTAAAAATAGAATATTTCTTGGGTTCAAATTTCAAAGACATCATAACTTCCTAACTAAAACAACATCATGTTCTCACATGATTTTAAAAATAATCATTCATAACGATCTTATTCGGTGCAATTATTTCTCTAAATTTTAATATTTTCTTTTTTCTGTTGTAATGGTGGAGGCAGCTTTATTAAAAAATGATCCGCAATAAAATGGAGTGTGATTAATTCGTTCGAATATTTTTATCGATAGCATATGACTAATCAAAATTAAGTATAAAAATCTTTTTATTACTAATGTGTTAACATATTTCAAAACTAGTGATATTTTGTCTCCTACCTTGTCTCATAATGTTTTGAGGCAAATAAACTTTTTGAAAATCGCTGAATATAAAAATCGTTACTCGCAGAATGATGTAATGAAGGTTGAAAGGGCAGAATAATTGAAGTCTGAATGCCCCAATGTTTAAAATTAGAAGTTTGAATTTTATTTTCCAGTTTTTATCCTGGTGGTTTCTTTCTATGGATAAAAGTCAGTAACCAGACACATCTAATGATTTCCCAGAACGGAATTACAGTGTATACACTGGAAAATTACTTTTTTTTTATTTGAGAATAATGCAGCGGAAGATGCATCTATTAAGTTTAAGGAAACGGTAGCTAAGGAAGCGTAAATCAAGAAAATTATTGTGAAGCGTGATGAAAATTCCGGAGTTGAGCAAGAAGAATGTATTTATTTAAATATATTTTTAGTACGACTCCACGGTTGGATTCCCAATTTCTGATTCATTCATGAGTATTATATTTTATTCTTTATTTTAAAGAAAACACAACTCCAATTTACAAAAATAGGGTTATAAATTCGAAGCAAATTTCTTCTCTTTTTTTTTTTTTTTTTGAAAATTCAATAATCTGCAATTTCTCTATCGGAAAATAACAAAATTGTAAATTATTGAGTTGTAAATGAGACTTAGCATATAAAAATGACTAATGTACCGTTTGTCTTTTTAGTGCAAGCTGAAAAGGATTGTTATTAATGTTAATGTAGTCTTAATTCCTTTTCTCATTTTAGTTAAATGTTAATATTTTAAAAGAAAATATCCTTGAAATATTGATAAAATTATCGAAAGTCATTGCTTTAAAAAATAGGTTACTGGGAATTACGAGCAATTAAAATAACTATTAAAAGGATAATGGATGTCGCTCCGAATACATATGAAACCTGACACATTACTGTCAGAATATTGTCTTAGAAATTATCTTTTTTCTCAAGAAGGGATGGGAAATATTGATTAAATGTAAGTCATTGTTCTTAATGAAAACTAAAATAAACGATAGTTATTAATTTAAAATTTGATATGCATAATTTTATTCACTCATTTTCATTGGTACATTTCCGTTAGATGGACGCAAAAGACGTTAATTGTGAGCCAAACGTAAGCGGAGTCGTAAGCGAAATAATGTAGATTTCTGGTGACAAAACAGTCACCAGAAATCTACATTATTTGGCGTTTTTTTTCCAAATTTCATTGGGCGGAATTATTTACATTATTGGCGATTATTACATAATTTGGCGAGTTTTTGTTTGCTCCCAGCCAAGGGAAAAGTACCTTTTTATTAAAATCAAAGATAATGAAGTCATTTTTTTATTTCAATATTGTTGCATCATGGTTTGGAAACTCACTTATTATGTTTACTTAGCTTAGAATGAATAATTTAACGTAATATAAGAAAAAGGAATTTAGGGTTAACTGATGAAATATTATTTTCTTACAAGGAGTTTTGTAATTAAAATCGTTAGCAGAATACATAAAATTTGTTTGGAATCAGAATTGGCGATTTGTTTTTTTAAAAAACGGAAAACTGCAACACCCCAGCATTTTTTAACTGTTTAGTTTTGTTCGTAAACAAAAAATATCAGATAAAGAACATTATAGATTAAATTAAAATGAGACTTCGTTATATTATAAACAGTTCCTCTGGTACTTTGATATGAGCCGGAAACACGGAATTTGCTTATTTTTGATTTTAAAAAAAGAGAGGTGTGAAGGCCGATTTGTATTGGGAAAATTGTGAAGTTGCCTATGTTTGTGAATCAAAAGGATAGTAAAAAGTTAAAACATTTGTTAAACTAGATGGGTATGAATGATTACGGAGTAAAATGAACTCAAGTTTCAAAACGCCAATACGGTTTAGATTAATTTTCTGGTTCTAATTCTACTGTTCAGCTGAATTTTTAATTCCACTCATGAAGAAATGTAACATGATTTAACATTTAAGCATTTTTCATTAAGTGTTTTAGATATAATAATTAAGATATAATTAAATCATTTTTCTCAACATTTCTATTCTATTAGTTATTGAAACATTCAAAATGGTAAGAAAGAAAGAAAGTGGAAAAGATATCCCTCTTAATTTCAGCATGAAAGTAATAGTTAAGTATTCATTAATAGTTAAAACAAACGATTTTTCTTTTACAATTTAAATATAAATTGGTATGGCTCATTAATTTTTATTAATCCTATTTCTACATTTTAATAAAATTTAATAAAACATTTGTCAAAGTACGAACTCACTACGCTAAGGCCAGTAGCGTAGTAACATAAACACAATACCAAAAGTAAACTCCAGCATCGTAGATGCTATCAGGCTTTGAAGTTAGCATCACAGTAATCCCCTACTAGTAAGTAGGCGGAGAGACGAATAATTTTATAGCGCAAAGTGTGTGAGTTCATTGGGAAGCGAATGTGGGAATTACTGCTTGCTACGTTAGGTGGATCTGGAGGGGTTTTCTTGCTTGATATGCCAAGTGAGTCTGACGACTTTGTATTGGTTTCAGCATCAAGTGGGTCTGATGGCATTGTTTCTCTTGCTGCTTTAAGGGCGTCTGACGACTTTGTTTTACTGCTGATAGATGACGAAATGACAGATGAGAAAAGTTGTCGAAAGGTTACCAATAAGGCGGTTGAAGGTCGCGGTTCGAACCCTCGACGCTAGGGCCAGTAGCCGAGTAACAAAACCACAATACCAAAAGTATACTTCAGTATCGTAGATGTTATCTGGCATATAAAGTTCACTTCACACATTTGTTGAATTAATTTTGAGTATTTTTTTATAGAATAAAAGAAATAAAAAGTATGAAAAGATTTTTCATAAATAATAAAGCTGAAATATTTATTCCTGATTAGCTTTTAGATTAACTGAGTAACAATAAAGATTAAGAGAAACTTTTAAGAAACTTCAGCGCCAAATGAATGTATAGAATACATAATAAAAAACAACAACAGAAGAATGAAAAAGGTCAAACAAGATATATATCTAAATTGCCCTAGTTCTTTTCATGTAATATGCTCCACGAATAAATTTTTACTTAATATTAATCTGAAACATCATAACTCATAATTTTTCTAGGTTTGGCCATTCATTTATAAAAAAATTAAGCAGAAATCTCCTAGCTTATAGATTAATATTTTTTTTAATTTTATGCCATTGAATGTTCCATCAAATCTACAAAAAATAGTTTTGAGAACACATTTGAAAAATACACGAAAACGTTGTCGAAAAATTGTATGACTTGATTCATATTTAATTTTTTTGCATCCATTAATTCTCTCTGTTTTATAATTTGAACTATACAAAAGATTAAAAAAATTCTTTGAAAATTAAATGATTCTTTATAAAAGCTGAAATATAAACACTGCAATTATTTCAAATGATTTAGTATTTGCTAATAGCTTTAGTGAAAAAATATTTTAATTTAAATATTTTTTCCTTGAAATATTTGTATGCCATTAAGAACGATCGAATTCAATGTATATTTTAACTAATTAATTATGGTTTTTTTATAAATACTAACTATTAGTTATACTATTAATTATAACTACATTCAGAAATTTATAAAAATAATTATAACAGAATAAAACGTTTCCTTATTTAATTATTTTTACTTTTTCAAATTAGATAGTTAAAGTACATTAAAAACTGCAATTGAATTTATTATATTGCACATTCGCTAAGATATAGCATAAAAAATAAAGGAGCGAGCATTATGAAAAACATTATAGTTACTTTAACCTTTGATAGCCTTTGCAAACATTAACACAATTTTTATCATATTTCATTATTATATTACATACAATGTTATTTTATTTAAGAATCTATTTGAAAATTACCATAAAAGCAGACTAGAGATGTAGAAAGAATCCACTTAATAAAAGGCTTAAACTCCTTTGTTGTTGCTAAAAATAGTGAAAAAGGAAAATTAATATGATTTGCAAGATTAAACAAACATAAATGTTCCACATTTTTTCTCCATCATAACCATGTTTTCTATACTTGGTATAATTGTTTAAACAAAGTATAATTCTTTTGTGTTAACGAATATATTCAATGAAGGATTAAAATGAATAGAAGCTTTAAATATGAATAAAAAATTGTTTACAAGTAAAGGAGTAAATAAAGGAATGAGTTAAGGGGAAATGATAATTCAAAAAAAGAAGAAAAAAAAGTCACAGCAAAAGATTTCCAGCATGGAATAAAAAATAACAAAAGTTGTTAAAAAGAATGAAGAATTTTTTTTGTTACTTTTACCATAAAAAAAATCAATGAAATAAAGAGATCAACAGTTAAGGAATTGCTTTGAATATAATGGCTGTGAATCAAGATTTTGGTGTAATATAATTACCTCTTTATTTATGTGTAAATATATAGTGTTTAATTTTCCAATTATTTTTGTTATTAAGAGTTTTGGCAAATGAGATAACTTTAAAAAAAAATCTTAATTTATTCTCAGAATAACACAAAATAACTAGCATAATATCTGTAATACCAAGCATTAAATCTTCTGAGTAAACATTTTAACAATTTTTTTTCAGAGCCTTTATTAAAATTGTCGAATTAAAAGACAGAAGTTGCTTCTTTAAGGCAGAAATTTGATGAAATATATTTAATTTATTACAATTAAAATTCTTTCAGATGCATTAAATTTATCGATATAAGAAAAAATTAAACACATTTGACTTACTTCAGCATTTATCTATGCATTAAGCTATAATTAAAAGCTGATTTTTTGAGATGATCAAATATATAATAAAATTTTAATTTTTCACCTACGGATTTTTGTTGATGCTCATTCTCAAAATAACATCATGTCCTGACATGATAAGAAAAACCAAAATATAAAACTTTTTCCTGTTTGTTTTAATATATCTTATTGATGATTAAATAAAACTATTGCCACCGTGAAGCATTTTTTAGAACTTTATTAATTCATGCAGTAAAGGAGTAATCATATATTGATTGTTCATGAATTTTTCAAATATATTTGAAATCCATTAATAATTCATGCTGTTATCATACTTATTAAAATATGGGTAATTTTATGTGGGACAGGAGTACTTGTTTTCAAAGATCACCGAATTCTGCTACTGGTGGGCGAAATCACATATCACCATTTTGTAAAGAAATGTTCTGATTCTTGTGTCTTTATATCATGCAATTCTATTGCCATGGAACACCAATGTGAAAGAAAAAATAGATTTCTAACTAGTTAGAGTACTTAATAAAAAAAGAGTGAACATTGTTTAGGTATAGCAAATTACCGTGAGAATTAAAGACAAAGGATCTTATTTAAGAGTATTTATGAACGATCGCACGTAAGTACTACCATGCCATTTTTAAGCACTGCATGTTTCTTTAGAATAATTTGCAAAATTTGTAATAATGTAATTTTGAGTGTTTCAGTTGATTTTATAGAGTTACCAATAACCCAATATCCTGAATTGTACAGTTGTTTCTACAAATGCATGCTTCAATGGAAGACATGTTGATATTAAGACCATACTGAGAGGCACCAAACATTAATTTCAATGACATTACAGATGATTTCCGACAATCATGGATATCATCGTTACATTTCTTCCCTTTCCCGTTATTTTTATTTTTTATAAAACGACAATCATTATACTGAATCATATCCTGTCAAAATAAATTAAAAAATTTCTTCAATTCTTAAGAATTTCTTCAAAGTTTCTTAAGAATTTCTCCAAAGATGTTCATCAATTTGCCCATTCAGCAATTTTATAATGATATATGCTTCTAAACTTCTGGGCATTCCTTTAAAAACTATTAGATAATTCCCTTAAAATAACTAATAAATTTTTGTATAAATAAACTCTATATCGTTTATAGGGCCACCAGCATTTACCAAACAAAAAAAAATAAAAAATTCATTGATGCTCATAAGTTAAAAGGGCCTATTTGCTTTTCCTTTTTAATGCATGAGTTGCATGCTTTATGTTAAAAACATATTTAAAATTAAAACATTAAAAAATAAAACACTAAAGCATTAAGCATACTTTAGAATAAAAACAAACTTTCTTTTTAAATGCTTGAATTGTAACAACAGGCATTAAAGACTTCATATTTCAAAGTATGATAAATCGGCATTAAACCATGATAAAATTCATTCCTGGAAAATAAATTATTAATTGAAACTTTTTACGCAACGATATCTTGGCGAATATTTCATCTTGCAATCACCTTTTTACCTTTTCTTTGTAACTCAACATTATTATTCATTCTGAAATCATTGCCTTCTAAGGTGTTATTATTGTAATTAGATAACATTTTATTACAACATTTAAGCAATGACATAATATTTATTGTCAATATTGAATCGCACTTTCTCTAAGATTTAACTATACATAAATAGTTTCAAAAGATACTTGAATAATTGTAAATGCTCAATGTCGCTAATAAATCTTTGAATTATCCTGCGGATATGTTTAAATTTTAAATTCAAATAACTAATCAGAATTATCCAGAATTAAACAGACTTTTGATATATTTCTTTAGTAAATATTTTAAATCAAATTTCTTGATCACGTTTGACTTTCTGGAAAGTATGGTTGGCCAAAGTTTGAATTATTGCTTGCACTGATGAAAAGAAATATGTTTTCAATGTAATTTATTTTCCACTTCAAAAAATTAATCGTAGTTTACTTTTTTTTTAAATGTTTAATGATCATTAAAAAATCAGAAATGATTTATGATTCAAATCTGAAGCATAACAGCACGATATTTTTTCAATCCTCATTTGTCCAAATTTTTTTTATCCCATATAGAAAACTATTTTTGAAACTTTTGAAAAAAATTAAAAGAAAAAGAATTTTTAAAAGATGATGTCCTTAATCTTGATGATCTTGTTTTTATTCAAAAGCCAAAGGACATCATCTTTTAAAAATTATTATTATTTTTTAAATATTTTTCAAAAGTTTCAAAAATAGTTTTCTACATGATTATCAAGTTATGTTAACAACTATATTTAAAAGAAAATAAATTTGCTTTTTATTGAAATTATGCTTATGGAAAAAGCACGAAAATGCATAAAATATTATAAACACAGCAGTTAAATGCTGTAGCATTCTTTTTCTGTCAAACGATATCTTTAAATAAATTTTAAAAATTTGCTAAAATTAGAGAAATTGTTTTCCATAAATAGAGAGATGGTGTTTTTTAAAAATATATATATAGTGTTATAGAAAAACTCTCAATGGTGAAATAAACCAAATTATTGATGGAAAATGTAATATCGATTGATTATGAATAAATATCTAACTAGGAATTATAAGCTCTTCGCTTGAGAATTTATTACCTAGTAGGTGAATAACCCTTTGAAGATCTATACCCAGCTATCTGCTCTTAGAACATTTTGAATAATTTTAACAGAATTTATGATATATTTTTAGTCTATAAATATTATCAACCTAAAGAATGTCAAAATCGTCGAATTACATTAATTTATTTTTAATAAGCAGATAAATTCTGAGATTGTTTTCCTTTGTCGTAAAGTAAAAACAAAATACAGATACGGTTTCAAGCTTATTAAGCTAGGTAGGAGAAGAAAAATTGTTTTCAAAGTTGGGTTAAAATCTGTAACCAATTGACAATGTAAATAATTCGTTTTAGATGTTTGCGGCATTCTATTTCATTTTATTCCTGGTGAGTTTAATGTTTGAAAATAGATTTTAAACCTAATATAATAGAAAGAAAATCCCGCCACTAGAGGTTCAAAGTTTAATTTGAAAAATGGAAATATAAAATGTGTATTATAAAAAACAATCTAAAATGGTTTTTTTTGCATTAACTCATTCTGTTGCATCTAATGCCATTTTTTTCCTCTGATAATCTTATCTACTAGTCTACTAAAAATAGTGGACAAATTTTATATGCCTTAATTAAATAAAGAATAATAATAAGAATTTTTTTTCCAATATTGTCACTTTCATCACTAAAATTTACTTCTCGGCCAAAGTAAATTATAACAGTCGTAAACTTTTGAAAGAAAAATTATTCTGGCACTAAAATCAACAAAATTGTTAAATATTTGTATGGATATGCGTCAAATGAAGGTCGAGGTACGAACCCATGACGCTAGTGTTTCTAGCCGAGTAACACAACCACAATACAAATGTATAATTGTGTATTGTAAAAGTTATCTGGCTTATGAAGCTATAGCCACAAATATCAGAAATTAATATTTAAATTGTAAAAAAAATATATAGGTCAATACAGGCCCATTTACAGCTCGTTAAAGCAAAAACATAAATTATTTCAAAAAAAATCTTTGCTGATTATCTCATAAGTATATGATTTGATCTCAACTCATTTTACGCTCATTTTTGGCGCAAATTGTTTTTTGTCCTCAAGAAAAAAACCTTTTAAAACACACATAAATCATAATAATTTATATTCAAAACATACCGATTCATTTAAGCACAAAATTTATCATTTGTCCAAATTTAAGTATCTTTGAAGCAAGTGATATTCTTTTTTATAGTATTTTTAAATCCATAAATATTTCGGTCATCTGAGTTAAGAACTAGTTTAAATTTAAAATTATTCAATATTGCAAAGTATATCATTAAAAAGTCGATACGATGAACGTTACAAATAGGCTTAAATATATTAAGGCAGAAAAATTCATATTTCTCATTTAGTTTCAAAACAATATCTATGTATTTGTAACATAATATCCTTTTTGTGTGAACAAATAAGGAAAACTTTCGGTGCATCAAATAATAA
>JAOUZG010040071.1:2046082-2057669 GCA_026289955.1 Argiope argentata | reverse complement strand
TATAATGATATTATGAAAGTATGAAAAGTCATTTTATATATTTATAGGAAATATCTATATTTCTCATCTAAATTTCAAATCTATATCTATGTATTTGTAAAAGTAAAAAATTTACTTTATTTATATCAGAATTATGATATTATAAAAATATGAATATTTTCATAATATCATATTCATTCATTTATGTTTTTTTTTCATTTATTCATTCATTTATATTTTATTCGTCTATTTATGAGAAATATTCATTTTATATGAAAATTCTTTTGATATTTGAATGTTTACCATTAAATTTGCAAAATACATTTTGTAATCATATGAAATATGAAATCAGAAAAAATATATCTATAGTTAAAACCAAAATATAGTTATAGTTAGGTCTATTACATTATATTTTCCTGTATTTTTTTTTGTCATTATCATCGTATCAAAGGGGGAAAATAGAAATCTATATGGATCTATTTTTCAGCGTGATATTTCAATTTAAGTAATATATATTTCAAAATATATTTATATAATTCCATATAGAATTGAATGGTTTCAGAAATAGAATATGATACATGCATGTATAAAAACAAATTTTCAATACAATAGTTTTCCTAAGTACTTCATATATCTGCATTACTATAAGAAACAATGATGTATTCATGAATTACTTTAAACCGCTATCTGAAAATTCCTATGATAGATAGAATATTATGAGCAAACGTATTATGAATAAATTTTACTAATAATTTTTATAAAAAAATTCATGTTAAATGTTTACAGAGAAGAAGTAATTAAAATAGTAGTAGAAAAGTCTAATATAATTAGTAGTTAATAATTAAAATTATTGTGATAATAAATAAAATTTTATTTTATTAAATATTATTAGTTATCTTTCCATTCAGTTGGAGGTTTATTAAAAACCTTTTTAAGGCTCTACCAATATAATCATTAATTTTAATATTATCCTAGAATGGAGCAAAAACGCTAATAATAATGAAAAGACAAAATCAATTTATCTACTTTCAGCTTTTAATATAGTCTTAAAGTTTCACAAACTCATTCAAGCAATTTTTGAAATGAGAAAATTTATTTTTAATGACAACGTGCCAAAAAAGGAGGCATATTTTCGAAAAGATTAGACATGCAGGTAGCTCTAGTGTCATAAATCATTTAGGAAGGAGATAATTGAAATACTTATAAAAATACGGATCTTGTAATTTTTGATTATCTATTAATTACCTGAATTGTTTGAAATAACTAGACTAATCTAAAATATTTCAAAATTCTTGCAAAATAAGCAGCGATTTTCCGGATATTTTGTTTTGTCATAATTAGTAAACCCTCCTCTCTGTTCACCAGATTTCGACCCTTTTAATAAATTTTGGCTTTCTAAATATAATACGTGTTCTGGAAGAGGTAAAAGGACATCTTGGTTGCTGTAAAAAATGACATTTGAAGACATTTGAAGAGTTGCATATTGAGGATATCGATGGATAATTTGAACAATTGAAATAGAATTGGAGTAAGATAATAATAAAAAATATTTTGTAAGAATAAGGATCTTGGTTTTTTTATAGAAAATTATCTAGCACAACATACTGGTTTATCAGAAAACATAATGACTAAGAGCATTATAAGGACGGGCAGATTCTAAGGAATAAGAGATAAAATTATTTCACAAACTATATATGGGTGGTAAGAAAATTTTAAATATTTTAATGTATCAAAACACATTATTTGTGAATTTTAAAGTAGGAAATTCATGATTTCGAATTGCAATTTTTTTTTCTAATTTTATCACGGTATTCAAAATAATTCCACACAATTCCTCTTTCTTACATTTACAATTCAGTCAACTGGTAACTTAGAATGTTTTTGGCATAATACATGGAATTAGATCTATCAATTTCCTCATATATTTAAATTGAACCACTACACGATGTGTAGTTACTTCATCTCAGAAAAAAGCCTTTGTTATTTACTAAAATACTTTATTATCAATTCGAAAATATTTTTAATTAGTTATATCAGCACAGTATTACAATTTCTGTTTTTTCTTCACACTAAAAATATTCAAACATTTACTATCACTTAACTTATTTTCAAAAATGTCTTCTGAAGTTCATATCCTAATTAATCTCAAATGATCAATATTGCTCAACACTAAACATATTCCAAATGATTAATGCAGATTTTAATTTCGAATTTAATCCAAGAAAAATTTTCATTACGAAGAATTCTTTTAGAAATGTTTATTCCCTGAAGATTATATTATTTGGATGCATAAAATTCTTCCTAAAATTTAACAAGGAGATTTTTTTAAAGATAAGAAATAAAATTTAAGTTTAAAGCCCTTAAATTATCTTTTTTGCAACATAATATTTAAACTGTACTTGTTATACATTATTCATTCTGGTCATTAATACAAAATGAATGAATATAAACTAAACTTCTTTAGAAAGGATTCTCAGTTTTGATTTGCCAAATTTCTCAAGGGACGCAGAGAAAGCTTTGAAGAACCAAATTAGTAGCTTTAAGAAATCATATTTGCAACAAGACGTTAAAAATTCATTAATGTGAGGAAAACAAGACTTTACAAAGAAAAATTGAATAATGTTCGCACACTTTTTTATGAAGTGGCAAATATAATCGTCTTAATGAAGATTAAACGTCCTTGCTCATTATTGTAAATTTATTTATTAATTAAGTTTCCCTTAAATTATAATTAATGAGATTAAGTCAGGAGAGCTGTGACTAAAATGTTAGTGGGACAAAATTTTGGAAAAGTTTTATTCGTTGTCTACGATCATTTAGGCATTAGGAACACAAAAAAATGAATCATTCATGAAACATGTTCAGTTTTCATGATTCAAAATGTATTTTTCTGTTGATATTTATACGAAAAGAAATATCACGGTTTATTGCAATATTTTTTGTACATATGTCACTGTTGTTGTTGTTGTGTCCCCTTTTTACCACGGACTGAGGTATGCATTAGCTTCAGAGCATATGCACTCTTGAGCACCCGAGGGCAGAAATCTAACTTCTAGCTCATATGAGGATGAAACACCCACCAACACGTTTGCACAGCCCCTTTCTACAGGGAGGGGCACATTCGCACATCTCACAGGTAGCACACAGAAGAACAGCCATTCCCGAACCGGGATTCGAACCCGGGACTCGCAGAACACGAGAGAGACGCGCTACCTCTGGGCCAGAAAGCCGGCATATACCACTGTTACTAGAATTAATAAAGAACACTTGAGAATTAATAGGGTTTTTTTGTCAACTTTGGAACTTCTGCATTGTTAAAATTTTATTTTACAAGTTGCTATCTTGAAGCAGTGTATTATTTCGAGATTCCCAAGGCACATTATTTCGATTTTTTTTCAGAAAATAGGTTTTTTAGAAATAAATTTATTTTTTTAAAAAATGAAAAAAGGCAATTATAAATAAAATAATTCGTTTTTGGAATGAATTTTATATAAATTGACTTAACAGCGCTAAAATGTTTTAGAATTTCAACTACCTGTTGTTTTGATCCCTTATACCTGATACAGTTAAAGTACACTGCTTGTTTAAGTTGGGAAGTGAAATAGGATTAAAGTAGGATTATAAAACATAATTACAAATTTTCCATCATTGCATGACAACTATTGTGTAAGAATTACATTGAACTACATGGCGCAACACATGAAGAGATCAAAATGGCAGAGAAGTTCAAAAATAAAGCAAAAATATTCTATTGTCTTCTAAAATATCTTGCTCGCCATATTTTATGATTAACATCTAAGAAAACTGTGACAGTGCTATATGGATATACCAAGAACATAGGCGCTGTGCATTGATTTTAGCCAGGCCATATTTAGATGTTTATTAAAAAATGTTCTGCAAAATGATAAAAATGTTAAATATGTATTATATGAAGAGGAACTTATGAAAAGACTGCACTTAAAAGAGAAATATTTTGAATGAATGAAAATCATTTACAAAACTCTTGTTTTTTCTTCATATAATCCTGATTGATAATAATGTAAATCACAGATTAGTAACTCATTAATAAAAAAAAACTTTTCCTTCGAATTTTCTAAAATTACTAGCAATGATCCTTTTAAGAAAGAAACTATGGTATCCGTTTTCTAAACGGGATTTTGAAATGCCTGCATCCTATATGCCATTCCACATTTCTGTAATTGACATTCTCCGGTATTTCCCTTCCGGTATTTGAACTAAATTGCCCTTAGTAACAACTTCTAGTTTTCAATATTTGAGCAAGACTATAAAAGGATTAAAATAGTATGCATTAAGATGACAACTTTTCGATTTGCTTGAAATCTAAAAGCCTCAAAAAGCAAAATGGGAATACTAGTCCCTTGGGCATTAGTGGATCCATCCTTTTACATACATTATAAATCCTTTTTGAAGATGATTCATGTGTACTGGATTCTTGATTTTTATCTAGATGTAAAGGGGATAAAACCAAACTAAAGGTCTTGTGCCTATAGTAGCAAGTAAATGAAATGTGTGGAAGTTATACTTTTTTATAGAATAACGTTTAATTTCTAATAATATTGAATTCTGCGTATTAACGTTGATTTAGTTACGATGAAATGAAAATAAAATTCTTGCAACATGCCTACCAAACCGTGAAGTAAACAGAATGCCCCCAGATAAGGGGGTATGAGATGGCGTTCTGTTCTGAGGGCTTATGATAGTGAAGATTAAAAAATTAATTAATGTAATTTTAACTGTAACTGTAATGTAATTTTAATTTTTTTTAAATTGTAATTTTAACACATTAAGGATCGTTCACGAATTTTCTCGTATTTCACTTCCCGCATGTTGCGGAATGCTCGTGAGTTTTCTCGTGTTTCACATCCCATCTGTTGCAGACTGTTCATGAGTTTTCTCGTTTTTCGCTTTCCGTCTCTCACGGATGGATGTTTAGAAAGTACATGTTTGCCCCAAAATGTGCGGTTCCAGGCGTGTGTCTTACAGATTTCTTTGCGGTCATTAATGCGTTAATGTTGCCGAGAATTTTGAGAGTTTTTTTTTATGAGTGACGAAATATGCTTTGCAAGTTCGTTGGAAATAGAAACAACGATTATTCATATAGTGAGTATATAATTCTTTTTATTTCTTGCTCTTTTAAACTAGTTCAGATGTATCACCTAGCTAAAAGGAATATGTAATCAATTGTAGCAATCTTGAAGGTTTTCGTTGCGACTTATATTCATTTTACACGTATTTCGTTTTTCCTGTTCTTTCTTCTTATATAGAAAAAAAAAGTATATTTAAGTGTAAGGTGGTTGACGCTGTTGTCTACTGCATTTGACGTGTCTCACTTGGAAAGCAATAATAAAACAAAATGGTGTATAAGTCCATTTCGCAAAATTTTTTCTTGACAAGATAGGCATAAACATATATATTTCTTAGTTATGAAAGATTTCTTTTGATAATATATTCTTACTCATAAAATATTGGATAAAATAATTAAATAGAATTTCTTTATATTAAATTTATTGTAACTGAAAACACACACAATACATTGAATTAAATTTAAAAAAAAGATTCATTATGGAAATGGAATTAGGTTGAAATTAAAGAATGGGAATCTATTTTTACTTTTCTAGATAAACTTTATTCCATGTAAATTAAAAGAAAATAATTTATAGCAATAGGAATATTCTCTTCTGAATTTATGTTTAAATATATCTAACTTTACAAATAATTACTTTTTAAAATAATAGAAAATCCTTTATTTGAATACTTTGAGTCTTTATTGAACAGGTACTTACGTTATTAGACCGTCGCTCTTTATCGCCATATTTGAAGGCGTCGCCAATGAGTTGTTAAACCGCCAATAATCGCAAAAAACAGCCAATATTTAAAAAGTTGCTCAAACTTTATCTTTCGAGTTTTTGTTCGTTTCGTTGGCTTCGACGGTTTTCCGTCAAATTTGAATCTGTCGCCAATGTGTTTTTTAAACCATTGGCGATAGTTGGCGTTGACGGTCTAAAACGTAAGTACCGGATTTTTTCAACTAAGAATAATTGCTTTTTGAGAAAAAAAGCATATTTGAAATTTTTTCAGACAAATAGACATATACAATACATGCTAAAATAAAAGGTTTTATTATGCTCGATTAAATAAATAAATTTTTATCAGAAATTTCTATATGATTGGTTACAACGTGGAAGACATATTACTATGCTATGAAATATTATTTCTATTATAAATTTCGTGTTTCCTTCTTTATATAACATAAAGTTAGCTTCTATTTAATCTTTAATAAATATGGATACTATTTTTAAACCGTTTTTTATGGATTTTCTTTTCCGAAATTCAAATTTATCTTATGACGCTTTTTGATTCAACATTATCGTCCATCTCACGAGAAACACAATACAGTTATTTGCTTTTATTTATTCCTCAATTTCACTAGTGTATCTAGAATGAAATAACAGAAAAAATAAAAAAAAATACTTGTGAAATAGTTTTCAAAAAGTTTGTGAATAGTTTTTGAGAGAGATTTATGTTTCAGTTTAGGAACCTAGTATCTGTACTCGACTTTTGTTCAAGAATGAAAAAAAAATTGTTTCCGCCTTGCTCCACTTCTTTCTTATATCTTTTCCTCTGCAGAAAATCGGATGTTTTATCGCTCGAATTGGCCCGCTCACATTTTCAATATCGCACTAGATATTTGTATTGTGTAACGCCGTTAAAAAATTTCTATAACTTTATTTACGTTTTCAATATAGTGCTTTATAAATACATATGTATATGAAAAAAAATGAGAAATTGGTAGTCTATATTATAAAAAAAAATTTTTGATATTGTGCGGAAATGATGTAGAGGATAATGATATATTTACCATATTGAGACAGGGACTTTTAAAAAACTAGAAATTATATAATATGTGATGTAGTATAGAAAATGATTATTTACTTTAGAGAGTCGTTAAGTCCTATGTGATACGCACACTTACTCAAAATAAGTGTATGTGTGTATCACGCATTTTTAAAATTTTATCTTGTGAATCAAACTGCATCTGACAAACAATACGTATTCCGAATACATTTCAATTTCTTATATAAATTATTAAACTTTCGTCCTTTAATACCTACTCTTAGTCACTATTAAAGACGGTGCATCGTTTTAAGATTTTATTTTTTTATTTAAAATTTTTAAAGTACTTATAAAATATTAAAAAGGTGTGGATTAATATTTCAGTTGAACTCAACTTAAAGCAGTTGCATGTATTTATTTTTGACATGAATAAGTATTTAAATTTGCTACCATACTGGGACAATCCAATAAAACCTTGTTATAACAAAATCGGGGGATAGAGTTTGGCGTTGTAGTTTCGAGTCTATCCTCTACATCCAAAATTAAATTATACCATTGGATAGCTAAAGGACAAAAGAATTCATTACAATAAACGAGAACAGTGACGCATCACGCACGGTGGAGAGGGAAGTGCCGCCATTTTGAGGTTATTTTGCTGCGTATCGACGAATGCCATTAGTATAACTTTTCACTTGAAGAAGTTGTTGTCAAAATCTATCGACAAAATCTATTGAAATCTACCGACATTAGTTGAAACCAATGTATATAATAAGTTGTTAGAATAAAAAATATATTATCAAAAATTTAATGTCGGTCTATGAGTTTCGAAAAACCAAAATCAAATACAGAGATCGTAAACGGTTGGAAAGGGCTTCTTAAGAACAATTGAATGGTAATAATAAAACCTAAAATCATATTCTATTACGAGTCTGATTTTACTGCACCAGTTATGATAGCAGGTGACTTTAATGTTGATGTCTCACAAAACCGCTCATTGCCCGATTTCATGCTCAGTGAGTTCAATTTGTCTTATATTGAAACTTCTCCAACAATTTAAGGTAATATCTGTATTGTTTTAACGTTTACCAGAAATCTTGATGTATCTTGTATGTTATTTGTGTCGTACTATTCGTATCACAGACCTATAATTAATAAAGTTATTTTGTAACACAATAATTATTTGTTTCCTTCCTTTTATCCTAAATACATAAATAAAAATATAACCCGTTACCTAAACATATTCACGTACATCAAATAATAGTGTCCATCACACAGCCACACCATGTTTTATTTGGTGTAATAAACCTGTCCATGTATTAAGAAAGTAATTAATTATTGAATCTTTTTCTCAAATGAAAAGGGTTAATCTTTTTATATAATCACACAGAATTAAGATTAAATATCAAATGTTGCGATAAAAGTAGAAGCAAAGAAAGAAATTATTTTCACATAAGAGAACATTTAGTACATTGGGCAGATACCACATATATCATTTTTTGCAGTAGTTTATTTTGTATATTCATACCTCACCCTTTCGTTCTTGGCGTTTTTTTTTTTGTTCACACTACAAATTTTTTGAAAAATTTGAAACAAGGAGATTTTTTTTTCGATGAAGTTTTACCATCAGCCGTCCAAAAACATACTTCTGTTTTCAGAATGAGTTCTCATGCAGGTGATGGCCAATAAGAAAATTTCATTTTTTGCGACAATTTCGTCGTTGCTTGAAAGTCAGTGAACTAACTCGATACCCTGCGGGTGAGGGTAACTTTAAAATGCTTATTTTCTTATACCTGTAATATAAGAAAATAAGCATTTTAAAGTTACCCTCTTATACCTGTTATGTTTGTAGGGTCTCAAAACTTTTCTAGAGACTAAAAATATTTTATTTTCAAATAATCAGATCACAGTGCCATTTTCTATCTGTACATATATTTTTTTAAAGAATGCATCCAAACATTATGATGTTAAAAAAGAAATTTTCATCCGTGCTAATGTTTTTAATTCAACTACAACATTTCCAAGCCTGTAACAGTAATTCTAATCTTTATTTACAAATTTTTCAATTATATGCTTTTATTTTACGTTATAATTATTTATATGCAATTTTTTCTTTAAAGATCAAAAGACCAATTTTATAGATTACTCTTTAGTGAAAATTGCTATGAATAATTAATTGTTTATTTCAGTTTACACTTAGCATATTTATCCCATTCTGATAAATAAAAAACATGTAGCTTTAAATACGTTTTTTGACATTAATTATAAAAAATTATAATTTCTTTTCATGTATTAAACTTAAATATTCATTAAACATTCTTTAATTTAATTTATTTATAGTCGAATGTTTCTATTTTCTTTTTTTAAATATAAAAATAAATATTTGATATTTCTATGAACAGTATATTTTCATATGTTCAAATTTCGGAGAAAAAGTTTTAATTTATATATAATTCGACATTAGTTTTACAAGCTAATTTAGTGAGTGCAGTCTCACAGCGAAATAAATCTATTCATTATTAAACTATTTTATGCATTTACGAAAGAAAATTCTAATTACAGAAAAATTCTTCTTACTCGCATTTTCTTTTCCATGAAGACAGAGAAATGAGAAAAGACGAAATAATCGTTATTTCTTATTTTCCTAACTATCTAAATGAATATATGCAAATATTTCTTCATGGAATTCTTTTAGTTAATTATCCACAAATATCCTTTTACAAAAATATAATAATAAAGTATATACATATTCCTCTAATTCAAATAATAAGAAATTGTATATAACTGAAAAATATATACAATATCTGGAACTAGAAAATGCAAATATTCTAACTTCATATATATATATATATATATATATATATATATATATATATATATATATATATAGTCTCGAATTGTGTGTGCATTGTATTTAGATAATTTACTTGTTTAATAACTAACTTAGATAAATTACTTGTATACTAACTTTTGTCATAGCTAATTATTTTTAAATTATATGTATTTAAAATTCGGTCAAGTACTAAAGTGTGATGTTAAGTTTTGTTTGAAAAATCTTTGTGCCTAAAACTATCAAATATGAGAGGAAATTTATATTGCCTAATTGATGTTCATTAATAATGTTTTTGATTTCAAACATTTTATTGAATATTTTTGAAATTTGCTATGTTTTCACTTCTTTCTGAGCATATTAATGCGCCATGCATGAAAAACATTTTAATTTATTAATAATTCAAATTTAAAAATTTAAAAAAATCATTAAATTTTAATAAAATTATTTTTTAAAAAAAATTATATTTTTTTATCATATTTTCAAATGTATATAAACTTTTTTAATGTCTTCCCTTTTCAGAAACTGCAATGATAATGCATGAATTTTTGTGTCTTACTGTGTTATAATATTTATGAATAAAATATAAAAAAGATACAAAGATAGAAGAATGTCCCTTAAAATATTATCATGGATTAGAAGTTATAGTTACCTTTAGTTTTTATATTTCTATTTTAAGTTTGATGAAAATAATATTTGAAGAAGTTCTTTTAAATACATGCATTCAAACCTAATAACCAAAAATATTATATTTGAGAATATTAGAAATATGAGTTTTAGTTTAATAACTCATTTTATAGATTATTTATTACAAAATTTTACCATAAATTCTGAACACACCATGCACATTCGTTACCCTAAATGGATATAAAGAAATTTTTCTTTTGGGAATAAAAAAGGATATTAATAAAAATAAATCCATCCGGTTAGAAGAACATATTGAATTTCTTAAAAGGCTGTCACAAAGAAATTGTTGATAAGGGAATAAAAAAAGGATATATGATTTAATGAAAAAATAAATCCATCCGGTTAGAAGAACATGTTTCTGGAATGTTTAAAACAATCTTTATTTAAAAAAAAACGTACTGAATTGTTGCTAAAGATATCATATATGTGTCGAACTGTTGATAACACAAAGTTCACAAATTTGATTTATTTCAAGAGGTAAAACTCTCAATTTATAAAACTTAATTCTAATGGAAGGTCATAATCTTCGAGGTATTTGATAATTTAAGAGTGTGTTATTAAAGTGTGTTAAGTAAAAGAATAATTAAAACATCAAAATAAATTGCACAGTTATAAAAGTTATTAATTTAATTAAATTATATTTATTGTGGAATCATTATTTATAAAAAGGTTTAAGGGAATTCAACAGTTTGATTACTATGCAACTTATATTTAATTATAATACAGCTTAGTTGCTATTTTATAACAGGGCGGCAAGGTGATTAAATTTAGTTGAGAGGGTTATATATACCTTCTTTAAGGTTATTTCTGTTTAAGATGAAAGTTCTTTTCAATTTATTTTTATTCCAGGTTATGAAAAAGCAGTGAAATTTTAATCTCGTTTATATTAATGAAGTGTTTCTCTGGCTGCTTCCCCAACCTTCCTGAAGAATATCTCAGAGTTCTGAAAAGGAAATTTTGTTACGAAAAGAAGAAGACGTGATATCGGTAGGAGTTCATTTGCATAATTCTATTCGGGAAACCGAAGTTTGGTATATTTGATGACACGAAGTGCGCGATGATTAAAGAAATGAAGATGACCCATAAGGAAGAGAAAATAATACTGAATAAGCATAAGATACATTATCATAGCAACTATATAATAGTTAAACGATCGCATGTACTTTTTTTGAAAAAAACATATTTAATACAAAACTAAATTTCTAAATGATTCATGTTATATATATATATATCTATATA
>JAOUZG010040071.1:2007618-2035002 GCA_026289955.1 Argiope argentata | reverse complement strand
CAGAGTGTTACCATTGTAGTCCTTTCAACGGCCTTTTGTATATTAATGTTGCTTTCAATATCATATAGGATAACTTTTGTTATCTTTGTTACCCTGCTGTAAGGTAATTAGACCTGTCGATAAAGTCCAGAGTTACTATTGTTGGGGTTTAAACTGCTTATTATGCATTAATTTTATTAGGATTAATTTTGTTAGATTTTTAACATTTTAAAAACTTTTTTGTTTACTTAATTGAGCGTGAGTTTTATCTGAATCAACTATACACTGGAATTGTATTTTCTGCCTTGACAAAAATAGAATAAGTCAAGTCAACATATTCAAGGTCATGTCGTTGTTAAAAGTTCGACTTGTCAGTCTGTCACTTAGAGAAGGATCTATAAATCAAGTATTCAAAGCCTGTGAACACAATAGAGAGAACACAAAGGAGAGGTTTTTAAACTTAAGACTTAATTCTCTAAAAATGTACATTTTCTTATATCAGTCATTTATTAAGAATACCTGACAAAATTATTTTTAACATATATTTTTTTATTTAGGAATGAATAATATGTATGAAATATATAGCTTTTAACGCTTTAAAATAATTATAAATAAAATAATGTAAATAAAATTATTTTTTGTAAATGGTTTTAAATATATATTATATAATGATTTTATATATAATGATAACATTTAATTGTTTTCTAAATATATATTTTGATGATTTTATCGATTGTTGGAATGTTAAAATTCCCTTTTCTTTAATTTAAAAGCTTAGATTTTTTTTAACTAATAAGAGGTGTGTGCAGTATTTGATTCTAAATATCAAAAAATTAGTGATGGAGTTTTCAAAATACAAATATCATCACAAAATTTCATCTTGGAAAGTACATTTAATATAATTAAAATAATTCCAATATCAAAAAAAAATATCCTCCAAAAAATTATATAGAGTCGATGACCAAAAACACAGAAATAGTTTTAGATACTTCCTAATTAATTTTTCTTTAATATAAGAATAATTTTTTTTATAAAATCAAAAGTAATTCATATTTTATGACCTTGTATCTTTAACAAATAATTACCTTAATTAAAATGTAAAATAATTACCATATATAAAATTGCCTTAAGTTAATCACCAATAATACACAAAATGATTCTTCAGCTTTAACTATTAACATATGTCATGATAATTTTATATATGTTATTATTTTTACTTCTAATATTGTACTTTTTAAAAAAAATGTTTGTTTTTTATATGTACTAAAAAGAAGAAAAATTAGCTTAATTCCGTACTTCTACATAAATATAAAAAAAGTTAAAATATAATTCAAAACAATTATCTTTCTGAGTAGAGTTTCAATTTTAAAATTGGAATAAATTAATAAAATATTAATTTTTTCCTCTGTTATTTGTTAAAAAGTAAACTTGAAAAACATTCACACAAATTTTCACATAAAAAATTGCATGGAGAAATTCGGTATGAATACTTTTTTGACATTTACAAAGGATTGTCTTAAAAGAAAACATTTGAGACGGTTTTTTTAAAAAATTATTCTATCGTTGTAAATTTTTTTTTCAGAATGTCTTCTTTATCATCTATATTTTAATTAACTCTGAAGTGAGCTACCTGGGCAATTAAATTTCTCTCTACTTTAATTAACGCAAATATTGTTTCATAAGTTTTAATTTTATATTCATTTTATTTAATTAGAATATTCATGGAATTTTTCAAAAGAATTCTAAAGGAAAATGATTACACACTTATTTTTTCTTATAATTAAACCAAACATTTTTCGTCTTTACATTGACACGAAAATTTACTCGTTGTATTGAAAAAAAAAGTCAATGATTTTGTTAACATATATGCGATTTATTTGTTGAACAAAAGGCTTAAGTTGAACGAAGCATTTATGTCTTCGTTTAGTTTTTTAAAAACGATAATTAGTCATAATTAACTTGCGAAGACTTTTATACCATGTTGAGAGAAGAAAAATGTACATATTGATACTTTTCATTATCAATTCTCTTTAAAAAATTTAATCATTTACAAAATTAAGAATGGTCTTCTTAATTTAAAAAAGACTGAACATATTTTGCAAACGGTGTGAATATCTTTAAATTAAGTACTCTTTAATTATTAACATTTTAAATGATTCAGTAAAAGTGCACACTTTAATGAAACATTTAAGTTTAAAAAGTTGCTATAAATTCAATTTTATTATAAATGTAAGAAAATAAATTAATGATATGAGCACCATTTTGATTTCAGAGTAAAAAAAGTAATAATTTGTAGATATAATTCTATGCTATTTTTTTCTAGGGAAATATCAACTTAACTTTTTTTAAATGAGTTCATTGTTTTCCAATATTTTTACAAAAAAAAAGAATTTTTGATTAATTCACAACAACGATTATACGAATCTCAATCCATATTTAATAATATTCATTTAAATTAAAAGAAAAACAATGTTATTGAATATAATAATTAGAATATTTTGTATGAAAATTATTTAATCCTTTTATATTACATCAATATTTAATTTTCATTCATTAATACACTTCAAAGTTTTAATTAATAATTGATTTCAATCCATATTACTTAAAATAATACTAATTAATTTTTTCTGCACTTTCTTTTTCTGAAATAATCTAGTTACTAATGCATTTCAGATTAGATGAAAGGAAATATTGAGTACAGATAAGATAATCTTTAAAATAATATAATGCGAATATCATTTCTGAGGGATTGCTGTCGATTATATTCTTGTTGTTGTTACTTATGGAACTTGCCAGGGACAAGCCTCGCTGATACATCGGCAGATTTTAAGCCGAAGATTATGCGTCTCTTGTTTCAAGTAGTGCCAACTAGGGCAAATAGTACGACTTAGCTACACACTCATCACATTCGCTTGCACAATCCCTTTTTACAGGGGGGAATAGTAACACATCTCACAGAGAGCATACAGAAGAACAACCATACCCTAACCAGGACTCTTAGAACACGAGGAAGACGAATTACATATGTCCCAAAATGCTGTCATTATATTCTTTAAACATTTTGGTTTCGTTTGTTTTTGTTTTGTTTGCTACAATCATCACTAACTGATAAGTAAATCTAAGCGGCAAATAAGTAAAAATCAAATCGTGTGTTTGAGCTACATTCAGCACATATTCAAATTGGTAATTTCTAAAATGACACTTTAAAATAGTTTTTATCTTAAGGAGGATATCGTTAATGATAACTCTGAATTTAATGCAATTTATACAATCAATTATATAAAATATACCGTCATTTCGATACCAGTTTATCAAGTTGAAGCTTCATAAAATGTTGGAGAACATTGAGTTTTGACTTTAAGATGAATTTTCAGTTGTTGTACAAAAAAGAAATTGCAGCCTCGTTCTGTTTAATCAAAGCTATAGATAATATTTTTAATAAAATCTTATGAATATAATCAACAATTATCATCAAAGATCTATTTTATATGCAAAATATAATGTTAAGCTTATAATTATTCTCAGATGCAAAGATTAAAATTTTGGTGTGACACTAGTCAAGTTTCAGTTTTGGAACTGTAGGGTTTTATTTTCGAAACCCGATTCCATAGAAGCGTCCAATAAGCGAGTCTAACGCACATTACATTGTAGCCAAATGTCTTCTCGCTGGTGAGTTGTGAAAGTTTAGAAATGTCAGCTCATGTGCCTTTTTCATCGACTTATCGTGGTTCAGCATTACAAGGTCCTTCACAAAATAGTACTAGTGTTGCTTTAAAATGGGACGTTAATGTAACTAAACTGATTTAAACTAATTATTGATCAGTTATTGACTTAAGTATTTAAATATTTTTTATTTCATGATCTTGCTGTTTTAAAAGTAGATACTGCTAAAAGTTTTGTCTTGGATGAAGATTCTTTTCTGAAGACACATTCAGGATTTTATCGATAGATTTAATAGGCAAATGAATGTCATTCATTTGCCAAGTAATCAAAAATGCATTTGTGGCAGTAGCCCCATGTGTAAATATCTGTGCTTCAGAAACATACAGATGGCTAATTGTTCGCGCTATGGCCCTTTCTTGGCGCTCTTTCATAAGAGTGTAACCCTTAAACTTCTTCATTACTCACTCACGCACAAGAGTGCAAAGTCCAGCGTCAGTTCGTTTTGAATTCTCTTTGGTGTATGAGTTTTATTTGCGGCAACAGAACCACGCTTTATGTCCGCATATAGCATCGCAGCTAAAAGAAACAATGTGTGTTATTTACATCGCCGTATTAACAGCGCAACCTTTTAGATACTTATCACATTGTTTCTTTAAGATCAGGAATTTCGAATCTATTTTCAGCTCTTGCATGAGACATGCATTTCTGTTCAAATAGTATTAATGTTGTAGATAATGTAAATAAACATTATAAATATTTTAAATAATAAATTCCACTAGATTATATAGATGACAAACGCAAACAGTTAAATATTTTGCATATCTACCAATACATTGTATCTATATTGAATCATATTTTCATTCCACTACGTGGACCACTACTTTCACTGAAAAAAGAGTTCTTTTGATGAAAGTCGTTTAGAGTATATAAAAATTAATCAAATTTACTCATGAATTTTTCTTAAATGCCTGTTGTTCTTTAACAAAGAATAAAATTATTATTCTTTGTTTTGATTTTGAACTTACATAAAGAATTTGCTTCATACAAAAGATGCACCACTCATTTTCCCGAAATGAGAAACATCTTTATTTCTTTAGAAATAAATAATGACGATCTTATACAATTCGGTCATTCAGTAAATAGTTAGTGTAAATAAACTAGATTTTAAAGCAACTGAAATGGTTAGTTTCATTTTCTTATTCATCTTAATAATGTTCCTGTATAAAGAGGAGGAGAAAAATAAAAGGAAGTTTTTTTTTTTACTTAAAAAATAGTAAACGTTCCATTTATCATTTCTGTCTAATGTTCTTTTTTCCTATAAAATGTCTGGAGATGAATGGGATGCTCTTTAGTTTCATAATTGCGGCATAATGATACGTAATAAAGTAGTGAATAACATTTTATTAAATGTGTGAATAATTGAAATAAAAACACTCATCGGTATTATAAAACTAGTAGAAGTAATGAACTGCCTGAAAAAAGGTAATTTAGGTAAGAAAATAATGACTTGTTTAATTCACAGGAAATTTATTGAAAAAGTATTTTGTAATATTTATTGCTGAGTAATAATTTATATAATGCATAAAAATATGTTTTATATTGGTATTTTCACTATACACATTTTTTTTACTGCAGGTTATGGTCTTAAAAATCATTGAAATATGATTAAGTTTTGTGGAAGGCATAAGGTAGGGTTTGTAAGGGGATAAGGGAGGTAAGGGGATTCCCCTTTTAAACCATTATTTCAATCAGAATTAATACAATGACATTCATTCAGAAATTATTTCAATCGATTATCTAATTTGTTATTTACAAATCAAGTGAATTATACTTCTAATATATAATTTCAACAGCTCCAAAATTGTTTTTGAATTATTAATTTTTTTTTCTTGTGAAACATATAACTATTACCTCCTAAGAAAAGATAATAGTTAATTTTATAATTGGACTTCATCATATAAAAAATATCGAAGTAAAAATATTAATATGAAGATTTTCGGGTTTTTTTTGTATTTTAACTGAATTAATTTTTTTTCTTTAAATTTGATTCCGAAATTGGAAATTTCTTTAACAGTGTTCGATAAAAATGATTCTTCATTTCCTTTTTTTTTTCGAATTTTTCGTAGCAATAATTGTAACATGTCGTACATTTCAGCAGTTATTCCCCGGGACAAACATTTTCTTACATAGGGTTTCATCTTTTTCACTATTACGGCTGCCGCTGTCACCGTAAGAGTATAATATATAAAGGAAACTTACCTTCAAGTTTCCAGGGTTTCTTTATTTTCTTTTTATAGCTGGTTCCAAGCCTTTGAAACCAGGTTTGATTGGAGTACACTCCTTGGAAGAAGTATTAGAAATAACTTTGACTTGACTGTAAACATGACATTGTCCCCCCCTCTCCTCCAGTTTTCTTTCCAGTTTCTTTTCTCATTGGTTGATTCAGCAGCTTGTAAGACGAATGGGCAACAAATGCTACTCGAACATTTAATGTAGTAGGAAGTTGTGATTGTGTTTATTTGACGAATGACTTTTGGTGATTCTACAAAGGTGTAATTGTGGGATTATCGTTGTAGTGAAAAATTTATTCATTTTTTGTATTGTACTGCGTATTTGGAGCACAGGGTTTTTTTGTGTTATAAGAAATATAGAATCATTATTAATAAATACAACTTGTTATTATTAACGGTAGCTTTCCAAAGGATTTAAATTCTTATATAACGATTTTCATTATAGCGTTAGTTTTATAAAATCCTTTCCTATCAATATAAGTAAGAATTTAAAAAAATGATGCATAACTCATCTATTGTCAATCCATTAAGCATAATATATTTTAAAAACTTCTTATATTTTATATTAGTACCTGCATGAGATTTGAAGCTGCCAAGATATAAAAATATCCCAGAAAAATCATAGCCAAACATAAAGGCAACAAATATCTATCGTGAGTATATGACAGGAATTATAAGACTCACGAATTAGGATGTGTAATTTTTATGGGATGATTTGCTTTATTTTACGATTTATTGGATTTATTATTTAAAATAAACCAATTTATCCACAAAGTAATCAAATCTGATCGAATTCATTCGGAGTTATGTTGAATTCTGATATATTTCTAGAAATATCGTCAGTCGTGTATTTGATATTCTCTCTCTCTCTCTCTTTTTCTTTTGCTGGTGGGTACAATCAATTATGATGTGAAGTTATTAGAAACTCATATGCAAGCAAATGTTATACAACTGAAAAAAAATTAATATGTGTCTAGAGACTGTTTTTATTATGATTTTAGAGATTGATATTGCGAACATTTTATCTCTTAACCCGGCAGGATGGGCGCCGCGAAAAGTAACACGAGAACGGGCATGGGGTGTCAGCACACCCCAGACATATTAAATGGCATAAATGGGAAAATTTTTAAAGATTTGAATTCCTAAGAAAATGTATGATAATTACACTTTTTTGAGAGAAAAATATATGTTAAATTATCGTAATTTTTAAAATTATTAATGAATAAATTAAAAGTGCTTACTGTTTTTGTCTCAGTTCGAAAAACGGAAATGTTCCCTTTTAGCACTTTCTGATTATTATTTTTTTACAATTTTTATTATAATAAAAATCATACATTATTGTAAATTTAAATACTGATAATAATAAATTTTCTTAACAATTGAGATGTACATGGATATGAAACTTTAGATTTTTGTAGTTATTATATACAGCTTCACTTTCTGAGTGTCCTCGACATATATTTTTGTCGCACCTGACATGGTTTTCGATTTAATATCCTTGTTTCTTGGACACAAATAGCATCTTCCGTGACTCAGCTTTCTTTATACCTCTTCCGATAAAAAAGCTAGTGTGGTCGCAAACTTCCTCTAAAGAATCACATTCTTCTAATTCAGACTGTTGATCGCTGAATATGTCATCTTTATCTGAATCGTTTAATTCTTCTTCGATATTCTTTTAATCTGACAAAATCTCCTCTGACATCTCATAGAGTCTGTTTATTTCTTGCCTATACGTCAAACAAAGAAAAGACTGAACAGAACGACTGGAACAAGCCATGATTTCGCATTGAAAAATACTAACACGAGCGTGCGCACGGGGTGTCCGCACACCCCAAAATCGTTCTATAAGACTAAAATGAAGTCTGAATTCACCGTTTTCAGACTCTATGCATGGAAAGTGACTTTAGAGGCAGGTACTGATGGACCAGACCACTTCGGTTTATAGAGACAGACAGCAGATGAATATTTTTGGACGTGGGGTGTCGAAACACCCCGGTACCGTCCTGCCGGGTTAAGTAAGGTAAATTTGACATTGGAAATCATATTGCAAACAAGAAAAGAGGGAATTTTAAAAAGCAGCCTATTTTATCTTCATGGACTTGAATTATTTAAAATTATCAATTGAATTTATATTGATTAAATATTGATTATCAAATTATCAATTGATTAATATTTGTTATAATATTGATTAAATATACATAAAACATGATTATTAACTTGCCGAACAAAGTAATAATCAAAAATTTTAGTTGAAAAGAAAACATAGATGCATTAGAGTTCTTTAAGCAGCTTCTAAAGAAATATGTTTCATAATTAGGATAGTTGCTATGAGACTTCAGTTTTAATAAAAAATAAATCATATCTGGAGATATTTGACTACAGAGGAAAAAATAATTTTATTATTTAAAAATGATTTTTAAGAACCGCAAACATTGGTTGCATTATTCATAAGTATTGAAAATTTTCATAAAATATTTTATGACATCTGTATAGAGAACTATGCTATGGGAAACCTTAACAGATTTTGAAAATCAATATTTGGTCTAAATTAATATAACAAAACTTTTTATTACATCACTCATGCTAAAATGACAAATAGCATTTATATATCAAGATATATCCTTATTTTTGTTCAAATTACACTCAGTTGTATACAATAAATATTTGGTATTTGATTAAATTTCAGCTCTCACTCGTTCTATCAGCCAGCTTTCTGGTACAGAGGTAGCGCATATTTCTCGTGTTCTGGAAGTCCCGGGTTTGAATCCCAGTTAGGGCATGGTTGTTCTTCTGTGTGCTATTTGTGAGATGTGTGAATGAGCCCTCCCCCCTTTAAAAGGGAGCCATGAAAGAAAATGTGGTGAGTGTGTATCTAAGTCGTACTCTTGGCCCTAATTGGCTCTACTTCAAAAACAAGAGACGCTCCTTTCGGCTTAAATTTGCCGCTGTATCAGCGGGGGCCTTGCCCATAGGCAAGTGCCATAAGTAACAACAACAGCACATTCTATCATACCGGTTGGCATATCAACTCAATAGTAATACCGTCAATTTAAAATCATGTAATGTTAATGGAAACTGTTTGTGTATATTTATGTAGGCCAGTGTTTGAGAATTTCTATATTTTAAATATATTAAATGCCATATTATATTAAAACTTAACAACACATACCTCCGTTTCTAGGGCTCATATGGTCCCTTTCCAATCTGATGCCCTACGACATGTTACAAGATTTGTAAAAATATATATTCATAAAATTTGACAGGAATAGTTCTCGTTAATATACATGCTGATTTAATTCTTATGCAAACCAGATAAAAACTGTATAAAAATGTAAAATTTATAAAATGGCTACTTTTGCTTGAAAGACATCAAAAGCAAAAATGAATAATTGTCAAATTTAAAAACAAATTATTACAAAAGGAATTCAAATGGTTTTTTTAACTCAAAAGTAAAAAAAAAATTACTCAAAAAATATTTTAGATAGAATTTTGACCATATATTTTATAATCAAAATTATTTTCTCATAATATTTGCTTAGAGAGGATTAACTTGCATCGTTTCTACGCCATTAATATTATTCTGTACTTCTCCATTTAAATGAAATATCTAACATCAAGGAGCACAATTCCTGAAAAATATATCATATACTTTAATTCTAGTATTGTAAGATGTGTTATTCTTTCAGAGAAATTTTTTTAAAAAAAGAATTAAGATGGATGCTGGATTAAATATAAATTCCCTTGCATTGAAAAACAATACATTTATGGCATTATATATAGCGAAAATATATTAAAGGTTATTATATTTAAAGGAACGTAATATCATATATTGATCATATTTTATTCGCTTCCACAATTTCAACATGCATAAAGAAAATATATGGCACCTTCTAAAAATATTCAAATCTTTCAGAAATTTGAAAGACTCTACATTTTCTCATATCTTCTAGGAAATGATGATACTAGATTCTGTATACATACATAATAATTTTTTTAAAAATCCAACAAGCATATTAAAATTAAATTCATGATATTAATGCCAAAACTATGGATTTTTACCTAATATATTCCATTAATTAACGTTCCATTAATTAATCTAAACGTTCCAATAATTAGAAGTAATTAATGGAACGTAGATTATATTTCATATTCACTTATTAATATCATTGCGTAGATTTAAAAATATAAGAATGACAAGAATTTCCAATATTTCCTCTAAAAATATGGATATTTTTTAGAAATAGATTTTATTAATGTTGGAGAGAAAACTAAATGAGAAAATTTCATTTCAAATATTTTTTTTCACTTTATAATTTTCAATAATACATGTAGGCATTTATTTCAATCTGCAACTTTTAATAAATAATTCATTTACAGTGAGCTGAATCCTTAGAAAAATTAAATATTGTAGAAAATATTTGCAGAAATTAAAATTAAATTTATCTATTACCAAGTTAAATTTCTTTATGAAGAACATCAACAGTAAATACAATAATAAATTTAGTAACTAATAAACTAATTATTTCAAATTAATAAAAAGCTAATAATATTAAGTATATATTATTATTACCAAACGAATGATTTTAGATTCTTTCATTACAATGGTGATCTATTGCAATCTATCGTTATAGAAAATTTAAATATTTTAGAAATTTCATATATATTTTCGAATTCTTAATGCACAAAATTTTCCCAAAATTGAATTTTTATATTTTTTTGTTAATTTTCTCTCTAAATTCTGTTTTCTGCTCTCGTAAAATATTTTACTAAAGTTGAATTTCAAATGAAAGGAGACATTTCGTTAAACAATAAGATAAAAATAATCTATCTAAAATTTCAGATGAATGATAAATATCAAATATTAAAACTTTAAATAAAATAAATTGCAATCACTGCAATTATATATGTCATTTAAATTAATGTATTCTCTTCCAAGAATTTCAATGCATACATTCTAATTACTTGAAGATTAATTTATCTTTTTTATTGATAAAAAAATATAGATTTCTCAATGGTAGCAGCTGAATAAAATATTTTTAAGGCATATCAAAAGAAATTATTTAATTATATTATTAAATTCATTTCGATTTATATGCATTTTAAATTTGCATATTTATCAATAAAAATATCAATAGCGAAAATAATATTTCCTTCCATTAAAATTACAGCTAGTATTAATGTATAAAAAATAAGCTTTATATTTCAAAATATATAAATAATTAAACTTATAATAACAAGTAAAATAGTAAAACTTATATAAAAAATAGTATTGAAATATTGGTTTTATTATATCAACTATTATTTACCAGATTTTAATGAAATATTTCATAAAATTGCACTGAAAATATTTTTCGAATTTTATTACTATGAATCTTTTTCAAAAAAAAAAATGTCATAAAGCGCAAATAGAGAACAAACAGTTGTTTTTTCTATTTAATAGTACTAATCATTTCAATTTCAAAAATAATGTTTTATTCATTTCAATAGTTATTGACAAGTCCGTTGTTTAACAAATATATTTAACATAAATGTTAGGATTTAAAAGAAATTTAAATAAAATTCTCTGGAAAACTGTTTTGACAAAAACCATTCATTTCGTAAAATTTAAAATATAAATGAAGTCTTTTTTTGAAGTATAATGTAATTTTTTTTTCATTATATTTATAATTGAAAACAGAAAAATATTTATTGCTGTTTTTTAAAATACTAAGTATTTTAGAAAGAAATAATGCTGATAGAAATATATAGGGAATTTAACGGTTGAAGACGCTCACTAAAACTTCAAACACATTAAACAATTTTTATGAATAAAAGCTAGTGAGGCATAAAGTTATTCTTTGTGAAAAGTACAAAAAAAATGATCAAAACTATTATATCTATAAAGTTTTCATTTAGAATTTTTCTTCTTAAATGTAAAGTGTTTCCTTATATCTCTTAAATAAAAATTAAGAATTTATCCAAACTTTAATCATATTTATTTCAATATGATTCAAAAATTAAATCCAACGAGATATATTTCAACATATGCTAAAATAAAAAAAGAAGAAATGAGATGAAAAGTTTTGAATGTTAAGTATAAAACATTTCTTCTTTTCAATATTATTTTAAACGCACATATGAAGTTTGAACATTTTTATGTGGATATAAAAGCTCTTAAAATAAAAAATATATAAATATTCTAGTTTTCCTTAAATTTCTAATGGTATTTTATTTGTCTAATTTAGTTTAAAATGATCTGTTTTTGTTGTAAGTGGTAATTATTTTCTTTAAAAGAGGTAAAAATAGTCTTCGTAAATTTATAACATTTATCTCGATGCTCAAAATTTTAATAAGAGAATAAATAATTATATTTCTTAAGGAAAACGACCTTCCTTCCCATAATATAATTAAAATATTTTGCCATTAACATGCTATTACAAAGCAATTATTGTGATATATGTATAAAAAGTAATCGTTACTCGAGATTGAACAGCCAATAACTGAACTTCTGATAACAAAATTTTACAAACTGAAAATTTACAGGAAATTGCGCATAACATACTAATATAAAACGTGTTTTAATTTTAATTAGAAGATTCATTATTTTACATTAAAAAACCCGCTGAAAAGGTGGAATACCCATAAAAATAATATATTCCAATTATATTAGAAACTTACGAAGCGAAGTGTGAAGATGATAATATTAAACAGAAATTCTTATCTTCATATATTAATTTAAATTGTAAATGTATAAAATCTAATTTGAAACTATAATTCTGAAAAGAATTTTCTCTTATTAATGCATAAGTATTGTCAATGATAATTTCAAAATATATTTGAAATTAGACATGTAAAAGCAAATATCCAAAATAATAACTTTCATTAACTATATAATTGCATCAAAGGATATCGTACATACATTATGGATATTATTAACATCACATCAAAAAGACTATCTTAATTATACATGGTAAACATGCAGATAAATCTATGATAAAAATACTTTCAAAAATTACATTTTAATTCACAGAATAAATTAGAAACGGTCACTGTTGTGGAATTATTTTCCCACGAAATCATTAAGGATATTTTGGGAATGTGAAATATTTAATTTACTTAGCTATTTAATTTTGTAATAATTTCTTCGTTTCTATCTTTTTTGTACTTGTATTTTTAAATTGAGGTTTTCTGGTAACTTTAAAAGTTCTAAAAATATTTATTCGAAAATAATCTTTTCATAGAAATTCGGAATTTTGGTTCATATTAATGAATTCAACAAATTTGAAAGTAAATAAAGGCATAAAAAAAAAGGTTCTTTTTTCCGAATATTGCTATAAATGTTATGCTGCATTCATAACAAATATAGTAATATTCGGAGACTGGCATAACATTTATAGTAATATTGGCATGTTAAATATTTTTGTGAGAAATAATACAGGACACGTAAACAATAAAGAAATCGGGAAACACTTAGGCATAGAACATTATTAAAAAATTGCAAGAATAATGTATAAGAAAATTATTATCATAAAAATGAAATCATTAAAATTTTAGTTTAATAATACTTTAATTTGAATGTTTTTTATCCAATTTTAAACGCTTGAATACTCAAAGCCTTGGCATAGACAGGTATGCTAGACAATAGTACCCTTTTCTCTCTTCTCACAGTATAATTTTAAGACACATACAGTGTAACTTTTTCTTAATATCAGGATGAAAAAAAATCTTGTTTAGAATCTGAGAATTCTGATTAGTTGTGATTTAACTGTTCTCCAGTTATACAATTAGAAATTTGTGAAGAATATTTTATTTTATTATATCAAGCAAAACTCCTTACGGAATTTGAAAAAAAAAGAGTTTTACTATCCACGTATTCATCTTCCATTTTTTATGCTATGTATATAATCAACAGAAAGTTATTCTTAATTTGCACAAGCTTAATTTCATGTAATGATAGATGCTGCTTATTTCAGCTTGACAAAGTCAAATTCATTTCCATAAACTAATTAGCAAAGCTTTTTGCAGTCTGAATAAATCAGATTTAACATTTAAACATTCATTTTCTCATAAAATTTTAAATTAAATTAATCGATTAAAACCATTTTATTTTGACGGGTTATTAGTGAAATAAAACAGTTTCAATAAGAATAGAAGGATTTTCATAACAATTTTGAATCAAATATTTAAGTCAAATTAGTCTATTAATATTTTGAATCACTTGTTAATATTTTTATGATATTGAAGAAGGAATACGCAAACAAAACCCTATAATGAGATCGAGACCCTCATATATTCTCCATGTATGTGCATATTAAATTAAGTATCACATCTTAATGGTGATATAAAATTTATACACAGAAATGACGAATTTCTATCCAAATATAGTACACTTCAACTTCAAGATTATATAGAATTTATACACAGAAATGAATTGCACCCATCTAAATATCATACATTTCATCTTATTCATGTCAGTTAAAGCTTACCAGTTTCCTCTCTAAATTTTGTTATATATTTGTGATATGGATTCACAACTCAACAAGTCTAATGCAAATAAAGGATGCAACCCCGATTTGGTGATAAGGTATCGCTGGTGGCAGGATTAACGATTCCAAAAACTACAAGAACCTTACCGATAACTCCATTAGTACTTCAGTTTAGCCTTTTTTCACAGAATGTTCGGTACTTTTCGCCATAAATTATAAGAAAATGTGAGAGAAAATTGTGAATTATCAGTAATAATCAGTTTTGAGTCAGCGGAGTGTTGTAGTCGTAGGATGGAAATAGTTGATTAAATTCCCACTCATGTAAATTCTTTCTGAGTGCTTTCTGATGATAAACTTATTTATTTACAAATCCGTGATATTTTGTTTGCTATGAATACTTTTCTAGTGCACTTTGCGGCTGTGTTATATTTGTTGCTAAGAATTCATGACTTTATGTAGAATAAAGCATTTTCATTTCTTATTAATTCTATTGGAATGTATGCACTACATTGAGTCTTGATTTTCAAAAATTGTCAATAAAAATATATTTCTAACAGTTTCAAAGAAAGTTGATTGATTAACAGATCATTAAAGACGAAAACTATTTCGTTTCTCAATTCACGAATTCAGTTGAGCTAAATATTGATCTAGTGAATCATTCATTTGTATTTTTTACTTAATGTAAATTTTATTCAATAACTTGTTTTTATTTACTTACTACCTACTTATGTCTACATTTAAATTATTAAATTCATAAGAGAATAAATTAATGAATGTTCTCTAATTAAAGAGTCTAAAATTTTATTATTAGACATAAACACGCTATACAAGAAGTAAGATCAATAACTGAGGAAATATATATTTTGCAAATTTCTTATTCATAAAGTAACTCCTTTTGAATAATATGCAGAATTTCCTTAACTTGATATGGGTTTCCATTTTCTATATGTTATTTTATAAAAATTTTTTCGCTTACCAGTTAAAATCTGTGCTATGTTCAAAGATATCTGTTCTTTAAATCACCAATAAAATGAAAACAACGTCACAATATTTTTACAGATAAGATATTTTTATTTCCTTCATTTATTCATAATATATTTAAAAGTATTCCGAGCTTATTTGTGATATTATTATCTAAAATTAGTTCGGCTTATTAAGAACTAATTAACTATACAAATTATACACCTTGTTGTTCGTTTCTTTCTAACAACGCAAAAGTTAATTTACAGACTTGGGTTTACTTTCTGAATAACATCGAATATTTTTCCGATATTTATAAACAATGAGCTACCGAGCAATTTAAGAAAATTGATGATCATTTATTTTGCTCTAACTTTCTTTATTCCGTAGAAGAGTAATTCTCCTTGAGATGACCTTAACTCCGATTTGGTAAGCAATCTTTAAAGATTTTATCGCTAATTTCATGTTTGATATTGGGTATGGTTATTCTAGTGCTAGTCTAATATAAAAAAGAAGTTTAGTTATTAAGATAAATATTATCAAAATTTATAAAAGATAGTTATATCTGAAAGTAATCGGTCAGTATAGGTTTCTTAATTTCTGTCTCTCATGATTCAATTTGTATAATCGCTTTAATAAAATATTAATTTTTTAATCATTATTTAATTTGAAACACTCAACACTGATTTTATTTCCTTTTTTCAATTTTATCGTATATTTTTTGATTTTTTTCTTTCATAATTTCTAACTCAAAAAATAATCTAAGTGACTTAGGTATTTATAAAGATTGATACTTTTTGAATATGAACCTATAATTATATTCTATATAAAATTAGAATTAAATTAAATATATTTTCAAACTTGTATGTGACAAGTTAAAAATTGAATAAATTAATCATCATAAATGATAAAACATTTATTATATTAATCAATTTAATTTCATTAAGTATTGCAATTTTTATTATGTAATTTCTTTTAAGAAGTGATTATAATTTATGGATGTGTCATTTTACATAAATTTTAATAAATGTTACGATTTTAAATTAGAGATTTTATATAACGCCCTTATGTCTATCTGCATTTGAGACTATATAACATAAATGAATATCGTATGTCAAGTAATTACAGTTAAAATTTATTAACTAAAAATATTCTGTTTTCAGTTTAGTACAGTTTACTCTAGTTTTTTCAATTCCTACTATTAGGTCTCTCTCTCTCTCTCTTTATATATATATCTATAAATATATATATAATCTTGTTCAAATTTCAATCGTTAATAAAATATTTTTTATCCATCCACTCAAGTTAAAGTATTTTTTTAATTTGTACTTAATAACATTTTATGTCAATAAAGTTTTTTTTAAATATCAGTTCGTTAGTTTTTTATATTAATTTATTAAAAACTAACTGTCTCTCAAAAAATCTTCATTTCTCCGCCACCAAATAAGTAACGAATTCAGTTTGTTTTTTACCCACTTAAATAAGGTAAGGCTTAACATATTTTTGGCCGATTTTTTTTCAAATGATTTCTTAATATTTGATGCATTTAAAATCAAACATTGTTAGTTAATCGATTTTTCGACTTTTCGGATTGAAAAGACTTTTTGCAATTACACATAACATTATAACTTCTTAATTTCAATGTTTTAGTTGCTGAAAATCATCATATTTTTGTTAAAAGTCGTCATTTAAAGGTCTTAATTTGATTATAATAGGTGCATTACCATCAGAAAATTGTTATTTTAGAATCCTTAGAAGAATCTATCGAACATATTTCCAAAGTTAAAAATATCTGTTAATTAGAAAGAAGTAAAAATCAAATAGTTGAGAAAAAAAGTAAAAATATTAATTCTCATTCAGAATTGTAAATATAAGATTTAAATAACTATAAATTATCTCTTATTGTGCTACAATTTTTTAAAAAAATTCTCACCTGTGCTTCATTTAGGAAAAAAAAAGTTAAGAATATTTTTCTTGTTTTACAGTATATTCTGTTGTCATTTGATCTGTCTCCTTTATTCACTAAAGAATAAATTCTATTTCATTCTTTTCACACCCGAACCTGTTCTTCTTTGTAGGAGAGAAGTATTGATGAGCAAATCATTGTCTTCTCTCAGAGTAATCTGTTACTATTACTCCAGAATATCTTCCGTTACATCGTTCTTTTCGGAATTCGCGAAATTTCCTTTTCGCTTGGAAAATTTTCCGATACTCTGTTCGAACATTTTCGAATCATAAATCAGGATGCAGCGCAATAAATCAAAGTGACGAAAGCAGGAAATGGTGTCTGCAAAAGAACAAAATCGTTGCATTGTTTTGTCGCATCTTTTATTCCTGGGCAAGAGGATGGATAGATCGTCAACTAACTTGTGAATTTTGTTATTTCCAAGTAATCTGTATTCACAAAATGTAATGAAAGTAATTCCATAATATAGTATTAAATAATGCAGAATTGTTTTAAATGAAATTCTGATTTTATATTGGTTATAAATTACCAAAAGAAAAAAACTCTCGTTTTCTGCTTTATTGAAAACGATTAGTAAAGATATAAACAAAATAAAAGTGCATTATTTGCACATTAAGATATTGGTTTGAATGTCAGAAAAATCTCATAATCAAAGAAAGATGTAATTTTTTCTCTTATTTATGGAATAATTCTTTTATGATTCATTCAAGGGGTTATTTGAAATGCCGTAAGCCCACACGTAATACCAAAAGTGAAGTAAAATATGTATGATTTGCCGATGGATTTTAAAACCCTGCGGCCTTTTCCGCATTCGTTAAGATGGGTCTAATTAGTGAAAACAGGATAGAGAAGAAAGTTAAAAGGTGAAGATGGTTATATTTAACAGTGAAGTACAATTGGATTACTATGAAATAAAATAAAATTCGAATTAAAAGAAAATTCTGAGAGAATAATTACATACGCGTGAAAAAAATTGAACTAAAAAATATCCAATAAGGTTGAAACCGAAATAAGGCGAACCCTCCGTATCGAACATACACGCTTTACTCATAAATATCTCATTTGTGGAGAGAGAAAATCCATGTGCCCTGGAAGCTGTACTGATTTTACTGTCTAATATATTCTTATTGAATGCCCAGATTTTAAATCGCATCGCGAACTCTTTTTCCAATCATCGTCTCTAATTATGCAGGGCCGGCTTGCTGGCACAGGGGTAGCGCGTCTGCCTCGTGTTCAGGAGGTCCCGGGTTCGAGTCCTGGTTCGGGCATGGTTGTTATTCTGTGTACTATCTGTGAGATGTGTGAATGTGCCCCCCTGTAAAAAGGGGTTGTGCAAGCGAATGAGATGAGTGTGTAGCAAAAGTCGTACTCTTGGCCCTAGTTGGCGCTACTTGAAACAAGAGACGCTTCACTCGGCTTAAATCTGCTGCTGGGTCCAGCAGCGAGCTTGTCCATAGGCAAGTGCCATTAGAAACAACAACAACAATTATGCAGGACTTGGTGGGGGAAATCTACCACCCAAATATTTTAAAAATTTTTAAGAACTATAGGTTTCATCAACTGTATTTAACACCTTTATGCCTTTTTAATTTGTTTGTTAAATGCATTTTTAAAATGTGTTTTGCATTTACACAGGTCATTGGCTCACATTCTAACATTTTTATCTACACATTTTATGTTTTTAACTACTTACTTTTGCTTCTAAAATCGTGCTCTTTTAAATATATGCCCCTATTTTACCGTATGATTGGCACATAATAGCCAAATATGGCACTTTTGCCAATAAACCTTACACACCACCCAACCAACGGAAATCAAAGAATGATATAGAATTCCGAAAATAGCTAATTCTTGCAGGTCTCGCTTCTTAGTGAGAGAGAATCTAAGAAAAATAATCGACTCAGAGTACTAAAATGAACAACATGTAACTTTCTAAATTCTGGTACCTCAGTCTGTGGGGTGAAGCAGATCTCAGCATAAATCACTCATACATCCCGCCATGAGTGTATAGGAATCCGGTGTAGTGTATATAGACTGGGTGTAATTGCTTCATCCCTCCAAATACATGTAAAATGCTCATGTATCAAAGAGCAACGATTGGACGTTAGTGGACCAATAGATTAATTTTGATTGCTTTTCGTAGATTATAAAGTGGTGGCATTGCAAAAGAAAATTGTATCGTTTCTATATTGCAGATTTTTAGTTGTTTTTAGATAGTTGAATGTGAATTGTAATATTGAAACAATTATATATATAAAGAAATAAAACATTTCGGAAGAAAATTAAAAATTATAATTTTTTACATTTCTATTTATTTATTTTTCAATAAAAAGGAATGTTGAGGTTTTTAGTTATAATTTGGGCTTTATTATTTCTATGATTTTATTATGTTCAATCATAACAGTTTTTCCGGATTAAAGGATAATATCTAAAAGTTAGAAGATAATCTTCATTATGAGGAAAGCCGTATTATAATTATTGAATATTTATAATTATTAGACGTTTTCTTCATAAACTAAAAATTAAGTTGAATCACAACAAAAGTTTGAACTTACATATATTCATTTGCATGATCCCTTTTCATTAGCAGTCATTAGCAGCGGTTTTTTTGTATTATTAGCAGATTTATTTGAACCCATGAACATAGTGAAAATTCTTACAGGAGCCTTACTTGTACTCTCTGTGAAAATAAATTATTATACATTGATGTAACAAAATATTGGGACAGAAATATGCAACTATACAAATCGCAGTTATATCACCATGTATAATTGGGCAGGAAATATGGAGGGTTTTATTTTGTATTCAAATGATTTAGGTTTATAGATTTCTGACTTGATTATGTTTGGAAAACGGAGAATAAGACTTTAAACGAGAAATGATAGTTAGATATACATGGCTGGTATATTACATTTCAAAAATTGATAAGGAATTCAACATTCCGAGATCCACTATCTCAAAAAATGTGCTGAGAATAAGTAACTTCAGATATAACTTCTTATCATGGCCATAAAAGTCGATCACTACACTTTGACCCAAAGCAGATACGTATGCTTCGAAGTGCCATTATTGACACACAAGTAACAATACATGAAATAACCACATGAATCAATGGGGCATGGGAAATGGATGCATGGCAATTCTGCACATTATTGTAGCAGAACTCGCGTGACTTTACTTAAGGTATAACATCGACTGTAGCTCCTCTCCTCGGATGTAACCAAATAGGGTGAATGTTAGACGAATAAAAATCCTTAGGTTGGTCAAATGAGTCCCGATTTCATTTGGTAAAGATTATTGGTAGAGTTTGAATGTGTCATAAACTTTAAGAAGTTATAGACTCAAACTGCCAACAAAGCACTATGTAAGCTGTTGGGAATTCTGTAATGGTATAAACTGTTTTTACATAGACTTTGTCTTTGCCTGTCCTGATTATTATTGTAAGTAATTACGTATGGCAATTTGAAGAACACTTGCTGCCATTCCTGGACTTCGTGTATTCAAAAAATGAGGGGAATTTTATAAATGATGTTGCGCCATGTTAATGGGCCGCAAATGGTCACGATAGTTCTGACGAATGATGGATCACTTAGTTCATTCAACAATCCTATCGATGACTTATCGGATATAATTGGATACGTGAACACAATCCTTGCCTGGCAAAACTTTTCCAATTATAAACAGAAAGTCTGAATATTTCTGAATGGTACTTTCAACCAATCGCGGAGTCTATAACGGTTTCCCGAACAAAAGGATTTCAGATACGTTATTAAAAAGTATTTTATTACATTTTCACCTTATTGTATCATATTACCATTTTTTTATTCTGAACTTGATATGTTGGGAAGAATAATTTTATTTCTTTTTTTTTAAAATTTTAAAGTATTAATTACAATTTTTATATACTTGGATCAATGCAATAACCAACCTCATAGATATTTTTTAGTTCAAATCATTATATCAATTTATGACTTTAGAGGAATATGAAAATCGATGAGTATATGAATGTAAATTTCCCTGTATATTTTAAAATACGGATGAATAAAGAAAAATAATATTGCTTAATTAATAAAGTTAGAAAAAATTATCTTTATTTAATAGCTAATCGTTTGACTTATTTAACAAATATAAATATAGAAATTAATAAACCATTTTGACAGCTTTATTTTTTATTACAATTAGAAATTATATTTATTAATCAATGCACATAATGAAAGTAATTGAATTATTTTATAAAAAAATAGTAAATTATATTCGTATCAGAGATTATTCACGAATTATTCCCTATTATCTATCCATGGTATTCTTTGAAATAATGCTTTGAATGATTATTGATTTAATTCCTTTGATTTTCTCATTAGAATAATGCATGAAGACATTCTAAAGCAAATAATTATGCATATTTTAAACATTTTTTGGAACAAAATTAATCTCAAAAATCTTTTAACCTGTCAATACTGCAAAGTGAATGTGTTAAATATTATTTATAAATCTGAAACACATTTCAATATCTTATTTTGAATCATTAATTTAAAAATCAGAGCATTTGAAAATAATGAAAAAAATGCTGCCATTCTCGAAACTCAAAGATTCTGACCTAAAACTTTCCATGACGGATGACTGAAAAGCTTCGCGCTTTCATCCGAACATTTCATTCGGCACCGGCATGCATGATTGGCTTAAATGATGCCATAAATATCCACGCCCGTTTTTCACGAAATGCACAAATTATTTCTTTCAAGGAGCTGGAGGGGAAAGCTTCTTGTGGCAGACGCTATCTGGCGTTCGTCTCTTTCCCCCCCCCCCCCCCCCCCCATTATCACACCCTTCACCCGAGCGAGAGGTGTAGCCCCCGGAGGATCGTAAACTTTCCCTCGCTGCGGAAGGGACAATATGTTACGCCAGATAGCAACCTATGAGGGTGACGACAGTGTGCCGAAATGAAATTAAACTAATCCGTCACGGAAAAAAGACGAGCAAAGGGGAGAAAAGTCAAAATATCGATCGTCAGTGGTAATATGGAAGAATCTCGAATCGAAAAGTTATCATCCATCACAGGAAATCGGGAAAAAAATTTAAATTGGTCCTTCTTGTGGCTTTACCAACATTCAATTTGTTTGCGCTTGATATATACAAATATATGTAGGAATTAATATTGAGAACTCTAAATAATCTCCAATTATCCAAGATAAATTAATTTTAAATGTTTTCGAAACTATTGAAAATATAACTCTCTACATATCGAATTAATTGTTAATTCCTAATTATTGAAAAAGATGGAGACACCAATCATTTCAATCCATACGTCATCTGTTAGTGACGTCAGAGTATCGGTTCGGCTACTTAAGGAACTTCTCTCTTCGGAGAGTCGTCATTTCGGAATGTGAAAGGGTGAGGTTCGCTATATTTTTATCCTTTAAACGGATGCACTAGGCCCAAAATTAGGGCTATTGGTGTCCCCACCTTCAATCGAAACAATGCTCTGCTATCTTTTAAGTAAAATCTTTTTGCTTTTCTCTTTTGTAAATAAGTTAAATATTGTGATTTTTGTTTAGTGTTAATTTGTGTTTTGGCAAAATAAATAAATTAATTGTTTTTTTAACTTGTCGTTTTCTATTTTCAACATTAACTTAGCAACTCCATAGACACCTATCCTACATATATATATAACATAAGAAATCATAACGCGTTTCCCACAAAATTTGCATAACTGTTTATTGCCGAATGGTAACCGTTAAAAATATACTGAGAACATTGCAAATGAAATCAAGTCACCATACGAATGTGGCTTGAAATAAATGAGAAATTGAAAGTAGTTTGAATTAAATGAAAGCAAGCCATCGTACATATGGAGATCTAATTAAATGAAAAGAAACCTTTATACGAATGTGACTTGAATTAAATGAAAACCATCTATCATACGTATGTTTCTTGAAATGACTAAACAATTTAGTATGTCTTATATAAGTGAACGCGAGCCATCATACGAATGTGATTTAAATGAAAATTACGAATTCATGGAGAATTCGGATCTTTCAGTGATGACCTCTTCTTTGTTTAGTCGGAAGATGAGGAGGAACGACAGTTATTGACCACTTTGTGGTCAATGCCAGCTTTGACAGATAGATCAGTATAAGAATGGACAATACAAAGATAGCATTAGGCTATCACAAATCTTGGCGACAATGCTACGTTCAGTGGTGGCGGGGTGGTCGGCTGTACACAAGAAGAAGGTCATATATAAATTTCAATTATTTCTTTTAAATAAATTGAATGAAATATTTAATTAGAAATTAATATATGGATTTAAAAATATCTTTTGAATGATTCCTAAAACAAGGCATGAGTTTTTCATGTAAGAAGAGAATCATAATTGATATTCACTCACAATTAATAAATTCTCGCAATTTTTCTTTACACAACTCTTGTATAATATATAATAAAAACTTTTAAAAATAATTTTATTATTCCAACAATCTTTTCACCGTTTCAGAACTCGACTCTCACACAAAATGAATAGACGAATCAGTATTTTCAAATGTTATACCTTACACTTAAGTGGGTTTCTGTTCTGCGTAGGACTATCAGATATGAACATTCTTCTATTGCCATATGATAAAACTGGCGTTCTCAAGGCCCTATTCTTACCAAAATCTTTTGTTGAAATGGGAGTTGAAGGAATTTAAAGGTCTCCCCAAAAGTTCGATCGAAGGCGCTATAAAACACATCTGGATTGGATTGGATAGCAGATTACAATCCAGGCTAAATCGCCAGTCATCAGTGAGTGACCTTTTCTCTCTGGTAGAATGGCGACAGCATTTGGGGGTAAGCTAACAAATGCAACGCCAGAAGAATATATTATTTTTTATAATGTGATGCTATTTTTGAATTCTTTAGCATTTGAAACATAAAATAGATATCAAATAATTTCTTTGACATATGAAATTTTGATGTATATAATTTTTATAAATTATAAACATTTATAAATAATTCCTAAAGCTTTTGATAGTTTTAAAGTAGTTAATCAAACGTCAATAACGGAAAAGATATGAAATAAAATATTTATTTATTTATTTTATGAACTCTCAGTAAATAACGAAATTTGTACAAAATTTATATTATCAACACATTTTGAATTAAATTCTATGATTTACATTTATATTTTATTATAGAGTATTCTTTTGAAAAAATATTAGAACCGAACGAGATGTTTCCTATTATTCGGAAAGGGAAATCACTACTTAGTTATATTAACTTGCAGAAACAAATGTATCTCTGTATGTAAGCCCTGAGGTACATACAGTGGACAAAAAAGAAACTTTTTAATTCAACCTAAATTTATTTTACCACGAGAGACATAATTTACGCAAGTGAATAAAAAACGGAACACGTTTGTTCGCTCAGGATACAAGAGCAAAGGGATAGACATTTTTGCCTTCACTGATTTATTATTATATTCTGATAGGAATTTCTTTGACCCATGTCAATTTAGAAAAAGGGAGTCTTAGGCATGTTTGAAAGGTTGGTGCTAAATATTTTTATTCCTTCTCTCACAATGTGGTTTTTCCGATTTAGCAATTTTTAAAAGCGTGTTTTAGAAATAATTAAATAATAAAATGGGATAATAAAGGGATGCCAGAAATTTTTGATGGGTGGATTTAAAATAAAGATTTGGAGATTAATTAGGATTTGCATTTAATGACAAATATGATATTTTTCACACAACACGCATTTTTTGGTCCTATTCTTTTCATTTTATGTATTTAATGTACCATTATTTTGACGTATTGAAGAGCGCAAAGGAAAAAAAAACGACTCATAGGAGGCTCATAAGAATTCAAATTTTTATCATGTGAATTAAAATTTAGCAGAAAAATCTTTCTGGGGATGTTTATCAATGGGCATCCGATACTCTGAAATATTGCGCCGTCTAATAAGAGAGAGAAATAGGATTAAATAAAATTAAGTTTCATAAAAAAGAGAAATTATATATTAAACCACCCTTCGTCTTTTTCTTTTTGAAAACCATTATATGTTAATAATAATTTACAAACAACCTTAATTGGGAAACTGAAAACAGTTTTGGAAAAAATTAAATAGCAAAAATACATATAAAGTTAATTAAAATTTTAAATAAAGCTATGTCTATATGCTTTTATTTTCGGATATTTTCTTTCCATCATCAGGTTGCTAAATTGCTAATTTCAATCATTGCTGAAATCAAGGTGAAAAATAACACCTTTAAAATAGTTTTTAATTCTTACAATTCTGTCTATATTCATAAACACTTTGAAAAACTTTGTTGCTTAAAAAAATCAATTACATATAGAAAAGAAAAGTTGCGTCTTATTTGAAACTCTGCTTTTTAAAAAAACAAATCAGTTTTTCCCTCTTATTTCATAACTATTAATACCTAATTTTGGTTTCAAAAATAATTTTTTTACGTATTAGCTTAAAAATAAGTATATCTGAATCAGATCCAGTAAACTTGTCCTAGTAGAATATTTTTTTAAAAAAATTTCTAATATTTACAGAAAAGAAAACACAAAGCGGAATTATCAGCAGCAGACTCCTTCAGAGGCTACACTTGCTTATACAGTTAGGGTGTAGTTCTCATATAAAACGTTTAGAATAAATTGTTTAAAAAATATGTCCATATCTATAAATCATTTCTAAAAAGAAAAATAACCATAAAAAATTAAATAAATAACTGTAATAGCCAAAAACAAATATTTAAAAACAATAAATAACAATGATCCATACTTTATTTACCTCATTATCCAGACGTTTATGTAAAAATTGATTTTAATTTAATAATTACTATTAACGAACCTTTTGTATTTTTAAAAGTAACAAAAGTACTCCTCATTAACAAGAACAATAAAATGAAGGTAGAGAAATCAGCAAATTTCTAGGTATCGAATATTTGAAAATTTCCGCTCTTCATTATTTACATGTTTTCATATTAGTTGCAGGGCGATGAGGTGATGCAAATGGATGATCACCATATAAGGATGGATTTTGTTAATTATTCATCTGATACGATACTAATAATAGTTGGCATATACGCATCTTAAGTTCAGGCGAATTGTATTTCTCATTGACTGGTATTCTTAATTCGAATAACTAAAACGCAGTTATATAGTGTGTTATGCAATAAAACGCAACCACATTCTTGGATTTCTTTTTTTTTAATTGTCCAAGATATACAATATAAGCGCTAAGAAATGTTCATTATGAATGAAGACTGACCAATTCTGATTTACAATAAAGCCGACGCCGATTTGATACAAAATGATTTTGCTCTTCATGTAAAATCATATACGAAATATTTTTTTCAATGTGAAGCTTTAATTATAATTGTACATTTTTTAATCATTTATAATGTGGTCACTAAAGACAATGATTCTCATTCCATTGAAATTCAGTCTGTAATGATATTGGAAATTTTAAGATTACATATCAAAGTCACAAATCAATATGAATTAAATGGTTCCCTAAAAATGACAACTTAAAGTCAGCGATGGAGGAGTCTTAGATACCTGGAAAATGTTTGCATTCCTTTATTATAGAATGGAGGAAAATGCGAGAGACCTCTGGTGTTGAGTTCTAATGCCATTTAATATTAGTTGCTTTATTTCAATGCAAATGTGTTTGGAAAAAAATTAAATCAAAATTAACATGATTTTTCCCTTACTGCTTATATTATAAAAAATTACATTTTTTAGTAAAATCTGTGGAATACTGTAATTACGAAGAAATCTCAAATTATGTTTTTTCCTCTCTCTCATAAATAAAAGAAAAGAGGTTTTTTTTGTTCCCAGACAGTTTTTATTGAGGGTTTATTAGCAGTATATTTTAGAGTAATATAAAAAATGGTAGTCCTTTCTATAAACATTTATACCTGTATATTAAGAATTAATATTTAATTTAGAAAAAAGGCAATACATTTTGTTAACAATAATTATTATCTTGTATAGAATGTAGAATGGATGTATTAAAAGCAAATATCTTGTAATGCATCTCTCTGTCTCTCTTTATATATATATATATATATATA
>JAOUZG010040071.1:1972410-2007518 GCA_026289955.1 Argiope argentata | reverse complement strand
ATATAAAGTTTATTGTTTTTATTGAACGCATTCGACTTCAAGCCGGATAAAATAAGTAAATAAGAAAGAAAGTAAGGAAATTATGCCTAAAAGAACGGTATGAAGACAGAAGGATGCTGATGGAGGAATCCGAATGATGATTTTAATTTTTTTCAGCATGAAATGAAATTTGCAATAACAGAGAAATTAACCCCTTAACCTGTTTTCCCGTACACCGTACGTGCATCGATTTATCGAATTTTGACAGTTGTAAACAAAAAATAAATCATTCGTAACAATTATAATTCAATAGTAAAATGACTTCGAATACTAGGTAAGCCGAATATTCCATGGATTTCCATTTGAATCAAAATAAGAAAATATTCTCAAAATAGAAGGTGTCATCTTATTAGATAGCAAGGAAAATAAACAGGTTAAGGGTTTAACATCCTTGAATACTTCCTGATTTTTCAACAATTATGTCTATACCTTTGCGCAACGTTGAAGCAGAACTAATATATCCCGTATTTTCTATGTCTGTAAGATTTGCGGAGTTCATAATTGTAAACAGATTCTAAAAATTTGATTAGCATCAATTTGGTTAAATTAAATGTTTTTGATAGCAAATAGATCGGTTCAGATTTTCGCGTAGGAAAAAAATTATAATTTTAGGTTATTTCAGGTATTTAAAATTTTTATTTCTGGTTATGGCAAATGGTAAAAATGGATTCAATAGTATATTAAAAGCTGTTGTTGAAATGAAAATTTTATTCTTCTACTTCTGATTTGAACCTAGCTCTGACTAATTTCAATATTTATGTTACACTTTTTTTTAAAGATATGTCCGTCTGGTATATCATAACATTCAATATTTTCTCAATCAAATTTTTAAAATTTTCTTTTCCTGACATAAAAGGAAGGAGGTTCAAAAAAGGTAGTGAAAGTCCTTCTGATGCAGAGTCTTCTCATTGCTCGAAATATCTTTTCTAGATTTCAATATATTGATGTTATGAATCACAAATAATTGTTCGAACTTTCCTTCATAATAATTACAGTAATTATGAAAATATGATTTTAATCATTAGTATAATACGACTAGGTTCATTAATAAAATATTTTGGAGGAAAAAATGCATTGATGAATAAGTCCTACATTACATGAATTTACCACCTCTGCATAATTACATGACTACGTTCCGTTGCAGAAACTTTCCACCTGCAACATTTCATGCAATTGATTTGTATTAAAATAATTTAAAGAAGTTTGATTTTTTTTCCAATTACCCCAAATGATCTTACACTATCCGTTTATTCAGTTATAATGATCTCATTATGATGATCTCGAGACAGCTTTACAACGGAAAGAGGGGATGCAGTAGCTTCTGAGGGTATGGACATATCTACACCTGAGCATTCGATTACGAACCCAGGTCTCCCAGATCCCGAGGAAGACGCGCCGGCAGTGATGTCTCATAAAATATTTATATATGTGTTTTTACAATGATTAGAATTTTTAAGTATAGATGAATAAGAAATTCGTGGGAATGCAAATTTTAAAAATGTATGTCTTACCATTTGTAGCTAGAGAACATTAGAAAAATAAATTGAACTAAATATTTTTAAAATAATTTCATTGTTAAAATCAAATGTCTAACATAGTTTCTTAGGTTAAAGATTAGAAAAGTGTTAAATTATTATATGGTAATAAATTACAAGTATTACACATACACACTTACTCATTTATCTATAAAATCCATTTATATATATATCCACACACACACACACACACACACACAGAGAGAGAGAGAGAGAGAGAGAGAGAGAGAGATTATATAATGATATTTTAAACTCTAATTAAAATCCAAATTAGTTTCCTAGCTTTCAATTTAAATTAGCTCATAGTAACATTATTCTAAAAATATTCTTTTATTTCCTGATACATTCCACTTGTTTTAGTAAATTAATTCAACAGAAAATTTGTAAAATTGCAAAATTGCTGACTCAGCTAAAAGTCGACTAATTTTCGCACTCTGAGTGAGAGGACGAAAATTGTCCAGCCAAGCACATTCCTTTAAATGATCCCTGTGTTTCTCTTGCCTCATTAAGCGTGTAACGAGGAATTCCCCTTTGAAATCTTATTCTATATAAGCACTATGAAAAGTATTTTTCCTTTTAAAATTTTATTGTATATAAGATGAGGGATAATGATTTCTCTCCCGTCTTTAAGCCGCTGCTTTCTTTTCGAGCTGTGAGCGGACGCGGCTTGTCCGGGATCTTGTAAAATAAATGTAATGATAGAATAAAACGAAGTTAAAAATTGAAAGTGTCATCTATGTCTTCGAAATCTCCTTCTGCCTTCAACGAATGATGTTGCATTATATATATAAATGGTACTCTTCGTATATATATTTAAAAAATTATAATACAATTTAAAAAGAATAAATTATTACATGCAAAGGGAATTGACAACTTCTTCAATCCAAAGTCACTGATACCTCAAACTCGATCGAAAGGTTTATGGAAATATCTATTCATATCCACCACAACAAAAATATCATAATGATTGTTTAAAAGAGACTATCTGAAAAAAAAATGTTAAATTCTCTCAATCCATTACATACAAAATGTTTCAATTGCATTTGCTTTTAAAGCAAAACACAAACTATCTTTGGTATTTACCAGACTAGAGTCATTTATCTTTTCATAATTTATATTTATTATTGGACGAATAAAAAAACAATAACTACAAATATATTATTAAAACAATTGAGAAAAAAGCGAAGAAGAGCAAATTTATAGAAAACAATTTTATTCTGAATCCTTTTTTGGAATTATTTTCATTTGAGAAATTATACCTTTTTTTTTTCCTTATTTCGGTTATAATTTTTATTCGTCTATGTACTTTGAAATAAATATTTTGTTTGGAATCTGTTTCTTTTTGGTATCAGATACGTCAATTTTCTAAACAGAAAATTTCTTGTTAAAGAATCTTCAAATTATTTTTATCAGTCATAGTAAAATAATACTACTTTTCGTTATTTGAGAGAAATAAGTGTTCGTTCTCATTTATTGTATATTTATTTTTTTTAAATTTCTCTATCATAAGTCTAAACAAAGCATCAAAATATTAAAATTTCTAAGGAAAAACACGTTATGCAAGATTTAATATAGTGATATGATATTCACTTTCTGTTGAATTATCTTACTTTCAGATTACAGAATTGTGTCAGATTAGAAGTTTCTCCTTGTTTGGTTCTATAAAAGTATTTCAATTCAAAGGTAAGTTATTTTTTTGATTCTATAAAAAGCAATTTTTATATTTCATATCTATTAATAACATTATGTACAACTAAAAATAATGACAAAAAATTATCCTCTAATTTTGAAGTAAAGCCTTTAATGACGTTGTAGTTAAATAGAAAAATGAATGTGTTTTGTAGGGTTACTACTAGCAGTAATGACAACAAAGTGATATTTAATTCAACAAAAAAAAAATTCTGCAGTATGAAAATATTAAACAGTATGATAGAGAAAAAATAGAAAGGAGACATTCGATAGTATAAAAAATACAAGTTGAAAGAAAAAAATTATTAAAATGAAAGAGAGACTGGTTTTCAGACTAATCTTAGAATTTAAAATAAAGTGATCATTAAATTACTCTTAACTGTTCTGTAAAATCAGAAATATTATTAATTTTTTTCCAATTTGCTAGATGTTTAAATATTTCCAAAAAGCAGATGGACTTCAAAAATGCATCATATATTGGCATTTGGCTTTGAAATTATACATAATTCCGGCATATTATATAATGTTCTAAAATCGGAAGTCATTTTAAATTAATCATCAATGGACACATTATTTTCGTCAAATGAAATAAGATAAAATTAATAAATAAATATTATGCTTTTGTATTTTTTCCCAAATTCTGATTAATTCGTTAGTCAAATTTAATAAATGTCGATAAAAAGTTTATAACTCATTAGATAGATTGGAACTTTCACAATGATAGATCTCAATCAAGAAACCAGATTCTATCTTTGAATCTGCATTGGAAAGCGATGCACAATCTAAAGTGCAATACACATTATTAACAAGGGTTAAAAATTAAATTTTTATTAACTGTTTCACCTCTCATGAATTTAAAATAATTACTGCTTACATGTTTTGTATCATCTGCATAAATAAGAATTGTTTTCTGTCCCGATACTTCTTTCTCCTTTTTGAAAAATAAAATTTGATATGCACTTAAGAGCTGCACTCCAGAAGGCGAAGGCGAATTTCGAGAATGTCTGCCCTGCTTCAGTTTACTTGAAAACAACAATCTAAAACCCGGAAACTTGAGGTGTCGCTAGGGAATCAACTTGTTTTAGAACTTAGTTTCACTGAATAACGGTTTGTTTTTGTTTCCAAGAAATAAATTGGTGAGGATCGCGATATTTTAGGAATTCTTTTAATGGAATTTCCAAAGAGAGTACAAGAAAATTAAAAGTTTGCCTAGGTTTAAATCAGTATTCGAATAAAAGAAATAAAATGAATTTTTCAAATATGATGTTTGTTATATAGACAGAAAAAAATGAATTAAGTTTTTTAAATGCTGTCTTTTTTATTTTTTTATTTCAAATAAATATTAATAATTTTTAGAATACAGCTTTTGAATGTTTTTGTTACATTGTTGATTTTGCAATGATTATCGGTACTTACTTATTATACCGCCCAACTTTATCGTCAAATTCAAAGACATCGCCAATGAGTTGCTAAACCACCAATTATAGCAATCCGGCATTGATATAAATGATAGATATTTGCTCCAAATTTAAATCCGTCGCCAAAAGGTACTAAACCATTGGCGATCTATCTAAACCGTTGGCACAGATGGTATAATGCGTAAGTACCTGATTATCGTTCAGAATTATAATTTTTGTGAGTTGATAAGTATAACTACTTATTGTAAAAAATTGAAATTATTAATGTATATTAATGAAACTTTTTATTAATTTAATGTTTGATAACACATACTGACAATGATTAAAAAATAACGAATTAAAGATTTTTTGGCCATATATTATAGCACTAAAATATTTTATAATATCAAATCCATACTATTTATAAGAAATTCTTTAAAGAACTGTACAATAGTTAACTTCAAAATAAATTTTAAAAATTTGATGGAAGTCCTCGTATCTTATTCAATGTTTGAAACTTCTGTTTAATTAAAATTATACTATATTTAAAAACTTCAGCTGCTTTATTTAAAAAATAAATAACAAAGTCAACTTGAAATGTATTAATTACGTGGGGATTTTTCTCTTTCATATTGGAGCATCATGGGATATTTCATATTTATGAAATTCATTTGCAGAAATTCTTATGTTTTAATAAACCGATTAATTTTGTGTAGTTAAAAATAAATTGGATCTATAAGAATATTTCGATTGCATACATAATGACATTTTGGTGACATTTATACTCATAATTTTATACTCATAATATAAACTTGTAACCAGTAGTAGTTTCCAATGATGGGAGAGGGGGATATGACTTTTAGTGAGACAGGAAGCTGGGTCCGATCGATACCATTCTAATCTACTCGTAAAAAGATCGATTTCAAATAAAAAATCAAACAAAATCACTGTGAAATTTTACTCATCGGTATTACCGGTTCTTTCAACATTCAACACTTTCACTAGAGGTTTTACTGTAACTCCGTTCGCAGATTCCTGTAACTAATATCGCAATTTTGAAGAAGTAGCCACACCTTTTTTACATACGCTGAAGTGACAAAAGTCATGGGATAGCAATATGCAAATATACAGATGGCAGTAGTATCGCAGCGAAAAAGTATAAATGCGCATTTAATTTTCCAGAGCTTTCATTTGTGTTCAAGCTATTCATGTGAACAGGTTTTTCGTGATTTATGGCGGCACGACGAGGATTAACAGACTTTGAACGTGGAATGTTAGTTGGAGCTAGACGCATGGGTCATTCCATTGCGGATATCATTAGTGAATTCAACATTACGAGATCCACATTATCAAGAGTGTGCCGAGAGTTTGAAATTCCAGGCATCCCATCCCATCATGGACAGCCCAGGGAGTGACCACCTGCACTTAACGACCGAGACCACCGACGTCTGTGTAGAATGGTGTTGTTTTTGTAACAACAAATAAAATTTTGCATTTTTTCTTAACTAAGTGTACTCTGTTATCAATTTAAATATTAAATTTGATTTTCTATTCAGTGGGACTTGTCGAGTATCCGGAACGTGCTTAACTTATAAAGTGGTTATCATTCAGATTCCTGGGATTTGTTCGAGAACCAGTTTCATTCAAGTTGCCCAAATTTTCTTATTATGTGCTAATAAACAGATTCAACTTTATTCGTATAAAAGTAATAAGAAAATCAGTTTATATTAGGATTTCTTTTTAGAGAGGAAGGTGAATAGTAAAGAATTTTCCCTCAGATTTAAAAAAAGGAAACTTAACTTTATGTATTCTGAGATCTCAAGATTTGTATTTTTTTTAGGTATTTGAACATTTCATATATTCTCGAAGCGATCACCTACCATTATTTCAGATTTTCAATACAAAAGTGAAGGATTAATTATAGTTTGGAAAGATTTGGAAGTTCATTAATTGACAGACTAATAAATAGGATACTTTGCAAAATTTTAATAAAAAAATCTTAATATTACTTCTTTTAATATTAATTAAAATATCATTATTTATGATATTTAGATACATAAATATTCTCAATAGTAGCAACATTTTAATTAAGAATGCTAACATTTTGCCACGTTCGGTTAAATTAAATCTCAAAATGTGCGGTTAATTAAGGACAACAAAATATGTAATTTCGCAAGAAAGTAGGTTTTCGAATGATATATTATTTTTAGAGATTTTCTCCGCTTATTATAGATCAGTTTGTAAGAATGTTCTTTTAAACACATAGAATATAAATTAGCGTATTATTATATTAATCAATTGAAAAGTATTGAAAAAATGATGCATGAAATTTTCAGTTCTTTGAACGAGATAATTTTTTTTGAAAAAAAAGGGGCTTAAAAACCTAAAAAAATTTATCTTTATACTAGTATTTATCTTTGCACTAAAATTATACAGATTACGAATTTTAGCTTGCACGATATGCCAGCTCTTCCTATTAAAAAAGGACTAATAACAAAAAATATATTTATTACACATTTCATGTCTAATTTTTTTAAAGTTTGTATATTTATTTTAATGTGTATATTTTGTCCGAAAGTTTTAAACTTTGGTGAAAAATATAGACTTTACTTTTATACAAACATGATCATTTTTTAAATATTAGACTATAGAGTATAATATGAGCGACCTCGTCATAATAAAGGGAAATGCCTTTTATTGAAAAGTAGTACTAAAATCCTAAAAAGAAAATACCTAAAAGGCTCATTAGTATGATTTGTCGGTTGTGACAACAGCAAGTACAATGGAAAATTAACAACCATTACATAAAAAGAAATCGGAAGACTCTGATATAGATAATAAACCACTAGAAATTTTTCAATATGTGAGTTAACTCATGGTCAAAAAGTAGTGTTATACAAATCAAACAACTAAATATCCAATGCAGTTCCCAGGTTTCATTTGCTTATTTCGTTTTAACAAACTACAATATAATCTATGTGCAAATACTTGGATGGAGAGATGACCGGACCTAGCATTATATTGGAATTTTTGGTAGACCTTTGCCTGGTTGTGGAAAATAATCTGTTATGAATTTCAAAGATATTAAATTAAATCGAGTAATTACTAGCCCCACATTAAGCTTTGGAGAATCTCTTTCTCATGATATGAACTTATGTGGTTTCTCAATAGCCCAAATGCGACAGTTGTGTCGATTAACCTTTCCACATGTGTGAAAGATAGCTTCAACACTGAAAAAGAATATGCTTTATTAAATTTTCGTTTTCAATTTGTTCACTTAACTCTGCACATATAGTTGTTCTTGTCGGAAAATCTCTTTCGTGTAGATCGTGCAAGATTTGAATGTGATAGGCCTTTTTTCTTTAACGTTATTTTCAAAATCTTATAAACAGTTGAGGTTGGAATGTGTAGTCTTTGTGAGGTCCTGTGAATCGACATGTGTGTGTCATCTTCGAAGATTTCACGGACTAATTCAACACTTTGTTGTGGTGCAGTGGGGAGTCCAGATCTTTCTTCATCATGAAGTGAGCCTTTTCTGTTGAATTTGTTAAGTAATTCCCTAATAGTTCCGGGCTTGTTGAATCCTCTTTGAAATCTGCCTCTAATCACATTACACTTGTTTCCCCGGATACGGAGTTTTACTAACAGGATACGTTCTTCTATAATCCTAATTATTCTGTATTTGCAATATAATTTTTCCAACCATTAAATCGCAAAAATAGATAGGGACTTAATGTACACCCTGTATAGTACCTTATGTTGGTATCTTACCTCGCTGTTGCTTTTGAAATGGAAGTGTTAGACGCACGACTGGCATAATTGTGACTGGTTTGGTTTAATGTTCCGTTTTTACTCTGATATGAACTTTAATCAGCTGCATAATTAACTTTTTTGCTTAGAACCTAGTTACTACTTTGGAATGGAACATTCATTGAATAAAAAACAATCTTTTCTTGAACTTATCAAACATGACTTTATTAAAGCACAATTTTATATGGATATTATTAAACCAATCCAATCATAGGAATGTACTCGTATCTTTCCCAGTGCAAATGGTTCCTATTATAATTATCTTATCTTTCCTGAAAAATGCAAATGGTTCACATAATATTTAATTTATCTTTTCCAAAAAATGCAAATGATTAATGTTATATTTTTTCCCAGACAAACTAAAAATACATTAAGATAACACAGCTGAATAAAAATCAAAAGATATTAGTACGGGAAATATGCTTGTAGCCTGAAGTGATAAACTGCTCTCAAAATTCGTGCTAATTGTCGAGATTTTATTAAGAAATAAATATTAATTTAATACAACTAATGAAATAAAATGCCTTAGCTGGATAACATGTTAAACTGACCCTAACTACAGTCATCAATTGGAGATACGTTTTGAGCCATTTCCTAGAAAAATACATATGAAATCGGCTTTTACATGCAAAATATTATCAAAAATGAATAAATAATCTATTTTTATTTACGAATTAGTGTGAATAAATGCTATGTTAATTTAAAATTCTTATTACATCTTCAAACAAAATGTTAAAAAAAATTGCTGTTTCATCCAATTTCTAAAATATCAGGCCTTATGAAAAAAATTCCAAATATAATATAGAGTTACTGAAATTAAATTTCTCGATTCTCAAACACGATCTGTGAACAAAATGTTAAGTCATTTAATATTCTTTTCAATATTTTTTTATTAATTAATATGCTCTTACATACCTTTTGATAAATATTAGAGTTGAATTCTGAAAAAAAAGGTGGAACCTCTTTAACCTCCTTATCTTTATGTTACGTTTTAAAAAAGCTTGTTCTGATATTTTCTCTATTTTATAATGGCCAGTTTCCTGTTTCAAACTTCTTTCAACATAAAATATTCAACTTTCTTAATTTTATATATATTTTTGAAAGTTATAAATTTTTTATGAATTGGTAAATCCTCAAAATTCAAAATTAATAGCTTTTTGAAATTATATATATATATGAATAAGGATCATAAAGGTTTGACGAGATATAATCTTGAGACAAAAATTCTCCAATCATTTTTATCAGTTTAATAATCGATGATTATCACTTTTATCAGTTTAATATTCCATGAATATCCTTTTTAACAGTTTAATAATCCATGTTTTATTACTGAACAACAGAAAAGTCTTCGCTTAGAAATTTTGATATATTCAATCGAATATGGTTTGTTATTGTATAGATATGGTATTGTATACAGATATAATATGATTGTTACTGTATGCCCTATTGAATGTTCCATATATGCGTTTAAGTTACACCTATTCGTAGATCTATAAAGCTTCAGAATAGACATGAATCTCTTCAATTAATTAGTTTTATTCTCAGGGTGGTCATCAATCAAAGTCACAGCAAATCGGTGCAATGGGCCATTTAAAGCCTTATCGATCAGTTGGAGAATTCTGGATGACATATTGCGTCCATGGCGTAACGGCATTCTCCCATTTCCAGATAAGGTTCAACAATATCTGGGAATGTTTCACTCTCGGGTTTAATTATGAACAATCAGAAAACGTTCACGGATTATTTGTAAACAGTTGCTTTACAGATTGAAACAACTAATTCAACCAATAATTTGTCCGAATGAAATGAGATATCCTACATCCATTTTTAGTATGAATATGTCATGTTTGAAACTCATAGAAATATTACACATAGAAAAAAATAATGGGATTTGACTCTACGCATATGAGCGATTCTTTTTCTTATCATTTATGCCAAATGGTAAACACCAAGTAGATAATATTCACGATTTTTCCATAGCAATTAGTCTCATCCTCATTTCAGTAAATACTAAAAAGTAAACCATAAACATTTATTTCATATGATCTGCTTGAAAATTTAAAATCACGAGCGAGTTTTATAAATCCCACAGTAAATATGAATGTTTTTACTCCGATTACAATAATTATTGTAAAAATAATTAGTATTTACACACTTCAATAATAGAACAATGATTTATATAATACCACTGATTCGTACCAGATGAAATAAAGAGGCTAAAGAATGCATACCTATCATACAATTTTCCAAATCAAGGAAACATAGATATCGTTCTTTCAAGAAATGAAACAAATTACCTTGTAAATATTTATCTCCCAGATTATGAATAATTGAAATTTTTATGGCTTGATTTGTGTTCAGAAATATTTATTTCAGCATGAACAGAACAATATATTTATAAAATTTGAAATAATAAGGGAAATAACTGAATCAATCACCCACTTTAATTAATTTAATCATTTCGTCTATTTTAACTTCATTTGAAATCTTCTGACATTGAAATATGACAAAAAGGTAATCTATTCTCTGAGAAGGTCCATTTTAGAAAGAAATGTAAAAAAGTATAGCTTTTATGCCCATTTTGAGCAATAAAAACAAAAAACGGCCTCAAAGTCATCAACATTGATCAATTTTGAAATTTCTTAAAAAAAAACACCTTCTGTCTTTTAAATACTTTAGTTGCCGCCATTCGTTTATTACCCTAAATTTCCCTCAAGTGAAATATAAATAATGCTTTTACTGTATATTATCTAATAGCAATAGGGCTGCTGTGACCTGGTGGTAAGTTATCATCTTCAGGACTGAAAACTTTCCTGTTCGAGCCCTGATTCAACTGAAAAACTTTGAGTAACTGGATAACAGGATGCAGATTAAATGCATCGGGGACCAATATCCTCCCACTGGTGTGGTGAAAAAGCATGGATAGTGATATTCCAAATCAAATGGGGGTATACAGCATCTGATCATGATTCAAATTGAAAGATCTACCCCAAAATTGTCCTAGTGTTGCTTTATAATAGGGCATTAATATAACTAAAACTAAATTGAAGTAATCTCCATTGGCAAATGTTTTGACAAAGAGCTCCACTCTCAACCATCGTATCGGTTTCGGAAAATATTTATTCTTGCGATTTCTCATGCACTTTAGAGACATCAGTGAATGCTTAATAGTTCCTTTAAAAATGGGAACATAATTTTAACTTTTTCATAGTCCTCAAAATAAATAACTTGGTAACTGAAAAAAAAATTATCTGTCATTATATTGTAATCACAGATTGAAGTCATAATTTTACTTATTTTTTCTTTTATTTACATAATTATATTTTTATTATAAGATATAAAAATTAGTAATAAATTTTAAATTAAATGATTTTGAAACGACGTAGTTTCTTAAAGTGGATGGGTATAACTTAATTAATGCTAATAATGCTCGTCCCTGCCGATTGTCAGATTAAAATATTAACAAGCCTGTGTCCTTACACAGGAATGGCATCTTTCCCCCTCCCATGATCTGGGCATCCTTCTTCCTCATGTTCTGGCAGTCCCGGTTTAGACATGGTTGTTCTTCATCTGTTCTATCTGTGAGGTATGTGAATGTGTCCCTTTGTAAAAATTGACTATGGAAGCGAATGAAATGCGTGAGTAGCTAAGACGTACTCAAGGCCCTAGTTAGAGGTACTTAAAACAAGAGACGTGCCCTCGGTTTTAAATCGCTGACTGCGTCAGCGAGCTTGTCCATGGAAAATGCTATTAAAGACTACAACAAATATTGACAGAATATCGATAACTATTTGCAATTTTATAAGTCTTAACATAGGTGAAAGAAGATGTTATTTTAATTTACGTTTGCAAACTATATAGAAACCCTATATAACTGGAATTCATATACGTTTGGATATATGTGTTTACTAAGTAGCTAAATCAGTCCATCTTTTGGAGTTGAGATTTCTGCCCACATATTAGTTTAGAACTAACCGTTGTTAACATAGACCCACTTGTATTTATTTATTCCTCCTGTATGCAAGAAGCAACAAATTGCATAAATTTTAAGTATAAAAGTTTCCAATAAACTAATAAAAATTTTCATATGAGCATCAGATATTAATAAATGGTATTCGATGTTGGTTTTAAAGAGGCGTTAAGTACAACAAGGGAGATCAACAACAGAAAAATGAGAATTTTAATTGCTGATAATTTAGTATCCCTCATCTTAAATATTTTTCTTGAAAAGCAATCAATCTCTTCAGTATTCAGTCTTTTCAGGATTGTAGAAATCATAAACATCTTCTATGAGAAATACTATAATATAATCTTTTAACTCTCGCTCCCGTGAAAATGACGGGCTGGGGTTTCGACCTCCATTGTCGCGCCCGTGATATTCCGGGCCGACAAAACACTTCAAACCGATTCATTTCTTTTGCCTAGTAGTCATTTTATTTTTCATTTTATGCATCAGATGGTATTATTAGTCTATTTTAAATATAATTGCAGATTATTTTCAACCAGGTGGTGAAACTAATCGAATATGTGTACTTGTGATATGTATTTTGAAATCTTAGCTCAGAGAACGCTCAGTTACTTCGTTACACTTGGCCCAGATGAATACGCGTATTTTGTGTTCTGTGTTAAAATATATATTTTAATATTGTGTTCATTAGGGAATGCAAAGTTTGATATTACAAAAAAGACGAAAACAATACGAGACGCAGGAATGAAACTCAGCACTACTGTCCAGATTGTGACGTTTGTCTCTGTATCTCATGTTTTGAAATTTACCTCACAAGAAAAATTTACAAATCTTTATTTATATTAAAAGTAAGATTAATAAAATTCTCTTTTAATGTTTAAAAGACGTATTTCTTAAAATTCGCTGCTTACTTGGAAATGTCAAAATAAGCCTAAATGTTGGTTGGTAAAATGATAATTATTTTAAAATTTTAATCTAAAAAATATCGAAAATTAAAAATTGAATGTATATCTTGTTCGTACACTTATTTTTATATAATTTTCCTAAATAAAAAATAGACTCTTTTATGGCCGTTTTCCTAAAAATTATCGGATCGTTAAGGGGTAAAGAATATCCTGCAACCGACATAAGGTGACACCAATTCATATAAAAAGGCTATAAAGTTATAGAGACATTTTTTCCCGTAATTCTGTCTATAAACGGATAATATTACCTAGTGCTGCAAAACAATTCATGGGACACTGCGAATGTACAGCTTACATTAGTAGTCTGAGCGAGAAACCATTTATTTATCTTTAGAGGAATGATGGATTTTAAAATATTGTACTTCAAATAAAAAAAGGCTCAACAAATTAGGAACTTATAAGAAAAAACGCACATAGTAAAAACGAGAGTTTTTGACTGAATCTTACTGTTCAGAAAGAGTCTGATCCTTTAAAGTAAATACAGTCAAGTTGTTCAGCCCATATGGGAATTACCAATGATCTCAAAGCGAAGTACTTCACAAAAAATGAGCATAAATTATGCCTTAAAAATAGAATTTAAATAGCTATAAAATATGAACTTATCAGAATTTCGCAATGAATCTGAGCCATTTTTTACTTCATATTTAACTAAGTTAAATAAAAAGGATTTTATCAATAAATCAAATCACTGACACTCCACACTGTCTCGAAGGTATACAGATAATAATAATAATAATAATAATAATAATAATAATAATAATAATAACAAACTGAATGACTGAATTGTTTTTACAGCAACCCTGGCCAGAACTCTGGTCGAGTCCTAAGGGCCATCTCCGGCAACGGAACAACAATGTATCTTTTTTGGGAAATATATTTTCGTCTTCCTAACTTTTCGAGCACCCTCCAGAGTGGCGAGAACCAACCACCATTCATGAAGCGTCTCATTCTTAATTAAGAGGTGTGACCACGGGGATGGGGAGAATTTTTTAGGTATTAAAATCTCATATGATATTGAAACTTTCTTATTGTCTTTATGTTTGTGTAATGGATGTAAAGATTTTGAATCTCACCTTAAACATAATACAAGCACAAATTGTAATTCTGCTGGTCGTTTATGATTTATCCTATCTCACCTAATAAGAAGCATACAAACGCACTTTCAAATCTCTTCAAGATGAGATTTACATCAAAGTTATGAAATAAATGAGTTCTTTCATTAAAACTTAAATCTTAGTTTTCAAGTTAAAAAAAATTACGGAACAAAAATGAAAATGTAAATCAGATTTTATTTCTTTTTTCATATGGTTAATCAAAGAAGAAGGAAGAGAAAACAGATTCGACTCATTTCGGTTAGTTGACTGGATTACAGAAAAATGGACTTTCTGGCATGAAAAATAAAAAATAGAAGAAGTTTTACATGAGATTTATTAGAATTTTTCCCCGAGTGAGACAGATGCATGAATGATGAAGAGTTTTGCATATAGATGGCACGATGGTTCACATTTTTTTATTATAATTTTATTTCCTTCTTACAAAACTTTTTCTTTCTGTGCGGTGTTTGTCTTTCCTTGCCGCTCGAAAAAGTATTTGCGACAGGAAAGTTTGGAAGAGAAAAAGGAAAGTTCAGAATAAAAGGAAAAAAAAAGTCTTTCATATTCTATAATAAAAATGGAAACTGACGCGGAACTTTAATTATAAGGAAAAGTAAATATCAATTCATATTTTTTTTTCAAAAAATGTTTAACTATGCTGTGGAAATCCAAAAATAATCCTTAATATATTTTTCTCGAGGATAATCAGAATTGGTTTTTTTAAACCTGAATTAAAGATTAATATTTGCTGCTTACGTTTTCAAAAAAAGAGAGCACTTGAGAGAAATGTATTATTCTCGAACGAAATTTTGAAAGTGTTAACGCTGTGTTGCTCATTAAGCGAAAAAAAAATGTAAAATCAAAATTAATTTGCGTTTTTAAGAAGAATAATTTCGGATAAGAATAATTTTAATTTTAATGTTTTTTTAATTCTTTTTAATTGAGCTTTAATAAAAAGATAAAATAAAAAAATGAATCATAATATTTCACAATGTTTGATTTTATAAATTGTTTGTTTAATGTTCACAGGAAGTATTTAGGGATGAAAATGCTTAAAATTCAAAATCTATTTATTGAAATAACAATTTTAACTAATACTTAGAAATTTAACAATTCCAAATAAATTTCACAAGCATTAATATGCAGTATTCGATTAGTAATGGACAAGAAATTCTCAGCTATATAAAAAAAAATCTATTTAATTCCTTCTGAGAAATGAAAACAAACATATGCTTATTGATGCAACACAAAATTGACTTAAAACAACTATAAAATTTTATTTTTCTAAATATCTTACACGATTTTAGATCTTTTAAATTATATGTCATAATACTGATGATATTAGATGCTTCTTTTATGTTTATTTATGGTGAATTATTTATGTTTTTATATGTACATATATATTATAAGAGAATTGTTGATGTATTAAAAACCTCATATGCGAAGTTCTAATTTTTAAAAAAAAGATAATTTTTATATGTTTACTAAAAATTGGATGCATAAAGGATTTTCGTTACTTTTATTAGTTTAAATAAGATTGAAATTCTTATTGAAGTAAAAAAGTATGTATGAGTAAAACCAATGACATCTATAATTTCATTATGAAAGGAGTATGGGGAAATGTTTCTAATCACATGTCTTAACTGTCATTTTAGAATCAATAACTTCGATGATAATAGTTTATTTCATCTTAACACAAGTAGCAAATTTCAAAATGAGGAAGTCAAAAACAAATTTTCTTTGTACGTATTTTAATTCTGCTTAAGATTTTTGCTAACTTTTTATCGATTTCGAGTAATTAAAATTAAAAATTTGTCATTTTTTTTCTGTATTGTCATTTTGACATTTTGCTGTGACATTTTGATTGTTTGAGAGGATTTCTAGAATAACGGGAGACAATTCTCTTCAGCGGCGATAATAATGGCGCTTGACTGTAAGTGAGGTTTGCTCATCAGAAGTCAGATTTTTATGTTGGTCTAAAAAATTTTTGCTTTCGTAATTCAGTGTCCTGCATTTCACCTGAAATTTCTTTTATCTTCTTTAGAATTTATTAATTTGTTTAAATCAACAACAAAATATTAATGGTCTAAAATAATGCTAGTAAGAAAGTGATGTTTAAAAACTATTATTTATTAACTATTATTATTTATTTGAGGTATTTTTTTTAAAATAACCAACTATTCACTATTATTCAATTCTTGAAATAATTAATAACTCTATTTCTTGAAAAGTAGCAATTAATCTTCGATTCCAAAAAATTCAGCGTATAAATAATGGAGAATACTTTGAAAGTAAAATTTTTAAATTAATTTGGACTATCTATAATATATTATTAACTTATAAGAGACGAAGCATCGTTTTTAAATGAGAATGCTGGCATATAAAGTTAAAATAATTCTCTGGTTGGGAACTAATCTATAATTATTAACAATTTGAATACGATTTCATTTTAACAAAACTCATCAATATCGAATTCCTATATGTTTGTTCAATTCTTTTTATTTCTTTGAAATATCAAAATTTTATACTTATTCAAAATCCCATTTAAACCACAATGAGAGCCAATTTTCTTGAACCCTTCATTTATCAAGGACTTTCGTGTTAGAAAATTACCTGCCACTCCTTACGAAAAAGACATCTATTATCTTTTCTTTTTCTTTCATTTAAATTTTCAGCATCGAAGCCTTTTAAGGAATAAAACTTCAATTTTATTGGCAAGCCTCTACTTTCAGGACAAGTTTTCTTTATCCTGGTTTCTATGGGTGTTTCTGTCAGTTCTTGTAACCCCTTTTCTACTTAATTTTCAGTTAGATAAGACACAACTATCCATTTATTGCATTGGACGTCCCTGCATGAGTGGTTATTTCTTCGTCCTCGTGACATTTCTTCAACGCCACCACGCCAGATTTTATTATGGAAGTATGTTGTATTCCTTTTAGTAGAACGACTAAAACAACTCTGTATTCTATTATTATCTACGAATCATTTAAAATATATTTATTTATCCTCGTATTCCTCCTTCTCTTTGAGAAAATGAATACATATACTCCATCTCCTTCTTACTGTGAATGAAAAAAAAAATTACACCCCATAAAAAAAGAGGAAGAATTTAAATATAAAGAATAAAAATAAGCAAAATAATCACATAGATTTAATTATTTATGAAAAATTATTTTAGGAGAGGGAATAAAATTTGTTTGCAGAATCAAATAATTGTAAATTTCTGTATTTCTTTTTATACGAAACTAAACTGCATTTTCTACATTTTAAAAGCCTTTAATATATTTTATTCATTAATATTTTTTATAAACAGATTAAATGATAAAGGTAAAAAAAAGAATTAAATAAAACCATTCAAATCAGTTTTAATATAAAAGTTAACCACATCTTAAAATATTTTTATAGAATTATTCTTTTTCCTATCAATCCTTGATATTTAGCAAGCTTTCTGTAAACAAATTAAAAGCCTCTCATAGGCTTTTGCTTTTTCATATTTTATTCCGAATGTTTTATTAATTTTTCTAATGATAACTCACATTTATTTCAAAATACGACAATATTGAATGAAAATATTTAAAGATGCAATTTCAAACCTGAATTTCTTAATTTAAATAATAATTTTTTTCTTTACAATATAAAATTGTAACCAGTAGTAGTTTCCAATGATGGGAGTGAGGGATATGACTTTTATTGAGACAGGAAGCTGATTCCGTTCGATAACATTCTAATCTACTTGTAAAAAGATCGATTTCAAATAAAAAATCAAACAAAATCACTGTGTAATTTTACTCGTCGGTATTACCGGCTCTTTCAACATTCAACATTTTCACAAGAGGTTTTACTGCAACTCCGTTCGCAGGTTCCTGTAACTAATATCGCAATTTTGAAGGAATAGCCACACCTTTCTTACATACACTGAAGTGACAAAATTCATGGGATAGCAATATACAAATATACAGATGGCAGTAGTATCGCAGCGAAAAAGTATAAATGCGCAGTTCGTTTTCCAGAGCTTTCATTTGTGTTCAAGTTATTCATGTGAACAGGTTTTTCGTGATTTATGGCGGCACGACGAGAATTAACAGACTTTGAACGTGGAATGCTAGCTGGAGCTAGATGCATGAGTCATTCCATAGCGGATATCTTTAGTGAATTCAACATTCCGAGAACCACAGTATCAAGAGTGTGCTGAGAGTATGAAATTCCGGGCATCACATCCCATCATGGACAGCGCATTGGGCGACCACCTGCACTTAACGACCCAGACCGCCGACGTCTGTGTAGAATGGTCAATGTTAATAGACACGCAACACCGTCAAATAACTGCAGGAATCAATGTGGGACGTACGAGGGACGTGTCCGATAGGACTGTGCGGCGAAATTTGTCTTCTTTAGCTATGACAGCAAAAGACCGACTCGAGTGCCTTTACTGACAGCACGACATCGCCTGCAGCGACTCTTCTGGGCTCGTGAGCATATCGACTGGTCTCTAGACCTGTGGAAAACCGTGGCGTGGTCAGATGAGTCACGACTTCAGTTGTTACGAGTTGAAGAACTGGTTTGAAGAACATTCCGGACAATTCCAGCGCATGATCTGGCCACCTAGATCACCCGATATGAATCCCATCGAGAATTTATGGGACATCATCGAAAGGTCCGTTCGTGCCCAAACTCCTGCACCATCCACACTTTCACAATTATGGACGTCTATACAGACAGTATGGCTCAATATTCCTGCAGAGGACTTCCAACGACTTGTGGACTCCATGACACGTCAAGTTGCTGCACTTCGCCGGGCAAAAGGAGGACCGATGCGATATTAACAGTCATCCCATGACTTTTGTCACTTCAGTGTATAATTGATTGGTTTGCTGGAGAAGATGATAAGGCTTGAATTCATTCTCAATAAATTATTACTAATTAGTTTTGTTTTGCTTTATTAACCTGTTGTTTTTATCTTTATTTTTATTATCATGTCAGAACATCATGTTGTTTTTGGTATGAAGTTTTTGACGTCAACAAAAATCTGTTGGCGAAAAAAAAAGTAAAATCCGTAGACGAAAAATAGAAATTTTACTATCTGCACGAGCATATCAAAAAACCAGCTTTTAATAACATGTTGCCATCATATTTACGAAAGCTATAATTTTAAAAAATAATTACTACAGAAAATAAAACCTAGAAAAATTTCATTTTGAGCACGTGATTATATGAAATGAAATAAATTGGAAATTTGATATTTTTTAAACAATCAATGAGAGTTAAAGTGTTGGATCGTTTGCAATAATTAAAGTGACTCATTTAAGGGAGCAATCAAAATGAATAAAAATATCATTTAACTTGCACGAGCACGCGGTGATTGGTCGTTCAAGAAATGATGTTCTGATATGATGCATTGAAATATTTATAGCACATTTCATTTTAATCTTTATTTTTTATTTATTTATTTATATATGTATGTAGTTCCGTCTACTTATCTACTAATGTAGTTGTTTCTTGTTATTTATGCAGTTGTTACTACCCCAACATTCTCCTGTCAGCCTTAGGCCGTACTTTCTGGTACACAAAGATAACCTTATTACTTAAAAAATACATAATTAAGTTTTTTAAGATCATGCATTTTGCAAAAGCAGTAACTTATTACGAATGGAAAAAAATACATTACTTATGCAATATTGTAATCTTAAAATAATGATAAATAAATAGGGTTATTAAGCTTTAGAATTCGATGTAAGGTATTAAATTCCCTAATGAAGCAATATTATCATGGAGTACTTGTAAGCTTGAATGATGCGCGTATTTTAAACTCATTAATTGATTTTAATATTTATTTACCATTCTTATCACATTAGCATAAATATTAATTTACAAGGGCATTTTATACCGATCCAGTTTATTTGTATCTGAAATAATAAATAATCATTCCTTCATGAAAGACCGAATGTTTACCTTTCTCCGGGCACTGATGCCAAATTGCAAATTTGTGTTTTGTAAAACATGTATTTTAATGCAAATAAAACTGAATCCCACAGCATCCACGCTATAAATATTTACAAAATTTTAACATAAATATTTGTGTTTTTCTTTCAGAAATAATGGCAATGGTATTATAACTTGGTTCGCGGACATCTGACAAATAAATAACCGATTATACAGAAATACGTGCCATCATAATTGCTTTCATACCAAAACCGTCATCTTCATATTTCTGCAGACGGGTAAATAAAATGTATATAAAGAAGTATTTTTTATATAGCAATATGGGTTTACAAATGAGAAAATTAAGTATTGACAAATTCCTCGTTTCCATTAAAATTAGTGATCCGATATTTAGAAAAGATGCAAGTCTGCTTTCATCTTCTTTTTCATTTCGTAAGTTGGTCCAAATATTCTCTAACGGCAAAGATCATTTAAAGTTCCTGTAATGCCAGTCTCACTCAATAAAATTATTTTGTAGACAATATATTAATGTGGACTAATAAAACCCTGTATTTATTCGATAGTTTTTTCAAAAAAGTATTTTTTAAAAATATTATTCTACTAAACTTGAAAATTGTCTACTCTAAAAGTATATAAATGAATAGGTTTTTCTTCATTGTCACAACATAACTCAATTTTTCAGCCTAAACTTTCCATATCTGACCTCTTTCTACTGTCCAAATAATACTTCTTTATATGGTTTTTACATACTCTTCATTCAACTCAAATTCAGAGACATCTTTTGTATATATTATATAATATGGAAATGTATTTTAAAATTAAATTAAACCCTAATTTATATCAAATTGTTTATCTTAATTTAGACATAGTAACTTCGTTCTAAAAATATTCTCTTATTTCCTGATCCATTACACTTGTTCTAGTTAATTAATTCAACAAAAGCTTTGTAAATTACTGAATCGGCTAAAAGCCAACATATTCCACACTCCGAGTAAAGGGATAAGAACTGTCCAGACAAGCACACTCCTTAAAAAGATCCCTACGCTTCCTCTTACACGAGATGTGCATGTGATTGACGTGTGTCAAAAATCCCTATTAAAATCTAGTTGTATGTATTTACAGGGAAAAAAGTTTCATGAGCTTTCCTCATTCCGTTTTGTGCCATTCTGAGTAGTGCTCGTCGCTTCTGCTTGTAAACAATGCGTGCTTCCCCCGTTAGAATAAAACGAATTTAAAAATTCAAAGTGTCTGCTATATCTTCGAAACCATCTTCCGTTTTCAACAAATAATAATGTTATTTATATAATTAATTTGATTAATTGTTTTTTCTGAACAATAAAAGATCAATGTTATAAATCAATTAATATAATTAACTTAGACATGCATGCAAAATATAGATATATGGTAATATATATCGATATAGCAGCAGTATAAAATGTTTACAATAATACGTGACAATAACATGTTTGAAAGATTTTTTTAAATGCTTACAAGAATTTTTCAAATAAAAATTGTATTATATTTACTTGTTCGATATTCACCTATATAAAAATTCATATTTTCAGAATTTTAAAAGGATTTCATTATTAGAATCTTGTATTCATTATCTCACTCCGTTGTGAAAAAGAAATACGTAAATATGCGATTAGCTTTTTCTAATAATAAGAATCTGTGGATCATGGATATTATATAAAAAGGCAAATGAAGAACCCCAATATTCAGAAACATTTTATTTAGATGTCAAATATTCGAAAATGTATTTTCAAGAGAAAAACAAATAATTGCTTTGTCATCAAGAAACATAAAAGCTCATTCAGTAAATTTTAATAAATATTCTAAAAATATTTTTAGAATATTTATTATTATTATTATTCATTTTAAAAACAATTACTTTAAGAATCTCTTGTATCAAGTTTCATGAAAAATGTAGCAACGCTTAAGTAATTCCTAAAAGAAATGGTTTCGTGAAACAAACATATTATTTTGAAATAATTGCGTTTGTCAAAAGAAATTATTTAAGCCCTTGCGAAAATTATTTACTTCTATCTCGAGTTTCACTATTCGTCATTAATACTAATTCCAGAATAATCCAAAAGTGCTGAGTATAGCAGACATAAGTTAAATAATGATTTTTCAGGAAATGTTTTTTTTTTTGCTGAATACAGCCATAATCAAAAATTAATGAAGTAATCTAGCAATGGAAATCGCTAACAAAACTATCCACATTAATTAAATTTGTTTTTAAAGGCTTTGAACGAATCTTTTCACAAGCAAATCCATTGCAACAATTGTTTACTCAGGAATGTTCGTTGAGTTTAAAGGATTTCATCACATGGCTCATTTTTTTGATGACACAACCACTATCTTCATTACAGGAATTTTTTTTAATACTGGAAAAATATTTACAAATATCTTGATTTAAAGGGGGGGAAGGTTTTGTAAAGTATCGAATAAAAACTATTATAATGATTTCAAGAATATGTTTTTCAACATAGCACTCAACTGTGATAGTACTTTCCTATATGGAGATATTTCCAGACGTATTTTCTTCATTGTTCTAACTACAATTTTTGAAAAATAACATCTGTCCTTTCTTAAAAATTGAAATTGTAGGATATCTCGCAAACAATTATAAGATACCATTTTTTTAAGAATTTGAAATGCTTGTTTTTCTAATTAATCAGCAATGCATTCAATCTTATAGCTTTGAAAAAGCAAATCTTGTGTTACGCGCACACACATACGCACGCATGCACGCACACACACACACACACACACGCACACACACACACACACACACGCACACACACACGCACACACACACACACACACACACACACACACACACACACACACACACACACACACACACACACACACACACACACACACAGTTCATAAGATTTTATAATTATATAAGGTTTTGATTTCTCAGTTTATTTATAAATCATTATATTTCCTGAAAAAAAGTGATTTCCCACAAAAAACATTTTAGAACTAAATATTCAATCATTTTTCTGTTTTCTCTCATGTTTTCAGTCATATAGGGTCATTTCGTAAATTTTTGGAGTAATTGCTTTGTACTAGTATTATATATTTTTTCATTGTGATTAGTACATCAAAAGTTTGTGAGATGGCGCTATATGACAATCAGCTCATCTCCAATAGTAACAGCGTAACTATTGCGTTTACCAATTAGATTAACACGTTAAACTTATTAATTTAATGATTTTTTATATTTAAATGACCATTCATTAGCAAGGAAAATTTAAAAAAACATGCATACATAAACAATATATAATTTGTATCTGAATATTTTCTCAGAAAAAAAACAGGATTTTTCAAAATTAATTAAATAAATAAATAAAATAAAATAAATTATTGAACGAAGCTTGGTTTCCCTAGATACTTTCATTATAAATCTAATCAGATAGTTTTTATCCTTTTTCAAAAAGATTGTTTTGCATTATATATTTTTTCATTGTGATTATGAGTGGTAATTTAATAATTGAAGTTACAAGGAAATATAAATAGAATTGTGTTTCTCAAAATGATGTTTTACAACTACAGTACAAATTATATGGTAAGTTTGATATAATTTATGTAATAGTTTTTTATTAAGAGAAAAGCAAAGAAAGTCAGATGTTCTTCGATTATGAGAATACAAATTATGAAATAGAAATACAATGATTGTATAAATGTTTTACAAATATGCTTTCTTTGTTTATTCAAGTTATGATTTTTTTTTCGGTACTGTTTTTCAAAATGCCAGCAATAATTGTTATTTCGTAATAAACTATTACTTCTGAAAAATCACTTCAATAATTTAAAAAAAAATGTCATCTAAGGAAAGACTCTATTTTATTATTATTCACTTGTATCAAAATATCAATTAATCATTTTTTACTTTTGACAACGATATTATTTTATTGTATCTCAGTTAGAAATTACTTAAAATGCATTTGGAGATAGAATTCCTCATTTTAAACTATATAATACTAGATAAATATATCAGAATAGAAAAAAATGAATTTTATTCTTATAAAAAATGTTCATATGTAATTACCCTATCTTTGCTTAGTTTTTTTCGAATCAATATTTATTGGCCACTGAAATCTATTGCCTAGTACTTAAAAGCTTCTTTAGCTGTTAATATTGATTTGCATTGCTATATAAACATTTTTACAAATTCCAATTTTAAACTTTTTGCATTGGTAGTGAATAATAGAAAGAGACTATTTATTTTCTGTATTTAGAAATGGGAATAATAATCATAAACACTTTATGTTTTTTTATTTTAATATTTATTCAAATCTGATATCTTGGATTTTTTTTTACTCCTCTAGAGGCTCTTCATCAAAATTATATGCGTTAGAAACTGAGAATAACATTAATCTCAGTCAAAAAGTGGTGCAGTGAATAAGACCATTTAAGGATCTCATATGGACGCCCAAAAATAATACCCCCTCTTCTGTATATGATATAATCTGAGAGAGTCAAGGGATACAGTAAATTTGTTAAAAAATTACTGCATCCCTGTCTATCTCATACCGTTTAAGGAGAAAAAATATTTTTTTTGAATGTACAGACTTCATCGAAAAGGAAATGAAGGACATTAAATATAAATATACTATAAATATTAAAAACAAATATACTAATATAACATTAAAAACTAATATATAACAAATATACTAGAACAAAAAAATATTAAAGACACACACATAATATTTAGATTAAACTAATAATAAAAAAAGAATACACAAATAAGCAAATATATAGATAAATATTTATTTAAATTATGAACAAATGTGTACATAAATTTATAAACATTAGTAATCAATTATATAATGAACTAATGTCCAGATTCATAAATCTATTTTAACAGCGATTGAAAAAAATGTCACATTGGTTTTAATCCAATACAGAAAATAACATCCAATAAAAGTTAGAAATGGTAAGAAAAGCAAAAAAAATGGAAATTATTAGTGTCAATTAGTTATGAAAGTTAAGTATGTCTGTCACGGAAATATATTATTACATATGCATTTCATGATTTAGAATATTATTTTTTGCTATTAAAAATAAATCATTTTATTAAGCAAGAATTTTTTGAATAATCCTCTTTTAAAAATATCTGTAGGTTTTTTTAGACGGAATTTTTTCAGATTAATGATACGGCTGTTATCTTTCTAAAAGCTTAGATATGTCATTAGAGTAACGTTTTTTCACTAGATTATGTGATATCATTTTTGAGAAAAATCTCAAAAGTACTCTGTATGAAAAAGTGCACTTTTTTAATGAAAAGAAAGACGTTAATAGAGCTAATCATTGTTACGATTTAGAATTTCTTTTTCATTTCTAAGATCTTAATATTTAAATGTTCAACAAATAAAAGTAAAAATCTATTAATTTAAATATATTATAGAGTTTAAAATCAAATACTCCTGTTATAAACTACAATATGAGAACATTTCCATTCTCTGAATCCAACATTTTTCTGATTGAAAAGATCAATCAAGTCAAATTAGGAATAAAATTGAGGTCACTTATGTCTTACTGGTCAAAAAAAATTATTCATTAAAATTGAAAGTTTATCATGAATATTTAGAATTTGTTTATTTAGAATAATTTTAAAACTAAATGTATTTTTAATGTTTTAAATATATTTTGAAATTTTTTAATTTACTTATGACCCATATTTTCACTTCAATTTGCAGAAAAAATGCTTTTTGTTTTGATTAAAGCAGCAATTTCTATTTTTTTAAATATTCTATATCCAATAACTGGATTCCATTTTGATAAGGTTTTTTTTCAGCAATGTTGCTTGTATTTGGAAAATACTTATTTACTTTATCTAACAACATTTTGAATTAATAATTCCAAGAATCAAAAGTCTATGAAATGCTTATAGATTTCATTTCCTTTAATTTTTTAAGCACATATATGTGATTATTCCAATAACTTTAAATTGGCTCTTAAACTTTAAGATTGATAGATTTTTAAGCACATTCTTTGGCTTATCAAAATGATTTCAATATTTTCTAGAAAAATTATTTTTATTATATTTTCTTTTGAATAGAATTCTTCAGCACAGAAATTAAGTTTCAAAAGAAAAAAAATGTATACGTTAATGACAAATTAAATTTCTATTCGAATTGCTATACTGCCCCTTAAAATAAGATATTTTTGAAGATAGTGCTAAATCCGGGAATCCTTGAACTATAGCTGAAACAATAATTGTTCCATTTTACTTTTTAAAGGCATTAAAAAGCTGTCATATGCAATTGCAAGTTATTGTAGTAAATATCAACTGATTTCAACATTATAAACTCATATTCTAAATTTAAAGTTAAAATCACCCTTTACAATGGCACATAATTTAAAATTTCTTTTGTCAATTGAGTGATTTTATTGAGAGAGAATTGCATATTTAAAATGCAATTTTTAACATGTTTTCGAACAATAGTTTATAAAATGTACAATTTAAATCTATGAATTTTCTTGAAATAATATTATAATAATATTTGAATATTATAATTGAATAATCTACTTATGTGTATCTACTTATGTCACTATCTTATTAGCAAACATGAACTTCCTGTTCATCATACAGTCGCCAATAATAAATAAAAATCAACTATAAGATTTTTGACGATTAAAAAAAATCTTCATAATAATTAAAATAATTGGATTTTTTCTCATACCGACTATACTCTGTATTTTTAATATCCTTTTATTGAGTGGAGAATAAACCTGGGCTTTACCAGACAGTATATGAGAAAATTTACCTTTCTTATTTTCTGATTCATGTTAAACATAATAAGTTTGGAGATCCGATTTTTAAATTTAAAAGCTACAAAACTTCTAATATTATATTTTAGCATCGATATTCCAATAGAATAGAAGTTCTTGGAAGTATTGACAAGACTTATTTCAGTTATTTATTCCCTTAGTATCAACGGATGATCATAGCCTATTTCATTTATTTCTTCCCTGAATCTCACACATTGATTTTTTCACATTGATTTTTTTCCGTCTATTTTGATAGAAAAATATTGTTTTTTAGTAATGGCATCAGCTGTAGGCTTTATTTTCAATCACTTGAACACAAACACTTCTAAGTGAGACAGAGATTTCATCTTCCAATAGTTCCGTCAATAGTTATAGGAACATTCTTATTTACTTTTTTCCCTTATTATTTTCGGTGATTCCCCTAATATTTCTCAAGTAAAGTAAGAAAAGGCTTGTATTTATTTCAATTTAAGTTTATTTTATATAATATAATATTATTCGTTTTTCTTATCAATATATGTTGTTGAAAGGAAAAGGAAGTAGGGAAATTTTTTTTGTTTTTTCTAATGTTTGTATTTTATTTGAATAAGCCAAGCACTCATTTCTCCAGTTTTATCGCCTCTTCTCTTATTATTATCTTTGGAATATCATTGTCTCAAGTCTTTCTAATAATATGCCGTTTAATAGCTCCACATAAGGTTAATATAATTGTCTATAATTACATTATTAAAACATAATTGTCTTAGGCTAAATTAAACGTCCTTTGAGACCCGAACCATTATTCAGATATTCTAGAAATATCAAAGAGAAACAATAAAATAATTAGAAAATTTCATAATAATATAAATTAATGTATATATTCTGCCATGAATGTTTCTTTATTGAAATCTTCAAATGGTGTTGAGGGAAAATGTACAAAAGTACTTCAATTCTGGGAGATTTTTATTTTACCATTTTCGTCGGAAATTAAAATTATAAAGAATTTAGTATATACAAAATATATGTTAGTATACATAAATAATTAAGTAAAATGATATTAACAGAAACTCTGTATAAATAAAATTGTGAAGTAAAATTTTATAAACGACTCTACAATTTCGAAAATTCCTCCTGTTAATATTACACTAGAAATATACTTTAGCATTGCGACTGTGAATCATCAAGAAAAAATGAAATGTATGCCAATTTTTGATCAGTAAATGAATGTTTGCGAAAAAAAATTATCACTATATCTGTTTGAAATTCGGATCTATAAGAAAACAATCTGAGCATTGGAAGTTTCAGATGCTTTCATTTTTACATAAATATTAAAATGAAATCAGATATTTCAAATATTTTAGCAACAATGAAATAGTAAGTAATTTAAAGCTTTTTTCTTCTTTTTATAACTATACATATTTACTATTTTATAACAATAGATATACACTGAAGTGACAAAAGTCATGGGATGACTGTTAATATCGTATCGGTCCTCCTTTTGCCATGCGCTGGAATTGTCCGGAATGTTCTTCAAACCAATCGCGAACAGTTCTGGCCCGGTGACATGACGCATTATCATTCATAAAAATTCCATCGTTGTGTGGGTACGTAAAGTCCATGAATGGCTGCAAGAATCTGCAAGCAGCTGAACATAACCATTTCCAGTCAATGATCGGTTCAGTTGCACCAGAGGACCGAGTCCATGCCATGTAAAAACAGCCCACACCATTATGCAGCCACCACCAGCTTGAACAGTGCCTTGCTGACAGTTTGGGTCCATGGCTTCGTTGGGTCTGCGCCACACTCGAACTCTACTATCAACTCGTAACAACTGAAATCGTGACTCCTCTGACCACGCCACGGTTTTCCACTGGTCTAGGGACCAGTCGATATGCTCACGAGCCCAGGAAAGTCGCTGCAGGCGATGTCGTGCTCTCAGTAAAGGCACACGAGTCGGTCGTCTGCTGTCATAGCCCAAGGAAGAAAAATTTCTCCGCACAGTCCTATCGGACACGTCCCTCGCACGTCCCACATTGATTCCTGCAGTTATTTGACGAAGTGTTGCGTGTCTATTAACATTGACTATTCTACATAGACGTCAGCGGTCTCGGTCGTTAAGTGCAGGTGGTCCCCCACTGCGCTGTCCATGATGGGATGTAATGCCTGAAATTTCATAATCTCGGCACTCTCTTGATACTGTGGATTTCGGAATGCTGAATTCACTAACGATATCCGCAATGGAATGACCCATGCGTCTAGCTCCAACTAACATTCCACGTTCAAAGTCTGTTAATTCTCGTCGTGCCGCCATAAATCACGAAAAACCTGTTCACATGAATAACTTGAACACAAATGAAAGCTCTGGAAAATGAAATGCGCATTTATACTTTTTGGCTGCGATATTATTGCCATCGGTATATTTGCATATTGCTATCCCATGACTTTTGTCATTTCAGTGTATATTATGCAACTTAACGATACGGATACTTAAATTTTTACCCAAATATTAAAATGAATTTATATGTTTCAAATATTTTTAGCAACAATTGAAATAGTAAGTAATTTATAGCTTTTTATCAACTTTTTATTACTATTTATTTCTTATTATTATTTTCATATGATAGAATATGTAACTATTAATGGAAAAATTTTATAACAATTTTTTTATATTCTTAATTAATATTATATATATTATTGCATTAAAGTCCTTTGCATTTTATTATTTTGAATATAAAATATCAATTCCTTTTTATGTGATTAATAGAGTAAAAATATTCTTCAATATCCTTGAAATTAAAAAAAAAACTTCTGTATAATTCAAATCACATTTATTATTAATTTTTTCTACATTACTCAGAAATAAGATAAATTTAAGAAGTTACACTTTAGATATTTTTAAAATTATACCTAGATTTTGCTTGTTTACACGTTAAAAATAGTTAAAATACTTCACAGAAACTTCCTATTGTTTCTGAGTAAAACAGCTGGCCTTCTCAGAAATTCCGCTGGTATAGCGAAGATAAATTTTTGTGAGAAATTTAATTTTGACGGTAATCGAAACTTTTCGTAAATTCAATGAAGAAAAATATTGATTAATTGACTCTTATTGATTACATTACATTCTGAATTTACCAAAATTTTCATCCCCAGAAAATATATTTTATTGATACGGCGAAGTAATTTTACAAAAATAAGATTAACTGTAGTCAAATTGAAAATAGAATTACATTGTTATTCACTTAACAATATCTTATAAAGCTTTTAAGAAGATTAAATATTTTTGAGTGCATGCCTATAAAATATCAAGAAATTGCAAGAAGCTTTTATTGTATTATTTGAAGCTAATTCTTTAGAATAATTAAGAAGAAAAATGGAGAAACAAATTTCAAATACAGTGCCCGGATTTAATATATGGCTTGATTAATAAGTAAATATTTATTTGATTAGTAAAGTGTATTAAGAATAGAGTTTTCCACCTTTCATTTTAGCAAAAGAAGACATTACAGTATTATATTTTAATAGCACGTCTGTAAAAAGAATTAATTATTACCATGTCAGAAAAGGATGTAGTTTTTGGAATAAGGTTTTTGGCGTCAACAAAAATCCGCAGGCGAAAAATAAAAAAATCCGGAGCCGAAATATAAAAAAAAAAATAGTATGAGCGCGAGCATCTCTAAAAAATCAGCTTATAACAACGTGACATTTAACATTGAATTTACAAAAGCTCCAATTTTTTTAAAAAAATTATTTAAGAACTACAGCAAATAATAGAAAAATTTCATTTTGTGCACTTGATTATATAAAATGAAATAAAAAGGAAATGTGATATTTTTTTTAATCAATCAATGCGAGACCAAGTTTTTTGGATCGTTTGCAATACCAAAGTGACTCGTTCAATGAAACAATTAAAATGAATAAAAATATAATTTAACTTGCACGAGCACGTGGTACTTGGCCGTTCAAGAAATGATGTTCTGACATAATACATTGAAATATGCATAGCGGATTTCATTTTAATCCTTTTGTACTATTGTATTAATTTTGTACAATTCTCAGTGTTATTTCTACAATTAAAACTTATTTCCTTCATTAAAAAATAGCGTTGCTTAGAAATACATTTCATATTTTCTTTGGAAAAAAATCAGAATATTTTATTGCTTTCCTTTTTAATATCTTACAGATGATTATTATTGTGAGATTTTTAATTCTGGGTTTAGATAGAACTGCGAATTTGCGCTTGAGATGACTTGAAATATGGTGAAACTTGGTTTTAGAGAGTTAATTCCCTTTCTTTGATAGAACATGAAGGGTGGAATAATTTGCTGAAATTGTTCAGTTTAAAGTTGATTTAGCTACTGATTATTGGGTAGCATACGGTGTTCTCTATAACTGTCATCATCTCTTTCTATTGATTGTTCTCAATTACGAAAGATTTATGTGTTATACAAGCATAATTCTCCACATATTTGAATTCATGACTTTTTGTAAATATAGACTGGGAAATGTATAATTTTGATCCGAGGAATTAGCATCATCGTTTGAATTACCTTTTATACAGCGAAAGACGGCCTACGTAATATATATTTCTTTCTAATTCCTTGATTACTTTAATTATAAATTATTTAATAAAATAAATTGCAGTTTCTAATAGAAGAATATTCTGTTATATTCTCAAGTTTTATTTCTGCCTTGCCAATTTATCGGTAATTAAAATCTTCCAACAATACTTAGCATTTTAAATCCCTTTTCTTGGTATCATTTTCCTATTTTTATTTTGTAATGGTGATATTTTTTAAACTTATTCCTTGCTAGTAACAAGAAGATTTTAAATCCAGAAGCGAATAAGAAAAATAAATCTTTTAAGCCCATATTACATCCTAACATTTCAAAATTGTATGGGGCTTTTTCTTTAATGGATTTACGATTTGAGTTTCTTTGGTACCTAAGTACTGGTTTAAAAGAACTTTAAATTTTCATGTTAGTTTTCGTTTTAAGCTCAGAATTTCGTTTCGTCAAAATTTTCATCATGCTTTATCTTACAATATATCTTTTTCATATTCGCTTCATTGAACTAAGCATTTTGAAACGTGCTCTTTCTTTCGAAAAAGTTTTTACAAATTGTTTTCAAAGAATAATTCTATATAAAATATTGGGATTAAATTCTTTTTTAACAAATTATCAGATATTCACTTGGAATATTTTTAACTTTAGGTTCTTAAATCTTTCGTTTCCTATTCATCGAAGTCCAACCAAAATAAGTTTTTTAAAAAATTTCAAATTAATTTTTATGACATAGTCACTACTAGTTAAACAGAAATCATTTTCTTAAAACCATATGTGTGCTCAAAAAACCAAATTAAATGGAAAATGCTTATCTACTGGAAAATTGGAACAGCATTGAATTTCAGAAAGTCGCTAACGGAAAATAAAAAAAAAAATGGTTAGAAGTGAGAAACCAGTAATGATGAAAAGATAGGATATTCATTTGATTACAAATAAGCCATTCGATTTTAATTTTGTATAAATAGCTTTACTGTTACCTTAGAAAGATTATTTAACAATGAAAAATAAGATTGTTATTTGAGAACAGGTAAGACATTCCGTTTTAACTTGTTTTCGATGCTTTACAATTGCCTTCAAAAGACTGTTTACTGATGAAAACATAGGATGATCTTGTGATAATAGATAAGTCATTCGGTTTTAACTTAGTTTCAATGGCTTTACTTCTGCCTTTAGATCTTGTTTACTAATGAAAAGATAGGTTAATCCTTTGATAACATGTAAATTATTCAATTTTAATATAATTTAAATGGATTTACTGTCGCCTTTAAATAACTAACCAGTTTCATGAAAACTCATACATAATTCTTTATTATATAGAATTTATGCAAAGCAAATTATTATTTGAAACTGAAATATTTAATACGTCCTAACAATGTAGAACACTGCTATGAAATTTAAGAAATTGAATATATTTAACCTTATATTCGCGTTAAATATGTATGTGATGGAAATTATGGTTATTTTTCAATAATTAATATAAAAAAACTGAATTAAAAATTCAATACATTTTTTAATTGCAAAGTTGGATACTATATGTATTTATTTAAAATCGTTTGCTAATATTTTTATATGCAACATATAAATTGAAATCAAAAACAGTTCACGATTTTAAATAGTTATTAGGTAAATAAAGGGAACGAATTTCGGGATTTATTAAAAGGTTTAATAAAATAATCAGTTTGGCAGAGTTTTGGATGGTGGAAGTTGATCTAAACACAAAATTATAATATATTTCGATTTAATTCTTAAATATCGGATTATTCAATTTTTAGTTAGTTCATATCCATCAGAATAAGTTTAAAATCTTTTTTAAAAAAAGTAAATTCACTGTTTTTATAGAAACCTGTTTCAATCTTTAATGAAATTTTTTAAGATATCAGGAATTCTTCCTTATATGTCTCTCGATATAACATAATTAATTATAAGACATAATATATCACAAATTATCTGTTATATTCAGGTTTAAAACAAAAACGCTGCATAATTATTGGCATCTAGCCAGTTCATCCCATTACATTTCTGACTTAAAACGCATTTACAATTTCATCACGCATAGTTCCATATTTAATATACAGAGCGATAGCCGGACCTATGCATTTGAACTCTATAGTACCAATAAGAGTGAACTACATCATTTATAATTTATTCCCTGGACAATTAGACTCTGATTCTCAGCTGTCAAACAATCTGGTTTTCGTGCTGCTAAGATGACACGCTGCTTTCGGAAATGCAAGCAGGATTGGTGGATCTCAATAATGTCATATTTATGAAGGATTTCTCGTGATTGCAATGTCAAATATATTTCACTTTTAATGAGAGAATTGAAACCTACGTTTTGAATTGTAAAGACAACATTTATAATAATCATCTTGTTCAAATGAGCAATATATATATATATATATACACCTTTTTGCGATTTTGAGTATAATTCCATATAGTTAACACCTACAAAAAAAGTTTTTTAGTTACATTAACGGCCCAATTTAAAGTAACATCAGGGCTATTTTGGGATGGACTTAGTAATTTTGAATCAGGATTAGATGACAACTACGACTCACGAGCTGGCATTTTCTCACCATATTTTTACACCACATTAGAGGTTGAACATTTGGCTCCGACAGATTTAATATGCAAAAGATACGCTTACACGGTGGTTTTTCAGTGGATTCCAGTCTTGAAATTCTTTTTTTCCGAAGCTGAGACGGTACTTACGTATTATACCGTCTTCGCCAACGATCGCCAATGGTTTAGTAGCTGTTTGGTGATAAAGATCAACGGATTACAGCACTGCCGGCTTGTTATAATTGACGGTTTCACATTTTGTTTGGAAACAAATAAAATGTAAAAATATTTTTTTTAAATCAATTGTATATTCGGAAAAATTTAGGAAGTTAGGAAAGATTTTAGTCTAATTACTTTTTATTGAATAATTATATTTGTTGTTCACGTATTCCGCTTTACAACCGAAGGAAGGGTGCAGTAGCTTCTGACTGTATTGACCCCAGAGCACCCGAATAACAATCACCTTTAACTCAGTATCCCCGGTGATATAACTCCAATCATGGGGAACTCAATGACCGGGTTCGAACTCGTAGGACAAGGGATTCAAATCCAACAACCTGCCAACCAGGCTATCTCGGTCAAACATTTTCAACTAATATAAAGAGCTACTATAAAGGCGATAAAATTAATTTTTCATTAATTAATAAAAAATTAATGCATTAATATTTGATAAAAGCTGTATTAACATTAAAATTTACCCCCTCTTACAAGTTTTAAAAAATTACTTGAACTTGATGGGATGAATAAAAAGTATTTTATTAACGATTGAAAATTTA
>JAOUZG010040071.1:1886170-1962410 GCA_026289955.1 Argiope argentata | reverse complement strand
CATGGTGATTATACAGAAAAGTATTTCAGTATATGAGACCGTACCTATCATACCTTTCACAAGAACGGATTATAATTTTCATTCAAGTTATTCAGGTATACGTTCAAGGATTGCATGGAAAACAATAGCTTATCGCTAATAATTAGTTATAGAGGCAAATTTTCAAATGACAGCTCCAATTTTTTTCGAATTTGATCTTTATAGCAAAATAAATAACTAGGGTTGGAAGGGTACATGTAGCATGCAAATCATCAGTGCTAACTATACTAAAAAGAGAAAATAACAAACGCCTGTAGCTTTTTTATTTTATATCAAAATAAATAAATAGGGTTGGAATGGTGCATGTACCATCAATCATGTACCATTCATCAGTGCTACCTATAGCCGTGTAGTCATGTATAGCTGCTACCTATAGCAGTGTAGTCATGTATCAAATCATCAGTGCTACCTATACCAGGTTAAAATGAGAAAATAACAAATAACTGCATATAAATAACGAAAAACAGCCCTTTATTGTGTTTCAAAAATTTTCTAATTGATTTACTTCAATCACGATGACATTTTACATGCGGCAGACGGTACTTAGAACCAAAGCATGTAACGTGCCAAAAAAAGTTGTGCAAAAGAATCTGTGTTTTTCATATCTCTTTAAGCACACCACATTTATTTTCACTTTTCTTCTTATTGTGTCTATTGCTGGTGATATTCATGCTTCAGATACCTTTCAACAATATTTATTTATTTGCTATAGCAAACACATTCCAAAAAAAATTGGTGTTGCCGTTTTAAAATTTTGAAATTTTGTCACTGCAACCGTATTTTTTAAAGTTTAACGGTTGTTTTTTATATGATTTTTGAGAGAATACCACAAAATAAAGTTATCTAAAGTTTTATTTATTTCTTGTGAACGGTATGATAGTTAGGTCTAATATATGAGTGTAGTTTTTTCCCCATAACCTCACTGTACTATTCGCCTGCATAAATAGTCTGTGAAGTGTGTGAAAGAGCCCTCTTACCCCCTGTTAAAAGGGGTGACTCAATCACAGTGCGAATGTCACCTGCGCATCCCTGGAGTGATCAGGGCCTTTAGTCACACAAACTACTGTGCAAACTCTGCTTAAAACTGCTTTCATTTGAGTTTCCCGGGTTCGAGTCCTCGTTCAGTTCTTTACCATGAGTCCTATCTGCGAGACGTGTGAAAGAGACCCCCTCTCCTGCAAAAAGGTTGTGTAACACAGCGTGTAAATGTCATCATAAAAGCCAGAAGTTGGACAGAAGTCCACGGATGTTCAGGGGCTTTGTCTTCAGAAGCTACTGCATAACTTGTCTTAAATTGCTGCCTTCATCACTGATCTTAGATATTGCATGTGCCATAAGTGGCAACAACAACAACACGAATAGCCCTTCGATTAAATCAAAACGCTAATTGAAACGAAGAGTTTAAAGAACCATCAAATTTAAATTGAAATAAATAAAAAACAAAAATTTAATGTAAGTGAAATAATTGCAGCATCTATTACTAGAAATGCCGAAGTTCAATAGTGCTTCTATAATATGCAAAATGTAAGTTTCAAAAACATTTCAAAATGTCAAAAAGGTTGTAGTTGTTATCCTTCATCATATGGACACATGCGGTAGTTTCTTGTAAATTCTAGCCACATACTGAATTAAAAAGTCAAAATATCTCCCCTTCTTATTATTAAAAGGAGCCTAGGGAAAAGTTTCAAAACAAAAATATTTCATTCACAGCCAACAGAAAACCCCAACACATTACTTTTATTTTAGTGAAAAGTATAATTTTTTAAAGTTTTAATTAAAATTAATGGTTTTTCTTCAAATTGTTTTCTCTTTTACTTAACTTTTTTCGAAAGTATGTAGAAAAGTCTTATACATAAATTTTAAAATTAATTCTAAGAATTGAAGAAAGAGCGAGACAGTGAAATGCGTTTGAAGTCTGATGCTTTCAAAAAGAAATTTAGAAATGCTCTAAGCTAACCCCTCACTATATAAATTTTTAAATTCATTTTTATATAAAATATTCAAGCGTATGTATGAGCGTTATGGATTAGAAATTGAGAAGAATTTCACATGAATATTTGTTTTTAATGCCAATATATCTATTAGATATTAAAGAAGCATAATATACGAAACTGTCGTACTAAGAAGGTAAATTTTCTATGAATTTAAAGTTATAAATGAATAATTTTTGAAAAAAATTTCCCATTGAATATAAATGGAAGAGGAGATAATAGTATATTTCTCTAAAAAACACCATTCCCACAATTAATATTTTCATAAATATTTACTGCTCTGGAATTAGGAATTATACATGACCTAATTCAAATATGATCTAGGGAAATATATCAATAATATTTAACTATTAAAATTTGAATTTTGTATAAAATATTGTTGTTACAAATTTAGTTATCTCAAAAATATTGTTATTCATTTTTATATATTATTCAAGATTTTAATTTGTTTAGTACAATAATATTAACTTATTGATTAACTTTGTTTTGACGAATGAATTAAGCCTAATACATAATTCCTTTATCGGTTATAGCTAAAATTTCGAAAAGAAAATAAGACGCAGTGTTTACATATTGCAATATATATATAAAATTTCATTTTAAAATGGCGTAATCTTGATAAAAAATTTATTTAATTGTAATATATTTTGAACTAATACCCAGGCTTCATTTTACTGATTATAAATATTACAATTAAGCAATCATTGAATGAATTCCCCGGATATTCTGAATTATAATCTTTAAACTTTAAAGCCATGTCTTAAGGATCAAGTAGTTTGATTGAATATTTTGAGCTGCGAAAATACATTATATCGACATATGGGTTTATTACTGTATTTCTTAACACGTTAAGCTTAAGTCAATTTAAAGTTTTTATTACAGTAAATTTCTTTTAAATTATATTACAAAAAGAAAATTAAATTAAGCATAAAAACACACGTTCTATACTAATTAAAAATTAATTATTAGCAATCTTTAGAATAATCATTTAAAAATGTTTCTTTTAATAAACTTAGAAACACATTTTAAATAATCGTAAACTATTTTTTTTAAAAGCCACAAGCGTAAGAATACAGCATCAAAATAAAAGATTAATTTAAGAATTTTGTCATTACCTTTAAAACAATTTAAAGCGATTCACATGTGAATTCAAATTATATGATGTTTACTTTACTTCTAAATTTGAGAAAACATGTTGACTTACGAGATGAAAGGAAAAAGAAATAGAAAAAGAAGAAGAAGAAGAAAATACACTGCTTTTGATGCAACAATAGAAGAAAAATGAGACTGTCCCATAAGTAGCACAATGGGCTTTAACGCTTTTATAATTAGATGGGTTTTTTTAATTCTGTAATCTCAAAACATGTTATTAACATGTTAAACATGTTTAAATATTAGATTAATTTTTTTTCGGAATTGTAATTAGATATGAAACTATTGTATCCTTCTAAAATGGCAAGGACAAATTGAAGGTTTTAATAACTTTCTTCAATTGAATAATTTTCCTTTCAAGAATTTAGTACTAGGAAAATATTTATCAATAAGATAATAATTTTAAATGTATATTTATATATATATGTTAAAACAAAAAAAATGTTTATTTTGCTTAAAAATTAAATATTTATGAGATCATACACTGTTTAGTTACGTTTTACTAAAATTAACGAGATCATTATTTATTAATTACAGAAAAATAATAACTTACCCTTTGAAAAATTAATACTGTAGCATCGTTTTACGCTAAAATATATGCCTTATTATCTTCTTTTTTTATTATTGAGATTCTGTAACTATATATTTTAACCAAAAAATTTTAAAAAAGAATATTTTACACTTTTTTTAATAAACATATGCATAATTTGATATCTTTAGATATCAGCCTCGTTGTTTGAAAATTGTTGTTCCTGTTAAAAAAATATACAAATAATAGCAACATAATAATATATTGCTACGAAAGTAATCAGCACAGAAGGAATTCATTAACAAAAGCTAAGCATCATTTAAAGACGGTAACATTTTTAAAATTATTGAATTTTAAATATATATAATATTTGAATGAAATTGAATCATAATAATTGCGAAATTAAAATGGAACTATAAATCTACATTTGGTATTTAAAACATAAAATAAAAGCGTTTTCTCACGTTTCACTAAACGTAAGATTAAATCTGACAGAATAAAATGTTTAACTAAATAATCCTTCTCGAACATAACCACAAAATTAAGGCGATTTAGAAATGAAATATATTTTAAAAGATAAATATAACACATTGTAGAAACGCAAAATTTAATGTTAAACAGTATACAAGTTATAATTTTATTTTGTTAGTTAATTTTTTTTCATTAATTCTGTATGAAATGATTGTACATATTCAAAAATGTTAAATAATTTAAATCAGAGGCTGGTGTTTCAAATAAGAATAAATATAAAGCAGGCAAAAGTTACATTTCATAAATATAGATGCAATTACGAATATCTTGTTTATTTGTATTCAAACAGGAAGTCTGTTTTACATATCTCTTACAAAGTTTCTGCAGTCTTTATCATATCTACAAAAAAATCGACCTCAAAATGATAGAAATTAATGTTAAAAAAAGAAATGAGTATGTAGAGAATCTCCACTTGATGCCTAAAAAATGCATTCAATTAAAATATAATTAGTCAAGCCATGTGTAGATAAAAATAAGTAAAGAAATAATTTTTCTGAAATATTGGAAAATTCTGATTAGATATAGAAAAATTAACAATAAAAAATTCCCTTCATGATATAATACTCTAAAGATAAATGTTCTTTGTAAATGAAGCATAAAACAATTTTTTTTAAAAGAACGCTACATTTAACATTTTCTTTATTTTTAAACAACAACTACCAAAAGTAAAATGTATGTTATAAGTGATTATTTTGGTCTCTGCTTTAAGAATCTAAGTTCAACTAAAAAGGTTCTTCTTACTGAAAAATAGTATAAGTTTTAAAGTTAAAAAAATGTTTTTATAAAAAGAAAAACTCAGAACAATTAATGTGAAAGATTTAATTAATAGAATTGTTTGGTCTTTTTGTTCTATCATCATTCGTAAGGAAGTAATATGAATCACTAATTTTAAATGGATTTTTAGTAATTAAATTCAAATCAAATGAAGGGTCTCAACATTTCCCCTGATTTGGGGATAATTTAAAAATTTTGTTATAAAAGTAAGTGGAGGAGGAAATTTGTTCACAGCATCCGTAAAAATTTATGGGTTCTGATTTATTACTGTTTATCGGATGAATGAAAAAGTGAACTGAGCCTAAATGAAAAAAAGACATTAATTAATAAATAAATAGCATAAAAATATTTACTCAGAAAATTCTTAAAATAATTGAATTTCTTTGGAAGTTTCAGCTAAATATGTTTTGAAAAATTTCGAATAAATATCATTTATCATTAAATATCGCTTATTTTTTTTAAAAAAAATAAATGTTTTATTTAGACAAATTTTTGGAAATTCAACAGAATAAGTGGAATGAAAAAAAAATATTTTGATACTTCATTTTCATAATTTTTTCATTTACATTTGCAATATTGCGAATAATTTTATCATTATTCTCAATATTGCAAATGGAATAAAAAATATTTATATCTTAGTATTACTCCAACGAGAGAAGTTTATTTCTATTTGTTGAAAATATATTCACTGTTTTTTCTAGAATTCCAAGACTTACACTGTTCAGCAATTTATTTCTTTAAAGGGTGGTGAGCAAACAGATGAGCTGTTATTACTCGTCCTAATGCCTCGAATAAATTTAATTCACACTATTGATAAATGCAAGAATTCCCTCCTTTCTACTTCTTTCTCACTTCTATCTTAATAAAATAAACGCATTCTGACACATGTACAAAGCAGCAGAAGTTTTTCGAATCCACCAAGGAACAATAGATGGATAATTTTATTTATAAAAATACCTTGAAATGTCAATTGGGATATTTTTTCTTTATATGTTTCATTTTTAAGGACATTGGTTTATTTAAACTTTATAAAAAAATATTTCAGTAAAATATATTTTACTTGGGAAATGCACAATACAGATGAATCTAGTTTATTTTATTGGCTGATGCCTCCCTATAAATTATGACTTGAAACTTCTGAAATGATGAAGTAAACTAATAGAACTAGTACACAACATTGAAAAATACTTTTGGTAATATTGGATAACATTGTGAATTCCATGGAATACGTATAATCGCAATGGTAATATTGTGTATTGTAGGTTTTAAATATACTAAACATGATGGGGGCCACAAGCGTTCTGGCATAGAGGTAAGGCGTCTTCTCCGTGATCTGAGTGTCATGGTACCTGTATTTCTGTTCTTCTGTGTTCTATCTGTAGTCTGTTTAAATGTACCCCATTCTAAAATGTGGCTATGCAAGCGAATGTGATGAGTGAGTGGCAAAAGTCTTACTTTTGGAGCTAGTTGGCGCTACTATAAAATAAGAGACGCTGATTAGGCTTAAATTGATGACTACCTCAGTGAGTTTGCCCGTGGCGCCATAAGAAACAACATGATGGCCTCTTAACAATATTATTATCAAAAATGTTGTGATTGTAATATTTGTATTAGCTTAATAAATCATCTAATTTGAAAACTTATTTTTAAAAAAAATCTTTCGTAAATTCTTTTATTTAGAAGGGAAATTATGTATTTTGCTGTATATCATAAAGTTAGCAACAATTCAAATTGCACTTTAAACAGCTTCAAGGAAGGAATATTAAGTAACAAAAAATATTAAGTAATTTGCGGAATTTTGCCGTGATGTTTCAAATTCTGCATCGGCCGTTTTTAATATTCTTAGAAGTCATATATTGTTAACCCGGGTTTAGATACTGTTATAAGCGGGCGGTCGCTGCTAAATGACAAGCCGAAGTTGGCGACGTTTGACGTGGTGTTTCGTGCCAGCCGAGTTGATTTGGCGAGGGTAATATTCTGGTAACCCCAGACTGTTCGCGGCGCGCCATGTTTATTCGCGTGATATTGGGCGCATGCTTGCTAGGCTATATAAGGGACTGGTTACCATAACTTAGAGTTAGTTAGTTAGAGTTTCCTCTTGGAAGAGAAGCATCTCGCTGGACTAGCGGATTACTTCCTTAGCTTGGATTAGTGATCTGTGTTTACGTTTGCTGTTAACATTATATGATTGCCCTCGCTGTGACTTACTGTTGACTGTGCTATACGATAGCTGTTTTGCATTCTGTTTTCATTGTGAGTAAGGCTTGCATTTGCGCTGTAAGTGACTGTTGACTGCTGGATTGTGTTTATCTGAAGTTTTACTTTTTCAAGTCATCCTGTAAATAGCTGTAAATAAATTTGTTCTGTCCTCAAGAAAAGTCCATTCAATCCGAACCCGCTACGCTAAAAACGTAACAATATTTTGAACCTGTTTTAAAAGATCTGATTTTTATCACCATATATTTCTATATTTAAAGTAATTTCAATACATTATAATTTAAGACAAAAACATAGAAAAAAGTCTATTTATATATAAAAATTTTGTTTTTTAACCATTCACCATTTCAAATTTTACTGCATGTAGAATATGCCAAAATTATTCTGCTTGAGCAAATTAACTTCTTGGTAGTTTGTTCAAACAAAAAATAATTCCATATTTTACAGGAATAAAATCGAAGATAATTCCATATTTTACAGGAAAAAAAATCAGTGAAATAAAGCCAAAATATGGTAAAAGGTATCGGAAAAGCTAATATTTGTTCCTATAGCAGATTTTAGCTTCTAACGAAACTCACTTTCTCATTGGTATCAAATTGCTTTTGTAACACGAAATTGTTTAAAAAAATTCTTTAATTAAAAAATTCACCTCAAAGTTATATGCAAAAATAGACAATAAAAGGTATATTATTTAGTAACATGTTATGTGGGTTGTAATAGGTGAATGTACGCAAAATTAAATGCCTTATTTAGGATTGAGGAATTAGCAAAGCCTATCGTCTTCATTGAAAGTCGATATATTTCTAAGGATTGTACGCCGTGCAGCCAAGGCTCAAATCCGAGGTAAGTTAAAAGTGGTTATAACGAAAATATTAATTCGGGACTAATAAAGAGATGCTGCATGAAACTAGAAAAAAATAAATATTTTTATTAGCATTTCTGTTCTTTCATAAGCGTATCGGTAATAAATTACTGTAATCCGAAGTTTGTTAAAATTCTGATATTAGAAATAAAACAAGAAATTGTTTCGATTAAAATCCATTCACTTTATTTACACCTCGCGTCTTGCATCGTTTTTAGCGTACTCTCTTCAAACAGGAAATCCTTCAGACATTCGTTCTCGTCTAGCGACTCAATTAATCGGCATGCGCAGAAGTGGGCAGCCGCATAGATGAACTATTATTGTTGTTACTTATGGTACTTACCAGTAAGAAGCCCCACTCATACATCAACAAATTTTAAGCCGGAGATATACGTCTCTTGTTTTACAAGTAGCGTCCTTAGAGCCAAGAGTACGACTTAGCTACACACACGCAACAACCCTTTTTATGGGGTGGACTACATTCATGCAAATCCTTCTACATCTCACATCATAATTTACACCTGGAACAGATAACGATCCCCTCTGACCCAGTCCCCAGTGATATTACTCTCGACATGGAAGAGTTTGGGACCACGAAGAGAATTAGCGAGCGCCAACCTCCACACACTCGGGGAATCTTTTGGCCGATGAGTTTCGAACTCGTACCCTTATGAGTACGAGTCCAACGCTCTGCAAATCAGGATATCCCGGCCCAGATGAATTATTTTCACCACAACTAGCGTAATTTAATGAATATTTAAAATACCAGAAACATATGTTTTACAATATTTGAACTGAAAATTGAACTTATTATCTAACGTTATTGCGGCTCATGCGGATTGTCCCAGGACCGAACTTGCTGCGTTCTGGTTTGTAGCCAAGTAACAACAATTATACACAAGTAATTACTTGTGTGCCGCAGATGTTATCTGGCTTATGATGCTTTAACCACATTATGCATTTCACATTAATTCAACTTTGTGAAATAATATTAAACTATTTTTTAGCACAAACTATCATTTATGTAGTATAGTATTCATAAAGGAGATTTTCGAACTAATAAATTAAAGCTTTTAATTATTGGAAAATGCATGAAATCAAGTTGCTTTTTTAAAAAAAGAGTGAAATTTGCAAAATAAAAATACTCCCTAAAGCTATAGAATTTTTCAAACCATTTCTTGTAGTGAGAGAAATAAAGAAAATTATAGAAAAATGCTTTTATAATTAATAAAAGCAAGTTACAGCAAATCTACTGGTCTTAATATCTGCAAATATTGAACTGCGACCTCAGGAGGTATTTTCCTGATCGCAGAATCCACATCCTTTTGAATTAACTACCATGGTTTAATATTGAAAACTATAACGGTTCAAAATATTTTCAAACTCCAGTAGTATAATAATTTCCATATCCATTTTCTGTCAATGTGAAATATGCATCCCTAAGTACCTCTAAAAATTGGAATTCTACGAAAATCTTTAAAATTCAAAATTATCAGAAGGAAGTTTCACTATTTCAGGGAAATACTAATGAAAACAAATTTGTTGGAATCAACCAAACTCCAATATTTTATTATTTAGATGCACTTATATTTCATTTATTGCTAATACTTTAATACTATAAAATTTTATTTTAACACAAGTAAAGAAATAAATTAATTTTAATCTTGCATAAAAGATAATGAATATAGAAGTATATTCAGAAATATTTTAATTGTGGATTATATACATCGAAACCCTCATTTAAATATCTTTGAATATCTATAAATGTAGTTGAATACATAGATTAATTATAGTAGGGATTACTTAAATATATAGGAGATTTACTAATGTAGAGTAACTTATTTAAATACTAATATTTTCACAATTGAACATATGTTTTCTAGTTTATTCTCTTTAGACTTAATTACAAGATAATAGATGGCGCTAAGATAACACACTTTAATTCATATGATGACGAGTCACTTCAAACAAGAGTGTTTGCGTTTTTAGGCTTAAGCGCGGGAAATTTTGAATTTGATTGTTGTATCTATCTTCAGTAAACAAGCTCCATTTTTCTCCTTGTAATTTAGTGCAACTCCTGGTGTATTATATTCAAAATCAAATGGTATGTTTTCTTTGCATTTTTGCTTAATTTTCAAATTTATTGATGTTTTGGTTTGATGATTATGTATTCAACATTTGACATAAATTATTTTGATGTAGTTATTTTCAATTTTATGTGCTTAGATTTAGTTTTGAATTTTCGAAATAATTTATGTACTAAATAAGAATTCTTATTTCTTTATGTCATTGTTTCATGCACACTAATTCTTGCCATCTAAAAACCTCAATTTCGAATAATTAGAAACCAATATTTTGTTAAGAGTCAGACCGATCTCTGAAAGAATTCCCTGATTCGAATCCTTGCTTGAAGGTTATTAATAATAAAGTCCTGAGGCCGGATTCCTGATTTTCATTCTTTTTTTTTATCATTTTAAGCCCTTTATATCCAATGTTGATTTCTAATTTAATTGATAACACTTGTGATTTATATGTAGTAGAATTAGCGTGTTCTAAAAACAATGTATCTCATTCTTAAAGTTTTTGATACCGAACAAATTTTCTTTATAAGTTTTTTTTTACTTAAATCATTTTTACTTTTAGCTTTATAATTTGTATTTTCTGTAATATATTTGATTAATTGAAAAAAGTCAACCAATTGTTGATTTTTTTTTTCATTTTAGGTTTTTTATATGTCTAAATGCGACACATATTTGAAACTTGCATCGAATAGATCCAAGTTTGCTCTTAACTCGTATTTTTATTTCTGCAATGTAGTAGTCATTTAACCCTTTGCGGCCCGATGTCGAGTGTGACTCGACATTCAAGACTGTGCATCATTTTGACGTTTTGTTTATTTATTTTTCAAATTTAATTGCTAAAAACGCCTACATAATGGTTAAGAGATGTAGATTAATTTTTCAAAGAAATTCGACTTAAAAGAATTATTTATTTTTCATAGCAACAAACAAATCTTGGTTGAAGTGGTCAAAAGTGTGACCTCGAGTTTGCCGCCAGTAAGGGCAACCCAACCCAACTTTCTTGTAGTAACCCTAATGATGTTTTGTTTACTTCTTCCTACAATGGTTGAATTGTGCATGAGCTTCAACTCTTTTTAATAAATTTCCTATAAATAAAATTTCCTATTAAATAAATTCTCTTTGCGCCTTTGTTTTTCTCAATTATTTATTATTTACTGTTCAGGTTATCCACGCAGTCCTTATGTTCAATGTGCTAGCGAAGCTACTAGTTTCCCGCTCCCGTGGCTAGCGAAGCCCTAGGATGTTTTTTTAAGTTAAAAAATTCTGTCCGGTGCCTTCAACATATGCCGGGTCTGAAAAAAAAAAGAATGCTTATCGGTAAAAAATCATAATTATATTGCGAAAAGATTTAACCGTAACTATCCCATAGAAGTGTTTGTTTACTTTGTCCTCCTCCTTTATTGGCGACTTGGTATCCTCGGCACGGCAAGGGGCACAAAACGTAACTTTTATCCAAATCTTTGAATTAGGAGAATAATTTTGCATCTAATTATTTTTCGGACAGCAATGTGTTAAGAAAGGGACTGATAACTTTTGATCAAACTTTTTGCTAATTTAGATTTAAAGTTATTACTTGTGAAAGTTAATACATAGTTACAAAAAATAGAGGCATTTAATTCTTTATACATTTTCCGAAACCTGAGATAAATTTCTTTTAAATCCAAATTCCATAGGAACACATCAATTTATTATAATTATTTATTAAACTCCATTAACTTATTAAATTATTCATTAATTATTCATTTTCTTACATTAAAAATATTGATAGAATTGTCTAAAGTGTGAAAAAAATAATCTTTTCTCCGAATGTATTTACATGCTAAGTTCAAAACCCAATTTATATGCAATTGTGGCATCAATGGGAGATTCAAAACTTCAAAAACACGCCATTTTATACATGTTATTATTACATTATCAGTTTCTTTTAGACAATACAAAGATAGTTTAATTTTAGTGGATTCGGTCCAAAGTATTATTTATTTTTCTAAAGATATCTTGACTATAATAAGAATAAAGTCGGCAATGAAGTCCATTTTCTTCGGCCTTGTATGTTCCCACTGTGTCAGGATGTACTTTATCGTATCGATCGGAGACAAAGTATTTCGTCCATCGCCTTTTTTGTCTCAGATTCCTCTTGCCGGGGATTAGAGTCTGTAATTACTGGTGACTGCAGATTCCAGTTCGCCACTCCGAGCAGATACCGATGTGGACTCTCGAAATGCGGCTCTTCTTTTCGGATTGCGGACAGGATAAGGAAAGGAAAAGTCATTGAATCAGGTTCAGGACATTGGTTAGAACTAAGAAGAAACATAATGAATCTCGGCGTATTTCCTTAAAGTTGAACAGGATCGTCTATATATGAGGAATTGAAATCAGCCTCATATTTAGACGATCCTACTAAAGCAATTGGAGGAGATTTTAAAAAAATATTTAACCAAAATCAACTGAGAAAAGTTATAAGAAATATATCACTTTTCTAAAATATATTTTACTTAGTGTTCCAAATGGGAAAATTAAATTTGTCTTAATATATAGATAAATATTTTAACCTTTGACTACTTATTTATTTGAATCAAATTTTGGTACTTTCTTATTAGACCGTCGACGCTAACGGTTGCCAATTGTTTAGTAACTTTTTGGCGACGGATTCAAATTTGGAGATAAACCATCGACGCCAACGAAAGCAACAAAATGGCGGCCGACAGTTAAGGTGTGAACAGTTTTTTTTAAAAATAATAATGGAGGTTTAGGAACTCATTGGCGACACCTTCAAATTTGGCGATTAAGATCGATGGTCTGATACATAAGTTTCAAATACAATGAAACTCTCATTGTATTTGAAGCGCTTTTCCCCTTATACAATTGAGACATCGAATTTTAAAAATAACATCAAAAACATTCTTTGTGACTTAACGCTTTTCTTCTGAATAACATCAATAACTTCTTGCGTGAAAAGAATTGCCTATCCTTTTTATATTCACAGGAAAGAGTAATAAAAAATGTGAGTCAAAAATCAATGAAAAAATTATTTTTCATGCATTTTTGATTTTTTTAAAATGTTGGTATGGGTTCTAACATATTCTTTAATTATCGCAATACAAACAAATTCATTTAATGTAAGGAATAATACATAAAACATTCTGTTCTCAGAAACAAAAATACTATCGAATAGTTTCTCTTACTAAACATAGTTAACTAGGGACAATAAATGAATAAACTTCTACGATGTTGCCGTGAAACAGAAAGGAAAGAAAATTAATATCGGATAAAGAGCAAAAGAAACAAAACATGTAATTACAAGTACCTTTCTTTTCAATGTTAAATTTTGCATCTATTTCCTTGAACAATGAGTGTTTCAGATCAGTTAACGAAAAATAGAATGCAGATATAGAAGAAAATAATTTTAAAAAGAAAGAAAAAAAATTGTTTTGGCATCTTTAAGAAGGGGAAAAAATAGAGAAATAAAATATAACAGAAAAATGACTAAAAACATGAAAAAAAAATAAAGAAATCTAACTAACTGTAACAAAGATTTCAAGCATGAAGCATAAAATAAGCAAAAGTAGTTAAGTTGAAAACACAAAACAGAAAAATAAAATATTATTGTTTTGTCGGTGGCATCTTAAGTAAGGAGGATAAAATAACAACTAACAATAAAAAAACAATAAGCTAATGAGATTAATGTTTGAACTTCTGTTTTCAAAAGACTAGGTATAATTGAGAAAAGGTTTTAAAGGAATGCAATTACCGCTATTTTAGTAAAGGCCATACATGTTTTCTAATTTTACACATATTTAATCTTGTTAAATGTTACTAGAGCGTATATTAATTTTAATAACTTCTTATTAACTTTCAGAAAATTGAATAAATTATTCTCAAATTACCTTTAACAATGTGAGTTAATAATGCTATCAATGAAATATTTTATGAAGATACTAATTTTTTTAAAGATTAAAATGTTCTTAAGTTAATATAATTAAATTTGTTGGTTCATATAATATAGATGACTTTTTATTAGCTTAGCAGGCATTGTATTTTATCATTTTTTTCTTCCTTTTTGTTATATGTTTGCGATTAGATGAATCTTCTTTCAAAAATTTATTTGGAATTCTTATTGTCCCTAGCATTGTATATCATATTTCTCACTTGTTATATAAAATACTGAATGATAAAAATTTAAAGTTTTCTTTAAAATTGCGAAGGTTAAAATTGTGTCATAAGAACTCGTGTTTCTGCTATGTATATTTTATACCTCACGATACAGTAAGGTTTGAAAAATGAATCAAAGGAAAATTAGCAGTACAGAGCTTTTTATAATCTTAGTCAACTTCCTTAGTTCACCTATTGGGTACATTTAAAATATCGAAACGTTCCATATTTCTTTGAAATGTTTCCTGTTTTTTTTGTAATTCTAATTAGTTTAATTTATCTCATTATCATGTAGAATGTTATTCTGAATAAGAATAAATACATAAAATCTTTCGTAAAATCTATTGCCTTCTTTTTCTCAAAAAATTAAATAAATTTTGAATACAAGTCTTTTTAAATAAATATGTAGCCAAATGCTTAATCCTTCATTTATAGTCACGATTAATATTAATTGCAATTAGAAATTGTTACTTGAATGCAATAATTATCATCAAAAAATGAATTCCCTTGAATCTCATATACAAATATGTCATACACAAATTTAACTGTGCATATCATCTACCTACATCTGTTTTATACTCTGGTACAACTTTTTTTTCTTTCCTAAATGCTTTGTTGCGAATTTTAGCTCATGAATTTAGTTGATATCAATGTTATTATCCGTCAAATACCAATTTATGTATTTTTTGATGTCAGGAAAGGTATGCTTTTTTTGATGTAAGGATGACTTTTAAAAAATGGTTATTTGTACCAGATGTTGGGATTTGCTGCTCCATTTTTACTTCCTTATCCTGTTTGTCATTAGTTTCCTTACTTTTTTTTAAAAAAATAAATATGATTTTATCTGGCATTTTAATGATCACTGCAAATTTGTTTGTTTTATTCTGAATAGAAAAATTTTAATATCATATTCCGATTTTATGGTGTATCAAATGATGTGATCTAAAAATGGATCATAAAATAAATAATTCTTTTTGAACTCATTCATTCAAATATTTTTCAGTTTATTCTAGAATATTTAAGGATCCAGTTTAAATCTTTACAAATTCACTTAGTTATTAAAGCATAAATTCTCAGACGATTTTTTTCTCTTTTTTAAACATAATGAAGTCAATTCAAGTTTGCATGACTTATGGAAAATGAGATTTGAATTTACTATAAATAAGACAAAATGTCTTGCAGCGGGTATATAAAAACGTTCCTTTGATCGAAAAATATATTTTTTTGATTATGTTATATTTGGTTATTTAATTTATTTACATATAAGGGTTGCATGTTTATCATATATTCTGAAATCGGTTTCGTTTACATTACGTGAGTAAATCTTAGTTTAAACTTTTAAGATTTAATTATTTAGTGTACTAAATATTTAAAAGTTTAAATTAAATTTTTAAAGTGATTGAATTTTATTTTAAAAAATGAATTATAAAAAACTACATCTGTGAATTAATAGTCACTATTAGTTAGTTATATTTTTAATTCAAATAGCACAACACTTTTACATAAATGACATCTTTAAAGGCGCTTTTATTCGCATACCATAGCAAATAGGAATGTTTACAAATAGCATTTGGTGGAAAAAATATATGTTTAAGAAGATGTCAAATAATGTTTGGATAGGTAGAGAATTAATATAAATATTTCAAATATTACTTGGGGGTGAATTTTATAATAAAAGTACAAATAATAATTCAATTCCGGTTTGAAATACAATGACTGTTTTAATAAATTATGTATAAACTATATATTTAGATCACATAATATCTGAAGCATCCATGAAATATCAGTTTTACATTTTTGTTGAATACTTTAATTTATTGGCAAATATTAAGCAGATACACGCGTGATTGTTTTTGCTAGATTTGCATTCTTGATATTTGATAGGTTGATATTTGAAATAAAACATGATTGGTTCCCTATAAGTATTTCTCTTTAAGTATTTGAACCACCATTCTACTATAAAAATGGCTTATCTCTGCATTATTGACATGCTCGTAAAGTATGAGCCATGATTTCATTATTATTTTATAGAAGATTTACTTGATATATATATTGAAAATCTGATATTTTATCTCTAAAGGATATTTATACATCCGAAAGTAAAACAAAATATTCGATTTTGAGCATTATGCTTTGGATACAGCTGTAAGGATTTTACTTTCCCTATAAAAACATATAAATAAGCCCCCTTTTTTAATTCAAAGATTCCTTTTATTCTGAATTTTCTGTCATACTTTTTTTTTCGTATTTGTATTTTGTTCTATACTCAGGAAGAAGTGGAATGGAAAATAAATTACGTAATACCTTTTGGAAAAGAAAATCGAAAATAAAAACATTTCCCTTTAATTTCGTGAAATGAATTTAGAAATCATGCAAAACATGAATCCAATCTTATAAAATGCAAATTCAGTGTTGTTTTTACGCTTTCTCTAAGCTTATGAAACCAGTAGAAAACTCGTACCAAGAAAGAAGAATTTGAATCTTTTCGAAACTTTTATTTTACTGCTGAATAAATAGCTTTTGCTTAGAAAAATATATCCATAGCAAGCCTCCAAAGATTTCATTTCGTATATGGCTTAGTCGATTCAAAAGCCAAGTGTTTGAAATATTTCAGAGAAAATAAATCTTTCTGCAAGTGTATGTATTTAAGTATTTTTCAGTTGGAATAACATTTCTTCTTTTATTTACATGTTCTCAGGCATGATCATTATAATTATTGCCTCATTTATGAATGTTTATATTTTATTCTTGAGTAATACTTTGGGTAATTGCCATTTAAGGAGCTTAATGAAAATCAAGTTATGCCAATTAAGTAAAAGCATTAAATGAGAGATGTTTTGTATCTTACTCTTTTTGGAGATTAGAATATCTAATCATCGCTTTTCAAACATATAAGAAATTGATCTTGATTATTTAATTGCAAAATGGTCTATTTTTGTATCTAAATTACTTCTGAAGGATCAGTTACGAAGCTTAAAAGTTGGTTAGACATAATGGAAATCAAAAAATTTATAATGGAGAATTGGAAACTTAAAGAACCTCCAACTAAATATTTGTTCCTCAGTGAATAAATTTTAAAAAATGCGCCAGAAAAAATTATAATGTCGATTTCATGGAGTGTAACATTGCAATCAACAATCAACCTGTTTAATAAAATATCTAATAACCAAATAATGTGTTATATGAAATAATAGGCATGATTATGATAGGATCAGGCTGCAATATATTGGGGTAATTCAAATTAATGTTGGGTCGTAGTGAACTGGTGGCAAGTTCACGACTCGTGAGAGTAGGGTTTCAAGTTGAAACCCGATTCCACCGAAGAACCGTTATATTTGGGCGTCAGTTTCACGTTCAATCTGTCATGACCAAACATCCTACAGCTAGTGTGGTGTGGAAAGAGTGTTAGCTCAGGCATCATCCTCGTCATCCGACGGCGGTTCAAAACTACGAAGACCATCCCAAGATAGCCCTACTTTAGCTCAACAACGGGACATTAATATAGCAAAACTAAACTTCAAGTCCATGTTCAAATGATTTGTTCGATGGAATGCACGCTTCCTCTGTTACTTTCCATGTAAATAAGTTATGTTATTGTGAGTTAGTCTTATGTACTTTGTTTATTTTCCCCTTCCTTATTCTTTTTCTAATATTGCCGACGAATAATCCCTCATAGCGGTTGTTTTTTAAAGCTTTTAAACACTCTTCATCCTGGAAGAACTACTCTTAAAATTTGAAAACAAACTTTTAATACCATATGTTCATACAAGAAAAATAATACAAGGATATTTATCCTTATTGAGAATAATGGATATTTGAAACTGTTTTAATATAAAGCGAGAATTTTCCGCAAAAACAATATATATAAAATATTGGCTTTGGTTAAAAGGATTTCAGTTTTTAAACTATTAATTAAAAAAACGCAGATTGATTATTTTATTTAAGAGTATACCTAGTAAAAATTATATAATTCTAGGAGATTTTAGATACAAACTTTGGATATGATTAATTATGAAAATATATAACTTCATTACTTAGAATGAATCCTCGATATTCAATGCGCTTTAAATTTGTAATGGATATTTAAATTACAAAATAAGTTATTAGTTTCCTTTTTTCACGAATTTATTGAGTTTGTAGAATTTGTTGAATTTCCCTAAATATAACTGAAAATATTTATTAAAATTTTTGAATTATTATTATACCTATAGTGGATACAAAATAACACCCAAAATCTTAACGTGGTGTAAAAGTACTATTGTCAAGAGAAGGGAATTCATATTTACTTCATTTAATAATTTCTTTTGTTTACTATTTTTCCTACAAATATTATTATGCTTCTCATTGTAATATGTCGATTTTTTTAAATTTCAATTCAATATTGGGAAACTTCATTTGTGCATAAAAAGAGAAAAGTATTCAAATTTGAAAAATACGGTTTCATGATGATTTAATCTAAAAATTCCGAAATAATAAAAATAATCAACGTTTTAAACAATAAAATGCTTTCCTATTGACAGATGAGAATTCAAATTCATTTTAATGTAAAAAATCAGAGGATTTATATTAATTCTTTTAAAAACAAATATTACCTGCAGATTGTCTGATTTGGATTTTAGGAGTCGAAACAATTTCAGTTGCAGAAAGTAAAAATATGCTGCTTAAAATATATGGAACAATAGTAGAATTCTGAGATTTGATTTTGAATTTAGTAGAGCAAATATATTATAAGTATTTTTTATCTTATTTTTCTCTATAAACATTCAACATAAATTTACTATTTTAAAATTGGCCATTCATAGTTTTAATGTATCTGTATCATCGTATATATAATTATCCAGTAACCTTGCTCATGTATTTAAAATTTTGCTAAATAACTTAGAGGTAAAAATAAGAATAAAGTACAGGGTATGTCAAAATGAATATAGCGATTACAAACGGCTATAACTATTTAATGAAAAAATATATATCGATAAGATTTACACAGAATGTAGACGGAACTTCAAAATTTATTAACGTAAAGCGCACGTGCAGCCAAGCGGATGCCTGCGCATGCGCGAAATCGAACTTCGCAACGACAAGAAACCTGTTCAGCGCGGCGTCTCATTAGTGGAAATGGCTAGTCCCGTGCAGAAAGCATTCTCTGTGTTGGAATTTCACAGTTGCCGTTCTGTTATTACAGTGCAGAGAAAATTTCGTCAGCGGTACAATGAAGAACCTCCAAATGCGAACAACATACGCAGATGGCATCGGATGTTTGAGGAAACAGGATGTTGACACCCTGTGATTTCTACCTATGGGGTTATGTGAAAAACAGAGTGTTTGTGTTTCCCTTGCCCAAAACAATTGAAGAACTGAAAGTACGCATTTGTAATGCGCTTGAGTCGGTTAATGAACAAATGCTTCAGAATGTATGGCGTGAAACGGAATACCGATTAGATGTTGTCCGTGTGACCAAGGGAAGTCACATAGAACATCTATGACTTCTGTATATAAAATTTTGAAGATTCTTCTACATTCTGTGTAAATCTTATCGATAAATATTTTTTCATTAAATAGTTATAGCCGTTTGTAATCGCTATATTCATTTTGACTTACCCTGTATTTTAAGCTTAAAGTAATCTGTAAAATTTTTATTATATATCCTAATTACAACTCTTTAAGCATTTTGTATCAAAATATACATGCAAGAGATTTCACAAAGAGAATTCAAAGTTTCTTTTAAATACTAAATGCTATGCAATTATTCCTGTTTGCTTAATTCTTCGGAATAACGTGGGCATTGCTTATTTCTTGTATTTAGAGTGAGGGCTAACTCAGACATATTCCTTATATATATATATATATATATATAATATAATGTTTTGTGTAGCTATAAGCTTGGTCCTTAATGCTGTTTAATCCACTTTTTAATTTTTTTTGGAAATTCATGCGAATTTGAAGTCTAATCCATTGACTGCTAGAAAAAACTTCGAAACTGAGTGTAACCAAATTTATAAAGAGGATAATCTGATATTCTTCAATTCGAAAAGAAAAACGATACAGAATTCGAAGAGTAATCTATTTTTCTTAAAGGATTAAAACAAATCCGCATCAAGATAGAGTTTAAAAAAATACTGATATCCGCAACACTTCACATATTAAGCAAGCACGAGTCTCGCTTAACATAAAATTACATGTGTCGCAAAATTACATACGTTTTCAAAGTCTATTAGAAATCTTTGCATATATATTTGTTCTGAAACCTTTAAGTAGAAAGAAACTTGAGAGGATACAAGATTTTAACAAAATTAAAATACTTGAATTGAGTATCCTTTCTCATCTAAGCTGTTTTAATATTTACAATCTCCAAATGATAAAGCAATTAGTCTGTATATAGGCCCAACATGTTTGTATTTAATTATGTGGACACAGTAATAATTTTGATGTTTTCCATCTAATTATATTACATTATGATTTTTAGCAGATAGTGGACAAATTTGAAGAATAATGTTTACTTCAGATATTGGTACAAAGAGATCTCTGAGAATGTTGAGAGAAGAACCTTTACGCCATGATCTAAAATACGGAGCCTCATAAGCTTTAGGGAATTTGAAAAATACTTATAAAGGGGGTTCAGATCATATTAAGATGTCAACAAATCGTTTTGCTTCATAAACATTTTACACTCGAAACTAAAAGAGCTAGTAGAAAATTCAAAGGAAACTAATGCCCCAAATGATTTAGATTAAACCGGAGAAGATGTTGTCAACAAAATCTCATTTTGTTCCTTGTTTTCTTTATATTCTACTGAATGATATTGCATATAGCTTGGGATTAAAATTCATTAATGTTTATTATTTTAATTTGGAACAGTTTTTTCATAACATTATGATCCTTTAATCTTTTGTAGTCGCCCCGTCTTTCTGAAAAGCAGTAGCTATTTATTTGAAGCAGTAACAAAACATTCTGCCATTCTCCATCAGTTTCATTAGCAAATTTCTTCTCAGAATACTTTCGGAAACAATATTTAGTTAAACTGATTGTTGTTAGTAATCAGAATTGCAAATAAAACTAGAAAAAGTAATTCAATGCATTATTGCTAATTTAATACATGGTTTTGATATTATTCTTAAAAATAAATACATAAAAATGTAGCTAAGCTTAGCTAAGTTTACTTGAAAAATTAATCTACTCCTTCTTAACAATTAGTAGGTGTTTTTAAAATTTTAAATTTAAAAAAAATCTAAATGATGAATTGAGTGCAAACGATTTAAATGGAGTTTAATGTTTTAAAATAAATAATCAATTATTCTTAACTTGAAGATTTCTTTCATTTATCCTAAATGACAACCTCTATTCTTAAATATTCGCTTATACAAATGAAAGAAAATCTATGAGGAATCAGATTAAAAAAATTCTTACAAAAAGAACTCTAAAAAAATTCTAAAAAATTCTCTTTTCTATTATATAGATATACCTTCAGCAGAATTTTTTTCTTCTAATTTTAATGTTTTTGAAAACATTTTGTTATATTTTATATTTTTCATTGTAATAAAATTCCTTCATTTTTCTTGTTTTTAAAAATATATTAGGACGTTTAATTTCCATTGTGTTAAATGAGAGCTTATTTAAAATTTTTGCAAATTTTTAGACTCTTTCTCCCTGTTCACCTAAATTAATAGAATTTTTAGAAATATGCACAATAAAAGTGAATTACTTTGCTAATTGCTTAGATTATAGCTTAATATGATGTTTCAATAATTTCACTGCTTTACTTGCTTTTATAATTTATCTTAATTGTGGTTCAAGTATTTAATTTAACACAGAATTTCGGATAAGAAATACTTAAACATCGTGTAAAACAAAACAAAATGAAATCGTGTGCTAGATGACATCGATTATTCGTGAATGAAACTTCATACATATATATGACAACTGAGAAAAGATGGTCGTGCACTTAATTAATATTTCCACTGCAATTTTAAGTTTGAAACTACTTAATATGGGTCATCATTCATTTCCAAGTATCATGATCCTAGAACTTATCCTTATTATACGATATTTAGCATTTTCGATAGACTCCACTACCTCCGCAATTATTCCATCTCTATTTGGTAGCAAAATTTTTCATGAACTATGACGTGACCATTGTGCAACTACTCTTTACAATCTCGCTACACTATCAGAATATCAGAAAGAGTGGACGGGTCACAATGGCGTGCATCGAATCTTGATCCTTTGATGTTCGAACTTTCTAGTGATATTTCATCGAAAAGTTTGTGGGACGGCAACGAATCTCTGCTTCCTCTTTTATTTTGAAAACTGTCTCTCTATGGGTCGTGGGGAACAGAATTTTAATATTTTTGTAACATTTTGTTTTGTTTTGTAAGAGGTAAATTCAACGTTAAAATATATACACCGCCTGCTTTAAATGGTAGAAAATGCTTCAGGTTGCAACAATCCAATTCTTCACTATGTTGACATTTCAAAATAAAGAATGAGAAGAATTAATTCAAAATTTTAAACAATTAACATATGCCTAATAGTACTTTGTGAAACGTTTAAAAGTTATTACTTGTCGATATTCAAGATTTTTCACTTAAAATAATCTTAAAACTATACTCATGTATTAGACCATCGATATTTATCACCAAATTTAAAGGCGTCGTCGACGAGCTGCGTAACCACCAATAATGGTAGAAAACCTCCATTATTTAAAAAATTGCGGAAACCTTTTTGTCCGCCATATTATTGATTTCGTTTGCATTGACGATTTATCGCCAAGTTAGAGTACGTCACCAATGACTTACTAAACCGTTGGCGTCGATGGTCTAATGCGTAAGTATCCTTAAAAAGTCATTGAAACACGAGTAGAGTACTAATAATTGAAATACTTTGAGAAGCTAATGACATAGTACTTATATTTTAATTTAATATCAAATGAAATCCTTTTTAAGTTATTGTTTCCCTCATGCCATACTATATTTATTTTTAGTTTGCGAAACTTTCAAATATTGTACAAAACATTAATCATTATTAGCAATAAATCTTTTTTTTTGCATACTATTTGCTTCATCAACTTTTATGAATGTACACTCATCATAAAAATAAAAAGAATTAATTTTTAAAAAGTTGTTAATATGGTTTTTATGGCTATGCAATAATAAAAATTCAAATATTTTCAACGACCTTCTTAATCAGGAATATTTGAAATGTGGAATGAAATTTTTTTTTACGGGAAAACAAGTTGATCGCATTAATTTTCCATGCATTTCTTTTAAAATATTTTTTCTATAATATAAAAACTTATACTATATTTCTTGATACATACTGCAATGAAATCTTAATACCGTTTAATATTAATGAAGTCTGTCTTTGTCCACCCTACGAGCTGCTTATAAAAGCATCTGAGAATCTACCCGAATGAATTTCTGTTGCATTTTGCCGAAAGAAGTTGCAGTTCCCCAACAGAGTTTCCTATTTACATAATTATGTTCCAGCGGACTGAGTATAGGTGTATTTTGCGACTCGTGTTTGGAGGCTGTTACAGCGAAAGAAACTTTGCAAGGGAGGAAAAATATTCTGAATAAAACTGGGAGATAATAAACATTTTGAAACAAAGTAACTTATAGATGATGCACTTTATTATTTTATGTGTTGGGCTGGATTCACGGGAAAAATCTAGTTGGGTAAATAGAAAGAATCTTATAAGATAAAATTTTTGAAATATTTTGCTGAGGGAATGGCAAGAATATGTAGCAACCATGATTCTCTTTGGTTCCATAGGGTATTAGGGTGTATATATATATATATATATATATATATATAGCTCAAATTTGGAAATATTTTTCGCCATGTACTGCATTATATTATAAAATACATTATGAGGAAATTTTTAATCGTCTACAAAATTTATTTGTAGAATTTTCAACATAAATATTTGAACCTGAATATCTTAACAAACAAATAACAGGAATTTATTAACATGCTTGAGATCACACTAGATCGGTAAATTTTAAACAATAAACATGGCATTTATAAATTTTTTTAAATGTTTTTGATCAATTTTTATTTCTTAAATTTTTCTGGATCAATACTTTTAATAATTTGAAAATCATAAGAAATATTGTGTTTCTGGCTAAATTTGCTGAGATCCATAAGCATTTCAACAATTTTCAGACATTTAAAAATGTATGCCCAACAATATCATCTCCTTTAACTAAAATGCCTACAGAACGGTTTAAAAAAATATTTTATTTCGAAGACAAAGAAATCGATGGCTATAAAAATCCTGCATTATACTTTGAAATCTAAATAAACTATTTCAGAATATTGATTATAAATCCATATATTATTTAATACCAATATAATATTCAACTTACACCTGCAAAAAGTATTCCAGATCAGAAGATCCATTTTTTAAAATGTTGGGTGAACAATAGTTTAAATGACTTGAATGTCCTGGCCCACATTTGAAACTTTTATTATTCCAATTAAACTACAAATTTATTATTAAAAAATCCAAGTTTTTATTCAAAAATTTATTTTAATTCCTTTTATATTGAGATACTAGCCGCCTTTGGCGACCAGTCGGTTCGCCAGTATTAATGCCGACTAAAGGGTTAAATCAATTTTTTTTATATAACTTGGTCTCATAATAAGTTTTTCAGCAAAATATCGATAATCATGTAATTTGCATTTCAAATTTCGATAATCATGTAATTTACTTATACTATTATGTAGGCCTTACTATTATGTAGGCCTTCCTATCTTTGAACTCCAAATCTCTCTCTGATTTTCTATCAGTGCACGTAAAATTCAGCTTTAAATTAAAGTAGAAATGCTGGACGTGCACTTAAAATTTCTTTATATAGAAATTTTTACTCAATCCAAGCATGCCTTTAATAAAACTAAGAACTGAAAGAAAAGTAGTCCAACATTAAAGTTTTATGTTCAATATAGAAATTGAAACATTATATATTTTTTAAAAATTTATAAGTATAACTTTAATATTACGTATGATTCGTTGAAAGCAGATGCGTTTTTATTTCGCATGATTCATTAAAATGCGCAGATAAATTGCAATCACGAAGGCGAATTCTTTGATTTGCAAAAAATATCTTCTTCACATAAGTAAAAGTAACAATTAAAAACATGTCTTATTGTTTTAAAAATTAAAAAAAAAGAATGCAAAAATATGTTATTACTATTGATTATCAATTGTTTTTTGTTCGTCGTCTCTTTGAAATGACGTCATCTTCAAGTACGTTTAAAATTTCTTGTTTTTAAATAATTAATCTCGCTCTCAGAAGATTATCGTTTGGTGTTTTTCTAAAAATTCTTTTTCAGTTTTAACTGTCGCACTTTTGTAATATATTTTTATTTTGTATTTTTATTTATTTTAATTCTTTAATTGAATTAATAATTTTGTTATTGCAAACGATCAATAAAAAGTTTCTCTTGCATTTATTGTTTAAAAAATATCGCATTTCCTATTTATTTCATTACATATAATCACGTGATGAAAATTATACATTTCTGTTTTATTTTTGGTAGTAATTAACTTTTTTAAATCAGAACTTCTGAAAATGTGATGGCAACATTTATTAAAAGCTGATTTTTTTAGATCCTCGAGAAGATAACATTTTATTTTTATTTTATGCGAAATAAATTGTTGAAAAAAAAAACGATTAAATTAAATGTTTAAAAATTCATTAAAAATAGAGTTTTAATTCGTAGGTCAAAACATTAGTATCATTGAAAAGCTAATTTTTTGAGCTTTAATGTGATGCAAAAATCAATTTTGTGCTGTAATATTTTCAGAAGTTATAGCGAAAAAACCTTAAAATTTTTCTTATTTTTTAATTAATTAAAATTTTAATTAAAAATTCAAAAAAAGGGCTCCGAGGTGCATATTCCCGGCACCCAAGGTATACATATACCAAATTTGATAGCTATAGGTCGAACGGTCTGGCCTGTACATCGCCAACACACACACACACACACACACACACACACATCGTGCTTTATTATAAGTAAAGATTTGAATTAGTGTTAAGTATCGGCATTCATTCATGGAAATTTTGAATCAATATGATACAAATATAAAATGATGATACGAGGGCCATCCAGAAAGTAGATTACGTTTTCGTCTATGTCCGCTAGGGGCTGGGCTAGCGCGGCCATCTTGGGGTCAAAGCGTTGCGCAGCTCAGTCGGCATCTAGCCGTGCAAGTGAGAGGTTCGTGCTGTGCTCCGTTCAGATACTGTGACGGTCTGAAATGTCTGCGTTAATTGAAAATCCTGCGAGGTGCGTGCAGTAATAAGGTTTCTGACTTCAAAAAACTGTAAACCGATAGAAATCTATCGGCAGCTTTGTGAAGTGTATGGGGACAACATTATCACTGAAGGTGGAGTGGGTCATAAGATTTAAAAATGGCCGAACCAATGTTCACGACGAAGATCGAAGTGGGAGACACAGCATAGTGACTGCCGAACTTGTCGAAAAAGTCGATGCTAAAGTCCGTGAAAATCGAAAGTTCACAATAATGGAACTTTCTTTGAGTTTTCCACAGATTTCGCGAAGTTTGTTGCATGAAATCATCAGCGAAAAGCTTGGTTACCACAAGTTTTGTGCAAGATGGATTCCAAAAAACTTGACAGAGGAACACAAAAATTAGCGAATGGCTGCAGCGTTGAACTTTTTGGACGCTTACCATAAGGATGGTGACTCTTTACTCGATCGCAAGAAGAGGTAACGAAGTGGTTGAAGGCGCAGGCGGCCGAATTTTTCGACGAAGGAATTTCCAAGCTCGTACATCGCTACGATAAATGCCTTAATTTGAATGGTGACTATGTAGAAAAGTAGTATTTGAGTGTGGTTTTCATCTGTATATAATAAAATTTGTTTGCTATACTTTGTTTATTTTTTTATTCCAAAACGTAATCTACTTTCTGGATAGCCCTCGTACAATTTGAATTGCAGATAATTCATAATGTTATTCTTTTTTCAATCTAAGACATAGTATACTGCACATGTATTTGAATAGTGTAAAATTATTATGTCTAGTTGAATAGTTACTTGAATTGTGTAAAGTTATTATATCTCATTGAATAGTTAGATGAATTGTGTAAAGTTATTATGTCTTGTTGAATAGTTAGATGAATTGTGTAAAGTTAATATCCCTTGCTTAATAGTTAAATGGATTGTGTAAAGTTATACCTTGTTCGATAGGTACTGGAGTTGTGTAAAATTATAATAAGTTTTTATGGATAGTTACATGCATTTAAAAGATGTGTTTTTAGAATAAGAAAATTCCTGTTTTAATTCAATCTGCCTTATTTTTTATTAAAAATAATGAGAAAGATTCTTCTAATTTTTTTTTTTTACATTCATACAAATTAAAACAGAATTAACAATTTCTTCGTTCTTTTGCAGTTTACTTGAAAAAAATCGAACTGTACAAAATGTGACTTGTTTATCATAACATTAAAATATTCAAAGGTTCTCATCTTATTAATATTACTACAGCATTCCGCCATTCATTTTAACAAGCACCACTCTCAGCTTTTCTTCTTCACGCTCAAGTTTGTTCTGAAATTCTGAAAGCTTTTCATTTTACGAATTTAAGAATATCTCGGATACTTGCTTTAGAATTTATCCGATCCTTTTGCCATTTGCCGGAGCACAAAGAGGGGGAATGAAGAACGGGGCGTTCGCGACTCTCGGCGGGAATATAAAAGAATGGATCAGAAATACGTTCTGGCATTTTTCGCGAGTGGTAATGGCATTCCACTGAAATTCTTATGCATCTTGGAGCCGCTGTTACGGACTTTAAAGACGGAGTTTCAATAGTGAAAATATTCTGAAATGGATTCTTAAGAACTGATTTCGAAAAATAAAAAGAACAATGGTCAACTTAAGAAAAAAGAAATTTGTTATTCCTTGAATTCTATGGTTTTATTATTTATTACTTTTTAGGGAATTATTCTTATAAGTCTTTGAGTATCGTTTAACTTGAAGACTTTGGATAGGTCGTCTGGTAAAATAAATGTTAATTGAAAAACAATAATCTTATGAATACGAATTTAGTGATAATAAGTATTCTAATAAGTGCCTTAATATAAATTTTAGAATGTGGTAGCATGTTCTAATATTGTTCTAATATTGTGACTTCGAAAATTCATATCTTCTTGGGTAAACATAATACCACTTTAATTAGCAGCAAAACAAACAACATACTCACAATCTTATAGAAAATGAAAGATTTATATTTTCGAAAGTAATTAATCTTTGAACTAAATTGGGCTTCTGTAAATTGTATTCCGGCAAACAATCTCAGTTGACCCTTCGCGAGCATCTTTTTATTCTGTGATAATTACCTACTGACATGACAACTCTGTGACTTCAGTATCTCGAAGTGTATGGCGTTTCTTTATATTGTAAGTGGTTATAACAAATTTTAAAAGTTATAAATTCGTACATACTTTTTTTTTAATTTTCAATATTTATGAGAAATTGAACTTATTCCTATAGTCGCAATAATTCGATCTGTAATGTTTTAGTGTATTTTTTTCTTGATACGAATACAACTATTAAATTATTTTGCCAATTATACAATCATTTGTTTTTGCTGAAAACTACAAGATAATTTCACCTATCCAATAAAACATTTTTGCCAATAAAAATAGCTTAGGGAATTAAATTCTGTTTCCTAACAAGTCTCTTTCTTTTATTCAAAATAACGTACTGAACCATAAAGCGTGATATTTTTTGCAGAAACTATGACATAAAATCACGTCTGTCAAGATAACAAGATTCTTTTGAGACGTGGGGATTTTGCAGAATTTTCGAAATGGATGTATTTTTCAAAAATATATATATTTTTTCTTCTGCAAAATATTTGATTTTAACATTTTTAGAAGTTTCCACTATTCAAGACCTTACTTTTAACTCCCTCCAATTAAATTTCAAAATAAATTTATTTTCATCCTTCATGTGATCATATAGAAATTGTAATTTATTACCCATCTATTCCTTAAACTTGCTAATCAGACTTTAGAAAAATATTTTAGTGATATTTGTGATTAAAGCTTTCTTTTTTTCACCCTCGTCTTTTTGATTTCTTTGAATTTTTTCCAGATATTGGAAGAAATTTAACGATCAAACAGTTAATATTCTTAACCACTTCACATACAATGACATGTCTGACACGTGCATTGAATTACTGAATTTTTATTTTTAAGTCTGCAACTAAGCCACAAAATTAAGTATTTAAATACGAAAAAATCATCATGAAACGATTTGGTATCCCAAATGCTCCATATATTATTTAAAAAAATCAAATTAACAATAAATTACCAAAATAGGATGAGTTATCTAATTAAAAAGTTAAATAAATTCTTATGTCAAGTGGTGAATACTAAACTTCTGTTTTTAAAGCTCATATAGCTCTTTTTGGTTTTGCATAGATTTACTTGGACTTTATTAAAAACAAAAAAAAATGCGTTATAATCAATTGGAATGAAACATTCAAATGACAAGATACTGATACATTTAACACAATAAAAATAAGATAAAAACTAAATGAAAAATATTTTCTGTACAGCGTGAACATGGCCGACTTTAAAAGCTTAGGTGATAAAAACATAACCAGGTTATTTGTCCAAACAGAAAAAATGGAAAGATTTAAAAAACTGGAACATTAATTTTCAAAAATTTCATTTGCATGTGCAAACATGGATCACGTGTAGTTAAGTGTTTAATTTTTTGCAGCAGTCTATTCAAACACTTTGTTAAAAAAAGTTCCAAATCTTTATTTAAAAAACGCTAGTTTTTTTCCCGCTCCATTTAAAGCTTATTCAGCAGAAAAGCAGTGTTATTTTAAAGTATTTGGCGGGATAGTGGATTTTTTCTCTAATATCTCTATTGATAAGTAATTCAAACTGCACTATATTTTTGATTATAAAATTAATAAGTTTTGTACAATTAAAAAAAATAATTCTTCAATCAAATGCACATTAAATAAAAAATTCTCAAATATCTTGCTTAATTTTCTGTCCATTTCTAATTGCAAGTAATTTCTAAATTGATTTCAATAATAATTTTATATAAATATTAATTTACTCATTAGCTAATTTTTTCATATTATTAATAATAAAATAAAATTAATATAAATAACGTTAATTTGGTTGTTTAAGAAATTCAAATCAAAATACTTTCTAAATATATTCTATTTGCTAATTTTTTAGGTTTGTTTTAAAAGATATTGATTTAATATTTATTGAAAGTTTGAATTTTTTTCAGTCGCATTCTGTTGATTATATATTTTGACCCTTTTGATAAGTTGTGGGAAAGTCGATGTTTTCGACACAAAAGAGGTTTTCAAAGAGATTGAATTTGTTAAGAAGACTAGGAGTAATGATGATTTTACTAATCACAGGGACAATATCTTTGAACCCTATTTTTAGTTCATTTAGCGATGGTGCGGCGCTAGCTTTATAAGCCAAATAACATCTACAGTACTGAAGTCGACTTTTGGTATTGTGGCCATGTTACTCGACTACTGGCTCTAGCGTTGCGGGTTCGTACTACGACCTTCACTCGCTACACTGGTGACCTTGACAATGTCGCCTCCTGCAACAGTCGTGTCGCCGTCTATTTGGAGCAAAAGTTGTCAGATTCACTTGACACAGCAATCAAAACTACGCCGTCAAACTCACATGACGTACTCACCACGCTCGCCATAACACTTCGCCCTATCTAAATCGTTCCTCTCTCTACCGACTCACTAGTGGAGAAAACTGTGGCGCTAGCTTTATAAGCCAGATAATATCTACGATACTCGAAGTGTACTTTTGGTATTGTGGTCATGTTACTCTGCTACAGGCTTTAGCTCCGCGTCTTCGAACCACTGCAATGGTACATCTTTCACTCGCTACAATGGTACTGAAATTTAGGAAATTCTCAATAAAAGCTAGATATTTGCTCCTGTAATAATTTTTTCAGGCTGTTTGGGTGGAATTTTCTCACATTGAAGATCATATAATCGGGAAATATAAATGGAATAAATGGTAACCCACTCTATAGTGGCCACTTATCCATAAATATTTTTTAATCAGACTTTTATCATAATTAATTTTGAGAATTAGATGTTGTAAAGAAGAGATGTTAAATAATGTTGGGCAAATTGAAAGAGAGATATTTTAACTCTGTCCAAAAGAATCATTATATCCATATCTGAGAATATCAGTTCATCCAAAGTTTGGCAGATTCCTAAAGCTTCAACATTGAAAATGGATTTTATGGCATGAATTCGATAAATAAATTTCTGGATACCAGCATTTCATACCAGCATAAAGATATTCCAGCAATTCAGGTGAGATTGTGAGGTTTTAAACCTTCAGTGGCTATAGTGAAATAATTCGAAAATGCGCTAAGGACGAGCAGTGGCCAAACTGGCAGAAAGAGAATAAATGACAGTTTGCTTCGCCAGCAGGCGAAAAGCACCGCCCACACCTGTAGAGATGAACTTCGCCCCCCAACGGAAACGAGTGACTCACTTCCTGGCTTCGTCGGCCTGCTTTGAACTTCTACCTTGCACGGGTCGATGGACATACGTCTGTTGTATCATCATCTGCATTTGTTTGTTTAAACTCGTAATTAAAGTTTGCTATTGTTACTCTACATGGCTGGCAAGCTTTCATCAATTGGTAATGTTTTTATACTTTAATTTAAGGTAAATTTGGCAAAGCATGGTAAGCACCAAAAACGCATCAGAGAAATTAACTGTGGTGACAAAACACGGGAATTCCTTGCACTGAAAATTAAAATCATTAAAGAAATAATAAAGATTGTCGCTAAAATGGGTAATTTTAGTATTTTATTTGATATTCCAGAGGACAATTAAGATTTTGAAAGGTAACTTTGAGAATTTCTTTTCTTTTGTTCTGTTAATGACATTTTCTTTATCAGAACTGATTGTTAAAATTGATTTATTTGTTTGATGAGAATTTTGATTGTATATTGTTTAATTTTTTCAGAAAATATATCTTGCTCTGACAGTTTTAGTACAAAGGTCATGGAGTCCCTGGTGGAAACTCCAAATGTTCTCAATGCTATTGTTTGAAATATGTTACAGCAACTGAAATATGTTCTCATAGAACTATTTAAATTTGGGAGCACTATAATAAAATAAACTAAAAAGCTGTTTTTTATACTAAAAATTAGGTTTTTTTTTTTGTTTTTGGACCTTATCTCCAAGATTCTAAAATTTTGAGGCTTATCATTTTTTGTGCCTTATTTCTAATTTTTAAAAAAATGCCATTTTGTTTAGCTTCAGAAAACGGTATTCTGAGTTATTTGTCTGATTCCATTCATGTAAGGGGAATCCCACCGTACAGTATGTACAATAGCATTAATTGGATAGCTTTATCGATCGTTCAATTATTGCACTTTTTTCAGCACTACTGGATATTTTGTAAGGGTATCATTTATAAATATTTCCTAATGTATTTTTCAATTTAATTTTGATGCAATCAATTGAGATATGAGAGCAATAAATACAGATATTGTCAGAAAAACTGAATACTCGACATTTGAGCCCAATATTTCAAACAAATCATTACTGAAACTGACAAAAAGAATCGTGTAAGGAAACTTCTCTACAGGAAGTCTTTTATGAATGAGACTTGGATCAGAAATGATTTATCTGAAACGTTCTTTATTCGAGAAAGCTGTGCATCTATTTAGTGATATTGCTTGCGATAACAAATTAGAGACATTTATAAATCAAGTCAACTATAGGAATGAGTCATAGGTACTTTTAAGATCGAGGCTAGTCCCATTTTTTTTCTTTTTTGTGTCTCATATATTGATAAATAATTATTATATGTTACTTTTAGTTATCTCTGAATGGGATAAAAAATATTGGTTTGGATTGATTTTCTTATTACTAGTTAGGTACTGAATAATACTATACGCTGAAATACATCTGAATATCTTAGAATATACTGAAATTGGAGTTACAGGTCTATAAGAAGTTTTCTGATTGATTTTGGAACTGGAACAACAATGACATGTTTCCATTCCTTTGAAAATGAATATAAATGTAATTATTGGTAAACATCAAGGAATTTGCAGAGACCTGTATCGCCAAAGCTGCCAGGATATTATCAGCACCTAGTGTTGAATTTCTCTTTTTTACGTATGGCTCTTTTGAGCTGTCAAATTTTATAATGTTATTTAAAAATTGATTGCCATTGGTATAACTCATCAGAATATGCTTCGGTTGATAATTAGGCCATAAAATGTGTTTTTAAAATAGTTTGCTTCTAATATTTGAATGGCTTATGTATCTATTGTTATATAAACAACTTAATTCGTTTCTTTTGATAAGCCTACAGTTTTCATGAACGTTATCGATTTAGTTCTATACCTATGATAAATGAATTACAATGGTCTACGCTGCAATGGCTACATTCGTCATCAGATCTATGAATACGATAATGAAGATGACACTAAGTGTAAAACCACAAATGATTCATAAGTCCCTTTACTTATATAAAGTTTACTCTTATTGTATTCAAGTATAGGAGGAATTTCTGGAAAAAAGATACAGCAGATAATATCAAATAGTGAGAATTTTCCCAGGAATTTACTGTGTCATCAATTGATTCTGTTATAAGAATATTAATTTTTGAACTATTGGAAGTCTATTACATCTTAAGTGATTTAAATTTTTTTACAGATTTAATTATATTACTAGCTTTCGGGATCATCTATATCATTACACACGGTGTAATACGACAGGAATTTAATATTTCTTTCCCTACTCGAACGATCTACTTTTGTATGTTCTGTTTATTCTCCTTGTTTTTTTTAAAACTAAATCCATCATTGTTCTGGTAAAAATACCATAGCGTTTTTTGAAGCTCTGAACATTTCATGAAGGAATTAAAACATACCACAAACAAGTTGTGATCTTGACTGCTAAGCTTCACAGCGGAAAGCGAATACCATCAATTTTTAATGACAAGTATATTTTTTTCCTTCTTTTCTCTCTTTGCATCATTTTTTGTGTTCGCTGTTGGGTTTCTTTCCTCTAGTTTTAAAAATAGATTACACGAAATTTCGCTGATCTGCTGAATTGGCTGGCAATGCATTTAGAGTTCCTCCTTTTCAGAAAAGCTAAGCTTAACTATATTTTTTTGAATAAGAATCTCAATTTATCACATCAAGAATTGTTTCAAAAACCACTGAATTTCATTCTTCGGTATCTGGTTTTGATTATGATGTTTGGGCATGCGTAAGTAATCAACTTCGTTCCCGCCCCCTTGACATTCCATACGTTATTAGAACGTTATTATACGTTATTAAATAATAATAAAAATACACCAACTCCAAACGTTTAAGTTCTTTAACAGGACATTCAGCTAGGGAATAGCACTTCTTCAAATCCTTTGATGCATATGAAAGAATTAAATAACTCCCTCGTTAATGGCGATGTTTTTAAAAACGCATTTTTTTGCTTTACCTTTTGCAATGCGACAAATATCAATTTTTGTTAAAGATTTAGAATAATTAGAACACATTGTTTATAGAACTAATGAAACAGCAGCAAACTCTTCAAGTGTTTAGCGCGTTTGCAACAAATCTCTCTTGAAAGGCACTAGAAGCTCAAATTTCAAAGTTAAAGCAAGTTCTCCGAATGTCTCCACGTTTAATCCGCAGTAGGAACCTAAATAGAACGTTTAAATCTAGTTCCCGATTACATTATGGTACAAGCAATACTGTTTTCAATGTTGGCATTATAAACGTTATGCCCAAAAAGTTAGAAAGTTTGTGGAACCTTATTTTGATTCGGAAAAAAATGTAGGAGTTGACGACGATTGCAATGAATTAAGCGACTTATTTGTTTATGACTGAAAATCTAAACATAAATGACTGAATCATGTCTTCTATTTTACCAGTTTCTTATGCATATTTAGCAAGATGTACATTGGAAATGAGCTTCGTTTTACATATCGTAAATTCTTTAATTATTTGAATTTATCGCACAAGACACTTAGAGCAGAACTTTTCGACATTATCCAGGAAATATTTGAATGCAAATGTGTCTCGACCTATACTGTGTGCAATTTTTTGAATGTTTTGAATTACTTAGCATAAAAAATCACAGAATAATTGACAGGGTGACCACCTTTAAAATGAAGTGTAAAACTTTTAATGGTCCATCGATTGACTTAGTGATTATTTTGGATGATTCACCTCAATAACAATTGCTTTCAGAATTTTCCAACATAATACAATCTGCTCTCAATCTTATACCAGTAAATAATTCTACGGATTATAGCGTAATCACTAAAAGACCTTCGGTTTGCAATAATTAGAGCCCACTTACACCAATCAAGTTAAAAGCACTGAAAGTCCACTCTCAATGCTCACTAGAGCAAAGTATACTTTCTAATAATTACCAAACTTACTGCATCTCATGTATCGATAGATTAACAAAAATTGAATCAAATTTCAATATTAACCAATAAAGTTAAAAGCACTGAAAGTCCACTCTCAACGCTCACTAGAGCAAAGTAGACTTTCTACTGATTGCCAAACGTACAGCCTCACATGCATCGATAGATTAACAAAAATTGAATCAAATTTCAATAAAATTAACCAATGAAGTTAAAAGCACTGAAAGTCTACTCTCAACACTCACTAGAGCAAAGTAGACTTTCTACTGATTGCCAAACGTATAGCCTCACATGCATCGATAGATTAACAAAATGACAATTAGCTTTCCCGATATTCGATAAGAAAGCTAAAAGACATCATGGAATATTTTTTAAGATGGATTGGAATCTGTGGGGTACCTGAAATTATGCTGCAGATTTTGAACATGAACTTTTCAGGCATTCATTTAATTTTTAGGTTCACAGTGGGTCAGAAAGGTACATTATCATCCAGCTTCTAATGGCATTGTGGTGAAATTTCATCGACAATTGAAATATGTTGTTAAATACTGCTACCTTCCCACCCCACGCTGGACGAGTATCCTACTAGTGATTATCGGGGGTATCTGAGTTAGTCCTAGAGGAGAATTAAGTGTTTTCCTTACTGAAATTCATTATTGTGAATCTCAACTTCTTCTTGGAGACTTTTTTCAATCCTGTAAAACAAGACTTGCAATTCCAGCATTCATCAATCATTTATAGGATTAAATCCAGAGTTTTCAGGTCATTACTATTTCGAATCTGGAAAAACCCAATGTGTTTTTGCACAATTTGGGTGCAACAACTCAAGCTTTCGGAAATCAATCACAGTTCTTCGACTTCTTGATCAGTGCTTTAGATATCAGGTCTTATTTAAAAGGGAGAAAGTTTTTACACTGTACATGGTTGGATAAAAATGAATCGTTATTGTGAACATTTGAATTATTACATTATTATAAGCCTGCTTATATTTTGAATGATCATTTTGAACCGGTCGGCGTTCCTTTATATGGTACTGGCCCTGAGTATAAAATTAAAAATGGAAGAACTTTCATACTTCACATTTTTCCTCAGGTCGAATCATAACGGACTTTCGGTTTCTAAAGGAAATACTGAGGACACTACTCAATCACAATATATACCATGTGATATGACTTGGAGGAATTTAATATTATTTCCTATCACAAGAGAATTTTATTTGTTCTTTTTATTTTCTTGCTTTGTTCTTTTTGTATACAACAAATATATTCTTGTTCTTATTAACCCTATGTACTAAGAAAAATAATTAGATGCAAAATTATTCACATAACACAAAGATTTGTTTATTTTTATTGCTATAAATATATATATACATAATTCTTTTAAAATTCTTTGAAAAACTCAATCTACGTTTCTTTACCATTATGTAGAAATTTTTAACAATTAAATTTGAAAAATAAATAAATAAAACTTCGAAACGATGCACAATCTTAAATGGTGAGTCAGAGGCACCATCGGAGAGCAAAGGGTTAATATATCGTAGCAATGTTTGAACCTTTGACTGAAGAATTAATCATAATCCTCACAACATCGTTTTAACATCAAAATTAATTAGAAATTTACTTGTTGAAATATCTTGATAACATCTATACCTTAGTCAGATGGTGAAGACAATATCTGAAAGAGTAAAGCAGCTAATTATTACAGTTATTTATATGAGACATCTTCCCCAATACTGTTATATATCAAATTATGTTTCATTAATCATAATCATTTCTTATGAAACCGATAAGTGCGTCTAGAAAAGAATTGAAGAAATCTCGGATTTAAGTTTGATTTCTTTGTATCTATAAACAAATTTTAAATTATCATTTAGATTTATAAAATTCATAAATGTTTTCTTCTCTGAGTAATATGATATAAATTATGTATTATGATTTCACTTTTATTGAGGATTTATTCGCTTTTTCTAATTAATTTTAACTTGAATGTTTTTAATGAGAAGTCAAAATAAAAAGTATTATTGATTAATCAAAAGTAATCAAATTGCCATTTTAGATGCAACTGTATTCAAATGAGCATGGTTATGAAATATGAAAGACACCTCTAAATATCAATATAATTTCCAAATACTTTAAATTTAGCTTTCTCTTCCATTTATAACCTCATAAAAAGTATAATAATGTAAGGTATATATTTCCTTTTATAAATTGAAAATACTTCACTATTCAGATACTTCTAATAATTTTCATTTGGATTACTAATCAATCAAAAAATGAATTAAATTTATTAAATTCAGTGTATGTCAACAAGATGTGTATATAAATTAATAAACGGTTTTAGATCTATAGATAAATATATTCGTGAATTGTACATGGGTTGGAAAATATTTAATCCAGTCTTCTTTAAATATATTAAACTAATATAAGGATGGATAAATAATGGAAATTATATATTCTAGCACAGCTTCCACTAGTAAAAGAAATATTTACTTACACGCAATTTGCCATCTTGCTATAATTTAATTTACTTGTGAATTTCCCGTTTCATAAATGGTTGCTGCATACATCACTTTTAATTTGTGCATCTTAAAGAGAAATCCGTACTTCTAATGCCCATAGAATTCTACAAATTACAACGGAGAACTCACAAAGAGAAACAATGCACGCTTGCATTTATATTTTTCAAATCTGTTTCCAGCCGCTCCGCACTTAGTTGCAGTGTTGTCTGCTAATCTGAAGTGTGCTTACTTGAAACTACTCATCCAAATTATTTATTCTTCTACTCTCTCAGTTCTAACGATCCCGAGATAATTTGCATAAGCGGATTCACCTTCCGGGTTAATTTAAATACTTTTCGCAACGCTTGTAAACAATAAACCTGTAGAGCAATTTAAGAAAACGGATGGCCATTTACCCGTCGTCTGGCCGGCTGTATTTGCAAGCAAAATGATTTTACTTTGCAGCAGAAGGAATGCAGTTCTTATTTGGAGAGCAATTTGTCCTTATTTTAATATTCGATATAAGTAATGAAAATATTTATTACTTAAAAACTTTATATCGATTCTGTGAAAAATAAGAATATCCATGAACATTTACTATTTTTTTATATAATTAAGGTAGGAATAGGTTTTAATAGTGTATAATACTTTATGGGTCCTAAATTTTATACTATTGAATTCACATTATCATATAGCCTCTCATGTGCAGGAATTTTTACCATAGATTGCAGGTAAACTGTTTCTAAACGGTACCTTTACAAAAATTAATATATTTTATTAAAAGTTTTCTTATCGATAATGTCCCGGCATAGAGATAGCGCGTCTTCCTCGTTATCTGGGCTTCCCATGTTCAAGTTCCGATGAGAGCATGGTTGTTTTTCTATTTACTATATGTGAGAAGAGTGAATGTCCCCTCCCCTATACAAAGGAGCTGTACATGCGAATGTGATGAATGTGTAACTAAGTCGTACTCTTGGCCCTAGTCGGTGCTACTTAAAAAACAAGAGTGGCTCATTCGGTTTAAAATTGCTGACGGTCGTCAACATTCTTGTCTATGGCAAGTGCCATTAGTAACAGCAACAACAATTTTTCTTATCTATCAAGGATGGAAAATATAACTAATAGACACACTAAATCATCATCTCTATTTCTAAAACCGTAGAGAATTTTGAGAGAAAATATCTGAATTCTAAATTACAGTCTCCTAAGGAAAGTTATTTCAGAATTCTCATAAAGTAATTTCCTCGAGGATTTAAGTTCTGTAGGTGATGGGGAGGGATAATCTTAGGATATCTACGGATCTTTCCCGATTTTATATTTAACTTCCACTTTAGCTTCTGCTGTCTGCTTGATCCTTCATATCCTCGATGGCAAGCAAAAAAGATATTTACTTGCCACCGAGGTTAGTCTATCAGAGATTAAGTGAATGTACTTCCTTCCTAACTTTCTTGTGCTTGACGTTAAAGGTGGTTTTTTATCCAGAGCGCTGTGACTTCCGGTGTGTAGGTTACTATAACAAAGGTAAATCTTGTATCGGAGTATTTTCAGGTTCTGTATCTTTATTAATTTTTTGTTGAGCTTCATGGCAGGTAGTGTTATTGGATACGAATTTGTTTTCTGGGGGGAGTTTCTCTTTGAATATTTTAAATACCGTCGTGTTATGAAGAGTATCGATCATTTTGATATATGTTTCATAGTTAAAATAATCTCTATTTAAATATCATCAGCAGCAGTACATCAGCAAATTTTGATAAATCATCAAGTATTCATGCTGTCGATTAGCTTCTATTTCTATACGATCTATATTGGTAATTATATCATATGCCAATTTTTAGAAAGGGCTCAAAATCAGAAAAACATATTGGTTGAGGAATCATAATTCTTGTAAGACTCACTGAGTCAGTATTCACAATTATTTAACTGTGTTTACTGTTGAATTGATCGTAATTTTCCTTGCTCCACAAAAAATATCTTTCTACTAGGTATCAATTTATTATGTATGATACTTTCTCCCTGTCAGTTTAAATATACCCAATTGCGATTACAATTCCTCTTACTTTACATTTTTAATTAAAATGTTGACTTTTGTTTACTTTTTGTTAGGTTTTCACAACTTTATAGTAGGATTTCTGGAAATGATACAGTAAATTGAATTAAAAAATTTCTAAAGAAGATTTTGATTTAAAAAAGTTCATTATGAGACGGCAAGTGGTAATTAATTGTTCACCTTCTTTTTTGGAGGGTGGCAAAGGACATGGGACCTGCACATGGTAAGAAAAATTACATTCCTTAAAACTAGCTTTTGGTTTTATGGATTGTTCTTCATATCCGTGATATGGATTCCAGATAAGTAAGTTTTCACTTAGGACCAACTCTCTTTATGCACAAACATCTTATATTTGGATAAAAGGAACATTTATGTAACAAATGCTTGTTTAATTTTTATATGCATAATATTTTAATAGAATTAAGATTTTTCCTACCCATATATTATTCGTCTTTTTTGTATCACTTCTTTTATATAAATTTATAAGATCAAAATGTCTCCCAAACAGTTTTGACTGTGGTACTCAAAGCTATAATTATATTTAGCACTTTTTTTACTTTTGTCTATATATTTTTATATTACGTCATCATTTCACCTTTTTTACATCAGTTTTTCACTTCGTGATGCTACATTTTACAACATTACCCATTTATTATTTTCATCAAACATTTAGGTTGAAAATTTTGCTTTTATATTTTAAGTTTGATATTTTATAATACTATAGTTTTTCTATTTCCTTGACGCAGTTATATTTGTGCAAATATTACTCTTGCAGAAATAAAGCGAATAAACAAAATCAATCCCCGTTAGAAAATGCGGAATCTGATGCATCATTGAATTACTTTGGTTGATGTATATGGGGGGAAGGCGCTTTCAAAATTAAATATGCATCATTACTCCCCGCTAAGGATATAAAATTCACAATTATAAGAATAATAAGATACAAGGTAAAAAAATTTAAATTTCTAGTAAGATAAATGTACTGGAAATACTTTATAAACATAAACTATGGGCTTCGTCTTGGTTACGACTAATTTTTAATGAAAAGAGTATAGCGGAAACTAATATTTTTCCATGTTTTTTAGTTTTTAAAACAACTAATTTATGTAGCATTGATTTGGCAAAAGTGTTTTTCTTATTTCTCCGGCTTATAGCTTTTAAATGTTTTTTTATTCCAATTGGAATCTTTCAAAACTATTTTCTGTTCAAAACATGCATTTTAAATAATATTAAGGTTTAGGGGCTACGCCATTTGAATCTTTATTATTATTTTTTTAATGGAAAAATGAAACTTCGGCGAACTTTTTTAAGGAATAAATTCTAGCGTATCCCTATATTTTATTATATCCATTATAATGCCAGTAAAAATATAATTCTTCATTCCATTTTCAGACTTATGTAACCTCCATATAAAAATTTAATCTCCTTCATGTTTGACGACGAATGTTTTGGAAAAAGTTTCCAAAAACATAGTAATTCGAAACTAAGCTTACATTATATATAGATTCGAACATCACTTTCTAAAAAGATAAAAAAAAAATTTCAGTTTGTAAAGGCTGTAACTCGTGTGTTTTTCAAATCATGTTGCATACCCTGAGGTGAAACCAATAAATACATTTATATTCACTTTTAATATAAAGGTGTGTTTTTTCTGGCTATCCTACTGTTATAAATATTTTCCTAAACACTATTCTAATTATTTTTACCATAGAATTTATCATTTCTCTCTGTAGATTTCAATATAGCAATTCGTATGAGACTCCTTTGTGTGTCTTTTCTTATTTGTCTAAAAAATTTTCAGTCTGATGTCGAATTGATTGCTGCTTATTCCTCTAATACACTTACTATTGTTTGCTGAATTTTTATGCTATAAAATGATCTTTTTGTCGTATTCTTGATGTATGCTGCATTTTTTTGTCTTTCACATTTGAAGTTTTGAGTCAAGTTTTTCTCATTCAATAATTTTTTATTTCCATTTCTTTATTTTCATGTTTAAAGCATTTCATCATGAGTATTTTTACATTTTTTAAACTATTCATCTTGTGTGAAATATTGGGCAAATGATTATTTTAATAAAGGGTATAAATATATCTATTAAATTTTATTATCCATTATAAAGTAGATTTATAATGATCTCTATATCTTAGTTCTTTGTATTCAAGGACAAGTAGAGAGGATAATCTAAATATTCTCTTTCTATGGGACGTTTGATTAAAAAAATAAGCATGAGGTTTCCACACCCCTTTTAAAATACCTTGGAAGGTATTTTGAAAAGGGCTGACTACTCTCTCTCTTTTTTTTTAAAAAAAAACCTTATTTGAGTCTTAGCCAATTGAAGGATTACTTTCTTGTATGTGAATCATACAAATAGAAAGTATTACAATCGTCAAAATATTTGAGATCGGGATTACGACAAACCTCCAAGTTTAAGTCCTTCCTAAAAAACACTTTTGGAGTATATCACGTGAATACAGTATCTAAGTTGCTCTTCGATCTAGACGGATGAAAGTTGGTATATTTTCAAATTTGTAGATTCCTTCAAATTATGAGAAAATAATGGTGAAGAAAACTGCCCAGTTGTCCTTTACAAATGAACATTATAATTAAAAAAATCTTTAATAAAAAAGAAGGGAAATTTGGTGCACATATTCATTTAAAATCTATACCCGGATTATATTTTGGATGAAGTCCAACAAGACGTTGAGCATTTGTCAATTTATACCTTTGCATACTCCTAAAAGAGATAATTGAAAAATCTTACAATGATTTTATATGAAAGTTGGTATGTGATGCTGCGTCAATTGCCATTCTGATCCAAATCTTATGCCCAATCAGCTCGGAAAAGGGATTTTTCCAATTTGAGTTTCAATCAGTTTTTGAAACACGCATCTAAAAATCAAAACATGCAAATTTGCTCTCTCGGCTCTTATGTACTAAGAATTAATAACGAGAAAATGATAAATATATAACACGATAGATTCAGTAAAAACGCTAGGTTCATGTCAAAGACCTCTATCTTGTAATTGTTGTTCGTCTAATGCAGTACAAGTCACTCATGAACTTATCTTAGATCAATGACCTCATGTGGAGGGGTGGGGGATAATATCTTTATTAGAAAGAATGCTAGAAAATACGGTTACCCTCATAAATTATCCTCTGCCCATCAGACACGAAGTAACTGAGTAAGACAGAGGACTGAAGAGATTAATCAGGTGTTAAAAGCTAAGATGGATTAGTCTTCCGGGGCAAGAAAATATGTCAAGTACATCACCTTTCAAATAAAAGATAAAATTAATGCTAGCATGGTATCTGTATCCCACGAAAGAAAGAAAAAAAGGTTAATTGGCCATCTCATTTTCCCGAGACTAAATAGCTCAATCTATTAAACGCAATTTGAAATAGGTTAAGTGATATATAAAAGAAGATAAAACGGTTGATTATTAATGATTTTTTTTATTTCGTATCTGATGATCATGATAACAAGTATTTTATATTACTTAAATCAAAATCTAATTTAGAAAAGGAATATGTATATTTGATTCATACTTTGTCATTAGAAGTTATTGAGATAAATACTATTTTCATTATCCAATAAGGATAACAACAAGTGAATATTTGAAAGGAAATTATTTGCGAATGCATCTGTAAATTAAGTTGTCACAAAATTGTAAATCCTTTAATAAAATTCAATGATCCACGACTTTTGTTTTGATAGAATTAAATTTTCTCTTATACAAAGTATAGATAAATTATTGTAAACTTCACTGGCGTCTTTTCCCAGTGATCTGGTTATCCTATGTTCAAATCCCGATTCGAGGATGGTTGCTCTTCTGTGTTCTATCTGTTAGGTGTGGGAATGTGACCCCCTGTAAAAAGGGGTGTGCAAGCGAATGTGATGAGTGAGTAGAAAAAATCGTACTATTGGCCCTGGCTGGAGCTACTACGAAAACAAGAGACATTGATTAGGCTTAGATCGCTGTTTACTCCAGTGAGCTTGCCCCTGATAAGTAACATAAGAAATATCTGCAACAATATTGTAAACATCAAATAATAGGAACTCGAGATTTTTATGAATATTCACGTTTTAGATTACTTTGCGTCCAAACTTTCAGATTTTAGGAAAATGTTCAATTTTTGTGACCAAAATAACTCCAAAATTGTTTTGAGATGAACAAACTAACTTTGGTATACAGTCTTTACAAAAAATTTAAAGGTGTCCCTAAAAGTTTGAGAAAATTCTTTCCAACGAAGTCTGTCTTCTCTATTATTCAAAGAAATCTCGAAGAAGAATGGTACAGGAGAGTTGCATCAAATACCCTTTCACCCTGCTAGATCCGCTCCATAGTAAACCTTATTCATAAATACCAAGACCTCTTCAAAACCTACAGTAATTGAGACCAGAATTCCACTTGTGAAATCAACCGAATTTATAACTTAAAAAGTCCCTCAAAAGTGCAGATGTCATGATGGAAATCAAGACCCCAGGACCCAGATGGACGCCACGTATTTCTGTCTCTATAGTGATTGTTTATATGCCATACATATGTTCACAATTTAGTTTGTTAATTTCCCCCCTTTTCAGTTGATAATCTAATTTCCCTGTAAGTTCAACTCATAATGACCATTTGTTTCAGTATTCTTGTCCCCTCTATCCAGTTATAACTTCAGAAAAAAAATTGAACAGATTCGTGTAAGATTTGACACCGATGGCGTTCTATCTAGAAATCCCTAGATGCTGTATTATCTCTTTTTTTCCCTTTTCTTTTTCTTATTCTCCCATCTCGTGCTCACCCAAATGGTTAGATAATTTAGCGTTATCGGCACCTGGGGCACAGGATAGCGTTATGTTATGCCCTGTTATTCCGATATAATTGAGGTCAATAGCTAAAATATGGAGAGCGAGTGAGAGATGTATAATGCGCTAATTCGGTAAGCGAATCAAGCATCTTTATTGAAGACAAATTTTGACTGAAATTGAATAACATGTCTGTATTTTTTGAAATATACAAACGAAATAATAAACGTAAAAAAACATATCGAATTAGGAATAAGATCGTGTGAATACAGTAGTATTTCAGTGTCAAATTTTCGTTTTAATGCATAGAGAAATACTCGTCAAAAATACTCATTTTATTTTTGGTTGATCCGTAGAAAACATCACCACCTTGGCGCGCTTTTCAAAATCGCCAACTCTTGCTTCTTATCTCCAGGAGAAAGATATTCTCCAACGACAACATCGGGCTGCCCTATTTGGCTCTAAATATCCTTGGTGAAAAGGGGGTGATGCTCTCTCCTGTTGCACATTATTTTTATATACTATTAACCGCATGACGGGGATTAAAATCGCAAGCGTCACAAGAAAGATTCAGTAAAAATGCTACTTTTAAGGCAAAAGTTAGTTTCTTAACTATTATACGTTAATGCCTTGTAAGACATTCTATAGTATAAAACAATTAAAATAATATGCGCCTGAAAGTTTGGGAGACCATTACTGTTAGTTTTATCTACTTAATTAGGTTTATTTCAGCTCAACAATAAGTATTAGGAATTGCTACTATTTTCCCAATTCCATTTATTGACCGAAATCAAGTGTTACATTCTAGACAAATATCAATTCATTACAAAGGTAAGATAAAGACAAAAAAAAAAGGAATTTTTAAGCAAAATATAATTTTTTGTGTTTACTTCTTGACGCTTTAGAAAAAAATATAAAGTTGAAAAAAAAGCGTAATTGTCTTGGTTGAAAAGCAATGTAAGTTCAATAAAAGAATCTTGTTGATAAATTAGAAATAGCTTCTATAAATAATTACCAATTTGAATATTAACGCCTAAACTAATTCTTTGAAAAAAACAAAACTATAGGCATAGAAGCAAAGATTATAGTGAAAATTTTAAACACCTTCACATATTCTTTTTAAAAGATGATGCGCCATAAGATCATCTCCACACTATTGAATGATTTTTTCCAGTTTCCTATGTTTAGCTCACTTTTAACTTTGATTTTAAATTGTAACCATATGTATGGCGCAATTTAGCCAAATATGGTTTTTATACCATATTTGGCTAAATTATTATCATTAATATTATCATTAATATAATAAAATATTATCATTAATAATAAAAAATATAGCAAAGTTTTGCATCTAATAAAGTCTGCCTACAAGTTCAAAATTCGAATAAAAAATGGTTAAAAATTCTGAAACTCCCTGGACCCTCAAAGAAAGTAATGCTTTTTATCATTTAATTATATCTAGTTTCTTAATAATAAATATTAAGATGTATTTAAAAATTCTATTATTATGGGACAAATTAAATATATCAGCTATTGCTATTATTTTAGGACAGGGAGAGTAAAAGAAAGGCATGAATTATGCTAATAGTAAGAGCACTGAGGAATATATAAGTATCAAAAATGGAAAAAAAAATTAGTCAATAAAGAGGCTTATAAAACAATAACCAAGTCATATCAAAGAATTAAATCTCAAGAATTTGATTTTCTTAATTTTATATCTCTTTCAGTCGGAAAAAAAGCTATTAAAATTTTAAAGCTATTTACTCGATAATTCGAGTAAATAGATTTGATAAATGATTTGCTGTGATGATATTTAAAAACTAAAATTGTAGCATTGAATTTTTTTTGTGTTAAACTTTGTCAAAGTCAGTGAAAGAAAATGATTCGTCTAATAATTTGTCTGCTAGTATGCATGATAGTTTTATAACCTAGAAACGCTGAGACCAAGATATTTTTTTTTTCATTTGGTTTTATAAAGTGAATTTCAGATAAGAAATAAATCTGTTATAACTTGGTTGATTGGTGATTTGATAGATCTTGTGAATTCAAGATACACAATTATTCATATTTAGTTTAGAAACATTTTATTGATGAAACATTTAATTTAAATATCAAAGAAATATACTGAATACTTTTTTTCTTTATTGTTTACTTGATAAATGCGGTATTTTAAAGAAACGCACTAAAAATTCAATAGAAAAAATAATATAATTATGTTTTAAAAGTTAATGAATTCATTATTAGACAGAAAGTAGGGGTCTCGGTGACATGGTGGGTAAGATTTCGAATTCGAAAGAGTTTCAAGTTGGAGGCCCTATTCTACCGAAGAATTAGCGTATAAGCAGGCATAGTGCATGTTAAATTTAAATTAGTTGGGGTAAACTTCCTCTCGGATGCCTTTCCAACAGCTGTTATGATGCGGAGGTTTTGAAAGGGGTTGTCGCCTCAGGTGTCTTCCTCGTTATTCAGCCACGGGTAAAAATTACGAGCTCTTAAACGAGACGTTAATGTAACCAAACTAAACTAACTGGATTAAAGGTATGGATTCCATTAAAATCCCAATAATATGCCAAACAAATATGTCATGATTACTGATCCTACCGGATCCTATTTTTGAAAACAACGAATTTCTGAAAATACTTCTAGAGAGAGAAAATAAGAAACTTAATATACATAAGATTTATAGTTTTAAAAATAGTTCAGCTTATTCAAAGTCGTCTTCATTCGTAAACAGCCGATCTTTGTAAAAATAGTAATGCAGTTAAAGTACAAATATTTCCTTAAATTAAACAAGCAATTATACTAGAGATTTAGCAAATAAACACATTCTAAACTTTGAATATATCAGCAAGTTTGGCTTGGCAACAAATTTTCATTCCTTTGAAGTACTAGTTTTCTAGAAATAGAAGAATTCGTTTGGAGTTAATAATGCTGAAATTACTTCGTTCCTGAATTCAACTTCTGACTCAAAAAGGTTACTAAAGTTTGTTATGACTGTAACCGTATTGAGTGGGCACTTCCGACAATTTCAGGATAGGAAATAAATATTTTTCACCGTGAAAGATGCGGTGAGAAATACTTAATTTAATTTGGCATTGGTAAATATTTGTGTTTCGGTAGTCTTATAATTAAAGAACTCGGGAAATATTTGTTATTAAGTTCCACAATAACGGAAATTTGATAACTAAGTTCCGCAATAACGGGAATTCGTCCTTTTCTTGTTGATAGATGTTTTCTCGTTTAAGCTAAATCTTTTGGAATTATATATTGTATTTATCAAGTTATTTAAAGCGTTGTTTTCCTAAACCAATTAAAATTATTTGTTATTTAAGTGATTTTGAACATTAAATATTTTCCCGCTGAAAGTACGCTATCCAACTGTGTAGAATATGATAGTTTCCTAAAATGAATGAACTTTAAAAGTTGAAAGTAACATATTTCTTTTCTGAATGACTACTTTATTTAATTTGTGAAAGAATTTAATCTAGAATGTTATTTAAAATGTCTGTTTACATTTGATGCCTTATGGTTTTATTTTCGTTTGATATAAAATGGATAAATAGAATCTTTACATCATGAAACCATATGTTTACTATGTCTTATTATTCCCATAAATAACAAATAAAATCAATTATAGTGTGCCTAATATTGAATGTTGAGCCAATAAAATATTGATTTGGGGAAAAGAAATCAATAATTATTTTACAGCCATCTACGAGAAAATAATGGATTTTTTTTCATTATTTTCAAAAATTCAATATTTAATGAAATGGAAAGAAATCCATTATTTTCTCGGTGAATGGCAGTAAAATAACAATCGATTTATTTTCCCCAAAATAATATTTAGAATAATTTTACAGTTATTTTATCTTCAGAAGTTATCTCATTTTGACAAAAAATTATTTAAAATTATTATGGATAAAAACCAAAACTCTACGAATTCAAGAGAGAAAATACATGCGAACATAGTTGAGCATGTATTTTGACATTAAATGCGATCTTTTTAATTTAATTTTTTTTCTATAAAATTAGCAAATAATTCCAAAAAGAAATCTGCCTTGCGGCAGTCGCAGGCACCCCTTTACTATTGTAAAAATTTAAAATAAAAATCAAAACTAAAGTTTTTTATTGTTAAAACTATTTAACAATCATATAACAGAATCAGCTCAAAATGTATCAAAAAATAAAGCCATTTTTAAAAAGTTTTTTTGAAAACCATATTTATAAGTGTATAAAAATTAATTTCGTTATATTCAAATTAGTGAATTATGTCATTACTGGAATTTGGAATTATGAGAGAAATAAAGAAAAAATATAAAAATAAACCATTTTAATTTTTTCGTATATGAAGTATAGAGGAATAAAGTAATCGTAAAAAATGGGTTACGAAATTTTGAAAAATCTCCAAGTTTTAAACCTCTCAGAATTCGACTAACAAATTTTTGAAAATTTTCGTCTGTCTGTAACAATGATAATTATAAAACAATTAATTATAGGTGGTTGAAATTGGATATACTATGTTGACACCAAATGTATAGATATGTACTAAATATTGAACAAAATCGGTTTTGAGGAATTCCGTCTACCTAGCTGTTCGAATGTAATTTAGCACAACTACAAAACCATAATAGATAGATATATAAAACTTTTAGTACATAAATTGCCCCTTTAATATAGATTATTACCAAATTTTGAGCGGAATCCTCTAAGGAGTTGACTCTCTGTCGGTTTATACTTCGAAAAGTACTTAAGAACAATGACTCAAAAACATATCGATTTTAATATATAAAATTTGGTTCCTATTTTTTGATTTTTAAAGGTTTTTTTTTATTATTTGGGAGCTTTTTGTGTGAATCGGATGGTAAGAAGGCGTCTGAAAACCGAATGGGATTTGTTGATACTTTGGATCGCATACTTGGTATTAATCGCTAAAATATCGCTAAGGATCATGCAGATTCTAAAAATAATGCTACATTCTAGCTAAAGTTAATATTAAGTAATAATTGTATGTATTAGCCATATAAAGCGCTCATTGAGGTAACATCTTTAATAAAGAATATGAGAGATATTTCTGAGGAGACCATTCCTGTTTGTGTGACAGGGAAAATTTTTGATTAAGGAATTATCAAAATGAATGAAAACAAGCAACAGTATTTCGATAAATGTTATGAATTCCTTTTTTTTCTTTTGTACTACTTAGTGATTAATTCGCTATAATGCTATTAGACGACTAAAGAGGAATATCTTTCTTTTCCCATTCTCCCATTGCCATATATATATATTTTATTCTTCACGATTCTTCCTTTCGTGGATCTAGTGACTTTTTAGCGAATTTTATGGAAAGTCATTGATTTGAAAACTGGTTCAATCAATGAAGAGACCAATCAACCGCGAAGGTCAGTGAACGGAGATTTAGTGCATAACTAATTCATCGGTTTTCAAGAATTTTAATGTCAGCTTAACATTGCAGAAGAATGTGTAATGATGGAATTTTCTTGCACAAGATATAATTTATCGCCTTTCACAAGGAATTGTTTAATGTCTAATTTGAGATCAGCATGGTTTGAAGACTTTTAAATCTAGTGAATAGTCATTAAGATAGGTAGAAGATAATTATAAAAACAAAGAGCAAGATGGATTTCCTAAAATGCATTCTACCGATAAAACATACTGTTATTCTTTTATTTAAGATGCTTTTTGAAAGGGGATGACTAAATATCTGACTGTTTTGATTAATTGGAAATTAAGAATTCAAAGCTGTTATATAAATTTTTTTCAAAGGCATGTATTCGTGTTAAATTGGTTGATTTCCAGTGCTTTACAAAAATAAGGTATGATAAAAAATAAATCAATTGAATTTACGTTTGTAAAATCTTTGAAACAAAAGTTTAAAAGTTAATAAAAGTCTGCAAGAATGTGTTTTTGTATTTCAAAAATACAACTGCAACAATTTATTAAACAAATACATTTATTAGAACAAAATGTTTGCCAGAAGAGGATAAACAACTCAGCTTGTAAAACATTTCGACACAAACGATAGTTTCTTGACATTTCAGTAAAAATAAAATAGTTTGGTGTCAAACAGCAATAATAATTGAAAGATCACAGTTCACAATAGATGAGAGTTACCAATGGAATTCAAAACTCCTTGTATTAGTTTATAAGATTGTGTTTTATAAAGATACATCGAAGTAAAACTTTGTAATTTGATTGACTAATTATAATAAACATATTAAATTATTTTCAATCTTGGTCAATGAAAATTGAAATTTCATATTAATGAGATTCCTTCGTTAAAAAGAAATTTGCTATGGTGACATTATTTTCATAATTTTAAATAATAAATAAAATACGAAAGCAAGAAATTACGTGAATTAGCACCTGTAAAATAGTTAACCCAAATTTTTCTCCAATGAGAAATAATGTAATGGATATTTTACTAATTAAATTATTGGATACAGCTATCTTAAAAAAATTCACAATTTGGTCCTTCAATTAATTCACTTTCTAATATGCTATTTTTTTAAAAAAAAATTGTTAATGCTGATAAATAATGTAAAGATAAAAAAGATAATTGGTTTTTATCATAAAGAAATCAAAACATCCGCTTTCAAATGCGTATTGCGTTTTGGGGGATATTTTTGTAGATAATCTAATTATTCTTTCAATAAAAATCAACTTTCATAATTCAAGCCAAATCAGAGAGATTCTGTTCTGACGAATATTTTTCTCTTCAAGTAATCTATCTCTTTCAAGCATTCCCCTTAAAATTATTTGCACTAAAGTATATTTTAAATTAAATGCACTAATTTTTAAAAAAAAATTCTTGATTTTCTATTATAAACTAATATTTAAAAGTCCTCAATATTGAGACATTTGAAATTCCATATAGTGATTGTTATGTGTTTGAATATTGTCATATGACTTTTATGCTATTTAATGCGAAAAATACTGGAGAATGTTTAACGATATTTTCCGAGTTAAGATTTTTATGGTAAAATTGTATTTAACAAAATCTATTAATTGTAGCACATTCATTTATATTTTGCTTTTGTACTATGTGTGATAATTCCTTTATTTGGAATTTCCTTTATTTTTGTGGAAAATTACAGAATTTTAAAATATTTTCATTCTGTAAAATTTGTTGTCAGCACTAGGATGTTATACTTGCTGAGGAAAACAAGATGTTATAATTTCCCTTTATGTTAATTTTCATATTAAATGTTCAAATAATTATAAATTAAATGTATAGAAATATATTAGAATGACTATCAAATTTTTAATTCTCTTTTTCGATTACTAATACTTCCAATATTTATTATTAACATAAATGTGATACGAACAGCTTCAAATAATTGTTCCTCTTTATTTCATCTGGCTATAAACTACAAAAAGACAACAATAATTACATCGCTTGGGTTGCGATTTCAATAGTTATTTGGCACAATAATACCATTTGATTGCATATAAAAATAATGTAAATGAATAAAAAATTGTTTTTATGTTAAGTAGTAATTAAATTTTAAATAGCGTTTGGGTAAAATAAAATCTTAACTTTTCTTCTTCATTGAATTAAAAGAAAGAATAATGATAACCATCATAGAAAGAAAAATTCACTGTACTATGATAATAATACTAAAATCATTCTTAGTCAAAGTGAAAGAAAAGTGTGAAACAGATATTATCTGCACTCCGTTATAGTAACAGAATGTGAAGCACTCCCATGCTTTAAAACACAAAATTATCATAAAATTAATAATTTTAATAAAGAAAAATCACACCGCTGCTCAACAGATATTGGAATGACATTAAAGACATGCCGCTTCAAGCAAAAATTGCACATCTTAAAGGAAATCAAACAAGCCGAAATAGCTCATCAACAGTTATGGAATGTTAAGATACAAAGAATTCTTCCGTTTATCAACATACATATATATAACAACAATGGAAACACAGAGCAGGTTCAAGCAAAAATACCGCATCCTTTTTTTACAAAACAAGAAGTGAGGATCTTTTTCGAAACTTGTCTGTAATCCTCACTCATGTTTGATCATGACTCTTTACTTTATAGCATCGCATTCAACGCTTCTCTAAAAAAATTATAACACATTGAGCTCACTTGTTTAAAAACCACAGGTTTGCGCACACATCTTATGACATATATTTCAGGGAAAAATAGATATATTTGTAAATACGTCATCACATTTTTTTTATGTTCACAGGATGCCTGTACACGAGGATCTGCCGCTGCAGATCAAAGCCTTACAATTTACTTGGCACATAACAAATATTCTCTTTTCATTCCGACTCTCTCCTTCGAATGTTATGTACATGATGACCTTCATGTTTTCATTGAAAAAAATCCGTCATCACATCTCACGTCCCGTCATACTCGTCTTTCTGATTCGTGAAGCATTTCGTGAAGAAATCTTCCATTGTCCTGTACATGTGGCGGTACACGTTCTTCAAAAAGTGATTTTCATCTGTATAGATCTAAAATAGAAAATAACAATGCAATCTGTATGTTTTGATTTAATTCAGTATAAAATAGTCATTTGGGGGCTAAATGGATCACGCTTGGTTTATTAACCATTTGCACTCGAAAAAGTAATTCGATGCATAATTATTCAATATACAAGGGCTTGTGTGAGTTTAAAATTGAGTTTCTTCTCCGTTTTACCATTCTGTAGATATTTTCAATAATCAAAATTGAAAAGAAAATATTAAAATAAAATCTTCTATGCATATTTCAACGCATCATGTCAGAACATAATTTCTTGTGCGGCTAAGCACCACGTGCTCGAGCAAGTTAAATTATATTTTTGTTCATTTTAATTGTTTTATTTGAATTAGTAACTTTAGTATTTCAAACGATCCAAAAAAATTTCTCGCGTTTATTGTTTTAAAAAATGTTTTATTTCCTATCTATTTCATTTCATATAATTACGTTCTCAAAATGGCATTTTTCTAGGTTTTATTTGCTACAGTCATTAGCTCATTAAAAAAATCAGTTTTTGTAAATGCGATGGCAACGCCTTATTAAAAACTGATTTTTTTAAGATGTTCGTGCAGATAATAAAATTTAAATTTTTCGTCTACGGATTTTTGGCTTCCTCATTCCCAAAATAACATGACATGATAATAAATAAAATGTCAAAATGATGCACCGTCTTGAAGGGTACCCAAGAGTTGCAAAGGGTTCAAATCATATACATTAAAGGTGATTAATGAAAAATAAATAGAGGATATTTAGTTCCTTATACCTGCTTAAGACTTTATTATAGAATTGTATAAGAATTGATATATAATATTTTAGATACTTCATTTCAGTGTGTCAGCCTAAGAATAAACACCAAGACGATAGTTTTAAATTCATGTACATTGCATTATATCTTTATTATTGCATGCGTTCTGACCTAGAGTTAGAACGTCTTTTGTGTGATTTGGGCATCCTGGGTTCGAGTACTAGTTGTTCTTAACACCATGTTGTTTCTGTGAGGTTTGTGAAAAATCCCCCGCCCCTGTGTAAAGGGTGCTTGTGAATGCGTGAGTGTCATTTTCATGTGAGCTAGTAGTCAGACTTATGCCCTCGATTGCTCAGGTCTTTGTCCACAGAAGCTATTGCATCCGATTTCCTGAGAAACGGAGACATTGCCTCCTCACTATCTTTGTTATGAATGTTTAAATCTTTATATCACTAGGGTAAACTAGCATTCACTAATATAGAATAAATAGTTGTTGATTTCGGCAGAATTTTGATATGTGTCATTTCGAATCACCCTCCCTCCATTGCCTCTTATTAGGGTATAGGATGATGATTACGGAGTTTTGATTGTCTCGACATAGCTTCTACCTAGGGTCTGGCAATTCAGAGCCCAAGGCCCCTGGTCCCTGTCTTATTTCTATTTTAATATTTTTAATAGCGATGTAAATAATTAATAACCCCGACCGAATTTTCTAGGGGGTATGGTTGTCTATAGGCCTTTCCTGAGTGCTGTGTAAGACTATACAGTTGAACGTTCATTGGGGGAATGTTCCTACTCTTTCTGCCTCTTATTAAGGCAACCCTTGTACTCCTATTAAATGGACATACCTATAATCTTATTGTTCCTGAAAGTTTGAGGATAAGAGCCATTCTGCAGCATTCAAAAAAATTGAAAATGCCGTATCCATTGACATTCAAAATAAGGAACGTAATACAAAATTAGGTTAGATCAATATGGAATATTTATACATTTATCCAGAAATGTGGGCAGATAAGACGTGGAATTCTGTAGGGTGTCTGGGAATTAGAAATATTATAGTTTTAGTCCATCTTCTTCAAATGTACCTAATTATTTTCAGAGCTGATTCAAATAAAGCTGGTAATCTAAATTAGTTGAATATTTACTTTTACATTACATGATTTAACAAATATTTATAATTAGAAATATAATGGGTTCTAAATTAACAAATTCATTTATTTGTATTTGAACTATCCTTTTAGTTGGTGGTACTTTTAACTCTTTGATACATTTCAGCGATAATGTAGCCCTTATCAATGCACACTATATTTCCACTCTGTTAACTCCTTAACTGGTTTATTTTCTTTACTGGCTAATAAGATGACACCTTTTATTTTAGGAATATTTTCTTATTTTGTTTCAAATGAAAGTCCATTGAATACACGATTTATCTATGTATTCGAAGTAATTTTCATATTGAATTATAATTAGTATGAGTGGTTTATTTTTTGTTTACAACTATCAAAATTCGATAAATCGATGCACTTACGGCATACGGACAAATATGTTAAGGGGTTAATAAACTTCTCAGCTTAGTTTTTATTTTCAAAGCATATTCAACTTAATCAAGTTATTGATTTTTCAGTCAATATTTTTATATTATAAATGAGTATGTTTTTTATTTAAAATTAAACTATTAAAATTCCTGAAAAATGAAAGAAAATTATTATTTAATACTTTCGATATTTACACCTATTAATTTTTTAATTATTACACTTCAATATTTTAAAAATGTCTTATTTCTATTTTAATTTATTTAATAGTAATGTAAATAATTCATTGTAAACGAATTTTGGAGCCTTGTTTTTTTTTCTCCAATGAATGAAATAAACATTTATTTATTTATGTGGATAAATACTTTTTTTTATTCTTTCATCCTCTTTCTGTAGATATTCTTAAATATATGCCGAATTTCCTTGGTCGGGAATCCTACTCTATTTAATGAGTTTCTTACCTATGTGACTCCTTCATTAATAATGAAAAGGAATTTAATATTGAATTTCCTAATTAACTTATTTAATTAACTAAATTAACTAACTTAAGATTGGTTTAACATTACTTTAAGTTTGAAGTCTATATCTCTACTTTTAATCAGCAACATAAATTTGATGCAAGTAGTTTTGTAGATTCGAATACCTAATGGAAAAGATGTCCGCCGGCATTTGATGCCATTTAGAGCCAGATGTTTATGACTTTCTCTTTAAGAGGGTTGCTAAAGAAGGCATTTAATCTAATACAAATTAATTTCGAATCGAACATTTACTTATTTGAACTAGACACTTTCAATTTAAAGAACGGAGCATACTTATTTCCATTTATCTTTTACAAGTAAGATTTTGCAACAAACTAAAGAAGTTAACTGGGAATATTGTTTTCATTTAATTAAAGATAAATCTCTTTTGCTTGGATTTATTATCATTATTCTTCCAACATAGTTTGGCTTCAAACTGTGATAGATTTTAAAACATTCTATTTTAAATTTTTGCTCTTTGAAAATACAATATAATAATTTATTTCCTTTTTTATTTTTATATTTTTCTTCGTTGCCAAGTCTATTAAACTATATACCAATATAATTCGCAAACTAATTCATCATATAAATATATATGTATATATTTATAATAGAAGTGAATAATAGTTGTACGCGTTTACACAGTCATAGAAAAAGGGTAAATTCCTTACGCAGAGCTTCAATTCATTATTTTTTTGTACTTTAACCACCTAACTGTTTTATTCCCTTTACTATCAATTAAGATGACATCTTCTATTTTAGGAATATTTTCTTATTTTGTTTCAAATGAAAATCCATTGCATACACGACTTATCGATGTAATTTTCATATTGAATTATTATGAATGGTTTATTTTTAGCTTGCAGTTACAGAATAAATCGATGCACGTAAGACATACAGGCAAAACAGTTAGGTGATTAATAAAAAGGTTCAGGGGCTTTTGTATTTCTGAAATTCAAAATTATTTTTAATTTTGTAAAGCGATAGTGTTATGTATACTTCATATAAAACATCAGATAAGTATTCACTTTATATTTAATCAGTACTTTGAAGCTCATTAAAATTGATTTCCGAGTTTCTTTGCTGGTCTCCTATTAATGGAAGTGCAACTCGATAATATCAGTAAGTATTCACCAGAAGATATTAACTAGAATTTTCTTCCAAGTCTAACATGAAGTCACGAACGAAAGACACAGTTTCCGTGAAACATAGGCATCGTAATGTGAGCTCCCAATAGATTTTCCTTAAATAACTGATGCTGGGCAGAGACACTGACCCTTTCCACGATAACATGTATCAGAAGGGACGAAATTACAAGGGACTGCCCGTTTAATCGGTTTGTTACTAACAGCTGCATTTGCCATTTTTCCCTAATCATGCATATTTTAATTCGATAACCCGAGTTATTAATGATAAATATATTTTTTTTAGAAATTATGTTTTCTAATATAAACTATATGCTAAAAGGAAAAGAAAAATTATCAAATTATCTGTTTGTGCGCTGTGCTTACTTTTAAATAAGTAAGAAAAATCAATTTTACCAAATAGAAGGGATTCAAACTATATAAAATTATTTAATTAATATAATTAAATTTATACTTTAATAATGTGTTTGCGTTTGCAATTAATTTGATATGTTTTACATACTGAATATTTATTTTGAAATTGTAACCAATAACCGACAAGATTTAGAGAAATTTTAACCCTCTGCGCTCAGAAAAATAATTAAATGTAAAATTAGTTGCCTAATACAAAGACTTGTTTATTGCTATGAAAAATAAATCTATATCTCTTAATTATAATGTAGCTGTTTTTAACAATTAAATTTGTGCATCATTTTGACGTTTTATTTAGTTGTTTTTCAATTTTGAATGGTAGGTCAGAGGCACCATCAGAGTGCAAAAGGTTAATCGTAATCAACGATTAACCTGTGTCTATGAAATGTGCTCTATCTTCATAGCAGACAGATAAGATAATTATAAAGAAATAGAATTGTAATGAATCAAATTTGTCGGCTTGCTTTAATCATTTTCATTTACTTATATTCCAACTTAAAAGTGTATTTTAACATTTTCGCTTCTCTTAGTCTTCTTTCCATCACTTCAATTACCAAATGTTTAATTGCTGCATTTTCTAAAATCCACATATTTAAAACGATACTTTCTCGGATATATCTCTAAAATCCCCTTTCCATCCTATATAAATTCTAAATTATTTACCAATAACTTTGTTCTATAATTTGTATCAGTGCTGGGAAAATATTACTAAGCTTTAACAAAGAATATTTTTTTCCCAAGAACAAAGAAAAAAAATAGTCAACTAATAAAATTTTTCTTTATTAATGCATTAAAGGAAAACTAAAGCCAAGAGTTAGATCAGCATTTTTCCTTCTTCTTTTCAGATGCATGATAAATTAATTTCGCATCACAGTTTTATATTAGATGAGAAACATTGCTCATATTTATGTTGTTTTTCGAGAGAAAATGATAATATATTTTTAAATTTTTGTACGTAACGATTTCTCTTTAAAAATTAGAATACACTTTCCATTTCGCTTTCTCTCAAATTGCATCTCGCGATTTCTCGTTTGATTTTAACAGTTTTCAAAACTAGTCTAGGATAAGTAGCGGAAGTTATGTATTATATCGTCCAAATTCGAAGTCGTCGTCAATTATGGCATTCCGGCAATGGTGTAATCCGTTGGCCTAAGACTGTTTAATACGTAAATACCTAAGTAGCTATTTTTATTATCCAAATTTTTAAACTTTGAAGCTTGCGGATGTTAATAGCTTACCTGTGTTTGGAACAATACACCTTCCTCTGTCAAAGCTTTCATGAACATTGTTGAATGTTGTATGTGAACAGAAGCTGAAAGTGGAAATTAAAGTAGGTCATGAAGCTTCACCCATAGGGTTATACATTCATTCAATGAAATAAATATGTCTCTTATATCGATACTTACAAAAAAAAAGCAAAAACTAAATTTTTACAACTCCCCCAAATTTTTCATCATTTAATTAAGATGAAAATAAGTCAATATGTGCAAGAAATATGGTTGCTTTATCCATTTGTAATAAAATATTGTGCAACTGCATTTATTTTAAAGACATTTAATGTATATTGAAGAAACTTTACTGTGTACATCTTATAATTTCTAACAAAACATTGTAATACAGGTATTTATATGTATTTTTTTGCTGAAAAAATTGAAATTGATATTTAATAGAATCAACTTTATTTATTTTATTAAAATTATGTTCATGAGAAACTATTTTAACTGTTATATGAACGATTATTTTAATTAACAAAAATCTTGGTTTTATTGCTGGCTTATTTTCTCTTATTTTCCTTACTTTTAAAAAATCAAAAGGGAGAAATTTAAACCAAGCAATCATTTCTAACATTAATTGAAATGAATGATGTATTTATTACTTATCACTCTTTTCCAAAATGGAAATAAATGTATTTTTGCTTAGTCATTTATTTAAGTTTCGATTTCATTCAATTTACTCTTTAATTAATTGTACTTGGTTGTTGAAATTAAAGCACATTTATGAATAAAATATCGTGTTATTAGAAATAATTTTTCTCGTAACGATTTAGGTACGTTTTCGTTTAAGCTTTCCTTGCAAAATGCTTTTTTTTCTTATTGCCTTTTCCCTAGAAAGGGACACTCGTTCGATTTGATAAATTCCCCTATTCCCTGAAGTGAAGCGCCATCGCGATGCAAGCGTATCACATCTATCCATTGCTATTAATCGTTTAATATTAATATTCCCATCGTAAAGATAATACAGGAAAAGAAAAAAAATCAATCGATGCTACCGTCTGCTGTGCCGTGAATCAGGAGGAGCTTCTTCCCTTTGAATTTATGAGCTTTTCTGATGAGACTGGCTCTCTCGTATCCCTTATAATTGTCTTGGGGCTGTGGGGTGCCCATATATCGCTCAGTGTACGTAGAACCTGAAAGACAGGAAGGCAACAGGTTACTTTTACCCTTGGAAATTGAATTAGCATAGTGGATAAATTTCTTATTTCCTTTTTAATAAAGTAAACAAAATAAGTCTAATAATTAATGTATCATTCTTTATTTCGTTAATGTTTATTTTAAAAGAAAACGTTCAACAGCTTTTTCATAAGTAAGTTAGTATAATTCAAATCTAAATATATTAGTAAAAACATGAAATTAAAATTATGAAACTCTATTCTATTCAATTCTTCTTGTTAGAATACTTTTACTGTTACTACTATTTATGGGCCGGGATAGCCTGGTTGGCAGAACGATGGACTCGTGCTCCTTAGGTTAGGAGTTCGAAGCTCACCGGCCAAAAGATTTCCCTAGTGTGTGGCGGCTTGTGCTCGTTAAATCTCTTCATGGTCACAAAGTCCTCCATGTCGAGAGTAATATCACTGAGGGTACTGGGTCAGAGGTGATCGTTCTCTGTTCCAGGTCTAAATTGTGATCTGAGATGAGTGAATGATTATGCATGAATGAAGTCCCCCCCCCGAAAAGGATTGCGGTGTCTGTGTAGCTAAGTCGTATTCTTGGCCCTAGATGGCGCTACTTGTAAAACAAGAGACGTGTATCTTCGGCTTAAAATTTGCTGATGTATCAGCGGGAAAAATTGCTGATGTATCATAAGAAACAACACAATACTATTCAAATTATTGGGAATAAATCTTTTTTTACATATTTAGATATTGAATATACGCGCATGACATTGAAAAATAATTTAAAATATCACCTTTTTTTAATATTTTTTGGCAAATTGTTCATTAAATACGAACAAAATATTTTGATATCGTCAATTTGAAATTCAATATTAGACATTCTCATCATTTTACTGTTGAGTAGACTATTTTAATCACGCGTCTCTTTATAATATTTCTCAAATTTTCAATGAAATTTGCATTCGCGGAATTTCAATGATAATTAAAAATTGCTGATTTCTCTTCTCGATATATTGCTTATTCTGATTTAAATCTTAGGCAAGGTTGTTGTTTTTTTAACCCGCCAATAAACTTTGCATTATTCAAGGTACAATTTTATTTTATAATAGTAAAGTTTATTTTTGATTTAATATCCCCATTAATTGATGCTAAGATGTTATATTTCCTATCACCCAATTTAAGAAGGCTTAACTATTTTATTAATATGTTATTACTCGTTCTTTTTTCAGCATTCTCTTAAAGGTGTTAATAGACACTCTGACATTAGAAGCGCGCTTCTTCGTCGAGTACGAGTTTAACACCATGTTTTGATTAGACCGAGATTGATATTTGTTGTTCAAATGCAAAGAGTTCTCGCTATTTCAGGTATTAATTATTAATATTGTCCCAGTAGGGCTATTCTGGAAAAGGGCTCGTAATCTTGAAGCACGGTCAGATGACGAGGATGACAACGGAGCTGGAACCCATATCTCCAAAATTCCACACCCTAGCAGGAGGACATTTGATCAAAGCTTTCACTTACAACAGACTCGCTTATTTGGTAAAATCGAGTCTCGAATTGGGACGCTTTGATTCCGAAGCCGAAACAATATTTCCAGGCCACAACGGAATTGCAGGTAATAATAATTGCCTCTAATTAAAAAGATGAATGATCCATTGTATGTATGTACTATAGAAGCAATATTGTTGGACCTAAAACCTCCATATTTCGCAAATGTATACCGTAGAGGGTGAAAATGTGTACTTTAGGAGAGAGTGTTTTTGAAACTTTAATTAAAATGTTAGTTCCTGACATTATTTTTAATTGACTATTAAAGTATAAAAATGAATTTTACATCCTTTTTAATTTTAAAAATCAATTGTCTTTTTATTAATTATAATTTGATAGTAGCATAATTCTTTATGAAATTCGTAATTTAATTTTTTGTCTTGTAATAAATTGTATGTTTGCATTGAAATTCTAAACTTTTTCATTGTTCCTTCAAATATTTAATGACTATGTTCTTTCATTATTTAAAAATAAACTATTTAACTTGATTCGTTTAGAAGATGAATGAAAAATTAAGTTGCAGTACTGTTAAATTTAGAAAAATACTTGAATCACACCATTAGAAATGTCCATTTATGCAATTAACAATACATTTGTAAGACTATAAGTTTTTACTGTCTTACGATTTGAAGATACCATGAGCATGCATTTATATTTAAACATTTTAACTAATATTCTCGGTGAATCAACTAATCGTCAGAGTGGAATAATTGATTGCAAATTTGTAATTTTTTCTTCGTGCTTTAGTAAGCCATCTAGTTCTAACAGTAAATCAATGGTCACACTAGTCACAAGAGAATCAATTATTGTTTTTTAAGATTTGGATTTGTCTCGCGAAGAAGCCCTTAACTGTTTAGCACACATTTTCCACTCCAAGGTGTTGTTATATGGTTGTGTTCACATTTATACTTTTTGAAAAACCCTCCCAACCTTTTGGTGAAAAATAGTTTTTAAAATACTGGATATTCATACTCCAACAGAGGTAAACCTATTAACAACAACCATGAATGAAGGAATTTCCATCTTGAATCAACCTATAATTGGGTTTAAAATTCCTATTCGTAAATTATCCAACACGTAAAGGCTCTATATGTGATGGATACGAATCCATAATTAATTATCCTGCATTTACAACGTACAATCGGTACAGGTTCTGACCAGAAATTCTTAAGACAGGCTGTCCTTTCTTAGAAAATAGGACCCAAATAATTAGTACAGTATTTTCTTAATTTTCCTATTTTTTAAAACTAAATCTACAGAATAGACAATTTTTTCAAGCAATTTCAAGTCATATCGAAATAAAATATAAGGATCGAGTTGGTGTGGTGGAAATCGGTCTGCAGATCAAAGATTATAAAAAGAATTTTAAATAGAAAATTCAGAGGCCAGAATCGGGAAGAAAAAAACCCGTTTGTGAGGAAGAATTTAATTGCGTCGATAAATTTAAAATTACAATTAGTCTTTCGGGAAAGTAAAACAAAAATTAATTGTAGCCTCGGATATGCCCTGCTGTTGACACAGAAATATGATAATGCTTTTCAAAGGTTATCTTCAGCCAAATGGCGCAGACGTTTGAGTACAAGGTTATATTACGTCACATCAAATCCGGAGAATAACGAGTCGGTGCTTGTTTTGTCTGGCAGTAGATGTTGATCGATAGGATAAAAACTGTTATCCACCAAACAACAGTGGAAGAGGCTTTAAAGTAGGAATGAATTAAGGATTGGTTTATGTTTCTAATCGGAAGTGTGAATTCTCCAGACTATAAAAAGGATATTAATTATGTTTAATTGTGATTTTTATTTCTCAATGTGAGATATTGGAATAGATACAAAGAACACAAGCCTTGTATTATGAGAGATAGTTTTCAAAAGCAAGCTAACAATACTTGATGTGACCATTAAGATATTTCACAAGAAGTTCTGCTCTGCTTAACAAACTCCATAGATCTTTGCCAAATTTAGGGTAATAATGGTTTTTATTTTAAGACATTTTTATTACGCTATGCCCAACGTTACTCATCAATCTTTGTGAGTACTGCAATGTTTTTAGGTTTCTCTAGATTGAAACATAGAAATTATTCTACTGTTTTATTACTCCTTTAATCTTCTGGCAGAATTTTCTTTCTTGTTCTTAGTATTTTTAATTGAGAGTGTTTCTCTACTCATAACTAAAACATATAGTTTAATTCTTCACCGAGTAAATTTCAGTAAAAGTATTAGCAAAAAATTCTTTTTTATGTTCACTTCATATTAGATTGTGTATGATATTTTTTACTTTAATTTAATCTGAATGATTTGCCTTTTTAGGCACTACTGCTCTTGTGAATTTGCATCACTTTTTTGGAACGAAAGCAGTCGGTAAATTATTGGTCTAATTATTTATAAACTTATTTTAACAGGTAAAGGTATATTTATTGGGTATGTTAGAGATATGATAATCTAAAAGTTTTTTTCTATTTCTATTTCACAATTTATGGAAATTTTGTGTAAAATATAGATAATGAATAGCATATCTTGATAACAGGTTTGTACTCACTGTAATAAATCCAGCTGGTGATGGGAGCAATGGAGACTGCGCATTTGAAAACGGTGTCATCAGCAGCCAGGGTTGAGGCAGCAACGAAACCACCGTACCCCTTGCCCCAAATCGCAATGTGAGTGGGGTGAATGAAAGGTAAGTTGTCCCGAAGGTACCTGCAGAAAACCATCATAAAACACTCTTTTCTCTAAATGTATTTCCATGCACCATAAAATGTTCAATTTTCTTTTGAGAATGAAAATGATGTAACATTGGAAGATTGTTCTTCCTTTGTTTGTACTAATATAGTTATGACGTAACTGAGTTCGAATGGAGAAATTAAACTTCCCTGCATAATTCATCTCTAAGACCTCCACCCGAATAATTGCTTTAAAATGTGACTTTTACTGACAAATTCCGGAGTTGTGTATTTAAAAGTAATGTAAACTGCCCGTAGAATAAAATCGTTTGGCCGGGTAATATTATGTCCATGAGTAAATAAATATCTGTGGAACCAAGTTTTGGTTGGTGTTTGTTTTTGGTAAAAATCGGTCAGATTTCATATGTAGGTAAGATTGAAATTTTTTTATATGCAGTGATAATTTAAATTAAAAAAAATTAGTGCTTTTTATTTGGCTTTCTATTTAGAACAATCCGCTATATTAAAGCTTTAATCTTATCGTTTATCTATCATTACTTACATTTTTGGAATTGCAATCAGTTTTACCATGGTGAAATCAGGTTTGAATTAGCGCTATATGACATTGTAAGCATTAGAGCAAATTTTTTAAAAAACTATTTTTTCTATCAAATCGCGTTTTTCCAGGAAAGACGCCTATATAGATACACTTTGATCTAAATCGTTTCATAAAAAATTTATATACTAAGCAATATAAATTTATGTTGCTCATTTAAAGTTATAAGAGAAAATAGATAGTAGCGATATAGCTACTTACAAGAACATTTTGTTTCAGATAAACTCTTATGTAAAGGTGGCCTCATAATAATGAAAAATAAGCCACTAATTTATATCTTCTCAGAGACAATTGCTATACGAAAAGTTGTTCCGTGTAGGCACTCATGCTATTAGAAGGTTGAGTTTCATACGTTTTTAAATAATTTTAGCTATCGTCGATTGTTGTTACTTTTAAAGAACTTATAATCTCCCGTTAGAGTTTCTATGTTTTAATCTTTCTTTATGTCTTGCACTCGAACTTACGTATTTTTCAACAAAGAGCTGACTGATCTTTGTATTATACTTACATGAAAAGAGAAAACTAATTTATAAAGTACCAATAACTACACTCTAAATTTTCTATAAAAATAGGCACGCGTAACAGTCGGCAAAAATATATTTGCTATATGTTTTCTCAAAAATTTCAAAACATACAATGCAGACTCCAATTTCTATTGCACATTTAAATAATGTTTTTCGGAGCACTGAGATCTTAAATAAAAAATTATCAATCCATTTTCAACTAAAAGCGACTGAATCATGAAGCTTTTAATATAATAATTTCGGGAATTTAGATTATTTGAAGGGCTAAACTAACAGCTATAATATAAGGTCCAAATAACAACTTGCAATTCTTAATTGTGAAAACCAGTTTGTTAAAAAAATGAAGTTTAAAACTCTAAGCCTAATTTCGGTTTCGCTTTATGTACTTTCAATAACCTATATTATTATTTAATTTACAATAAAAAAATAAGTATAAGTTCATTTTCTGTTTATTTAAATAAATATTCGTATTTGTATTCTTAAGGCAACCTGGAACCTTTAAAATGACTTTTTGCAATTTTCACCTTTGAAATTTTACAGGCATTAAGAATAATAATATAGGAGATGGCACATATAATTTTAAAGCATTATGTAAATTTATTTATGAATCATGGGGGTTACTATAATCTAATATTAGCGACAAATTACGTTAGTGAAAAGTGTTCCAGGCGCTCCAAATTTGTTCGAAAGTGCTTTAATTTTTATTATTACTTGCTCTAACCCTTTTGAACCAAAAGTTGAGATTAATCTTGAAGTTTGAGTACGAAATATCAAAATTAAACAATGTAATAACTCAAATCTACATAAAATTTGGTAGTTTTAAGTTATTATATCGGTTATTTTTGATATTTCGTACTCAAACTTCAAGATTAATCCCAACTTTTGTTTCAAAAGGGTGAGAGGAAATAATAATTAAAATGGGAGCATTTTTGAACAAATTTGAAGTGCCTGGAAAATTTTACATTAACATTATTTATCACTATTATTACATTATATTAGACCCTCTAACTCATAAATAAATTAATATAATGCTTTAAAATTGTGTATGTCATCTCCTATACTGATATTCTTAATGCCTGTAAAATTTCAAATTGCAAAAAGTCATTTTAAAGGTCCCTGGTCGTATTAGACATATTTTCTATGGCTGAGACCTACACGCGTAAGCAAACTTCAAAACCTTTGTTACCACACGCAATATTTTGAAAGGATATTTTTGCTTTCATACCAGATGATAGAGCTTCGAATACCAGTACCCTTCACTCCGAGTCGTCGGTGCTTCCTAACACTGGTGATAAACGCGTCACCGGAAGAAAGAGAGCCACTCACCGAATGACATCAATCTGGTCCTGCACCTCGACTGTACCCAGGTGGTAGTAGACTTCGTGCATCATCTTGTCGCCTTGGTTACCGCTCCCCCTGCCGTCAATCCAGGCGTAGATTTGGTTCCGGCGGCCTGACAAGTAGGTGCCCCAGTGAATCTTAAACTCGTCCGTCACGAGCTGCGAACCGGGAGAGCCGTCCCTGCACATCACAATAAAATACAAAATATGTATGTGTAAGGCAAATAAAGATATCTTGCACACAAATATTTTTTGATTGATAACAATACATAAAAATATTAATGAGAACTCAATCAGCAATGAAATGCGTGGGATCTAAATACCATTGGAAAAGGCATTTGATTAATTTACCATATTTGTTGTACAAATAATCTAAGAATTCAGGATCTGAAAAAAAAAACGTTTTCATACACTAAGAACACATTTATTTTTCCTAAAATAAAGAATTTTTGTACGGTAAGAATAGTGATTTTATCTCTCATTACTTTTCCTTACTTGGCACGTTATAATGTTGTATATTATTACGAATTTGTAATTTTGCTTCACAGCATTGTCATTTTTTGCAGGAAAGACAATTTTACCATCAAATCAGTGGAATTGGCGATCATTTGGCGACAAAATGGATAATATTAGAATTTTCAAGGATTTTTGTTGTAGAAGCAATAGGGCCTGAAATATGCTTGACTATTCAAGAACTCTCTCTGCCTCTCTCCAGAAACTATAAAAAGTCGGAAGTCTTCGCCGAAAGGATAGTGTCACATGGCAAGTTAACGGCGAATTAGTTGGAACAATCCAGCTAAGCGATTGCGGAATTGAGTAGTCTGCCAAATCCTGAAGTGTATTATCAAAGCAGCATCTAATCGTATACGAAGCAACCAGACATGTAGTAATGAGTCGACAGTGGGTCACAGCTAAAGCGAGAGGACAGTGGAGAATTGCAGGCGTTTGGAGAGAACATAAAGATAGCTAAGTAGATTCCATCCTTCTGCTGAATTCTAAGTGTGCACGTCTTGAATGTGTATTCGTGTCTATACGTCAATAAACGTCGTTTGCTTTTGAGACCTACTGATTTTTCTAAAAAGTAGGACCTAGACACTTTACATACCTAATGGAATGAAGTTAACGAGCAAACCTTAAAAAACATTTTGAAAAGTAAAATATTTTTACTTTTTTCCCACTACAATAAATAGATTTCAAGATTGATTTACATTAAACACTGAAAACCAATTTTTTAAAGCTATTGCTGTTATTATAAGAAAATTTATTTCCTTTTACTCACATATATACTAAAAAGTATTCCCAGTATTCGTGTGAATCACTCTTATAGATTTATATAAAAACATTTTTTCTTTTATTAATTACTTGGTTAACTTCTTTTTCTTTCAAGTTTAGTTTAGTCTCTAGTGTTAGATATTTAATTTGTAAGTATCTTAAAATATAGCCCAATTGAAAACCATTTAGTTCTCAATAACGTAATTGCATTAATTATTTGTTATATGAATTATATATGAAATATTTATTATATTTGAACAAGTAACTATATGAAAAAGAAAAACGCTTAATTATTACATTATTATGAAGTATATCATACAAAAAATTTCAAATAATAAAAATGTAGCTTCGAATTTTGGTTTCGTATATTAATATTCAAGACATTCTTTCACGAAATATTACTAAGCTTTTAGTCGTATAGCATACTATATAAAAAGGACTTCATGCATTTAATTTGCTTTCAAATTATAACAACATAATGTAAGTTCTACAAAATCCAAAAGTTACCTAGAAGAAATCTATTCTTAGGTATATTATTAATACCAAATCTTAGGTTATTCTTTCAAGAGATTTGCCCACTTATTTCCTAATCATGCATCCAAATATTTCTAAATGATACTTAAGAGAAATTTCTAACTGCATTTATAAATAAATATTGAGAATGTGCAGCAAGTAAACGTTTAAAAAAGTCTTTAAGTAAACTTTAGATTCTTTGACTTGCTAGAATTTCATTGCAAATTATACACAACGTAACTTGCGTAACAAAATAATTTATAAAAATTGGGAGTGACAGAAATTAATTAAAAATCAACTGAAACTTATATTTAAAAAGAAACTCATCACTTCACATATATGGATGTAAAATCAAAGTGATATGACATACTTAAAAACTGTGTCACGAAATTAACGTAAGTATTGAATTAGTCACCATTCGTGCAATAAAATGCTAGCATTTATGTTAAAAAATCAATTTCACAGCTAATAGTTTACAGTTAGTGAAAACGGAGCGTCACACTATAGAACAAGTTTTTAATAAAGTTTTCAATTAAATAAAAGAAAACATAAATTGTTATATTTTTACTGAATCGTAAAAAACACAGGATACTGTTAAATATGGAATAACACATCAGGCTTTTACTGCTTTTCTGACATATATGCACTCTTTTATTCAAAATGTTCCTGGAAAATTTTGACAAATTTGGATGAATTCCGTTGTTACCGCGTGAAATTTCTTTTTCATTTACGTGCGATTATTTGCATAAGCTTTTAACTTCAAATAACCCATAAAATAAATCCAATAGTATTAAAACATTCGCTTGAGGAGACCAATTCTCAAATTTTTTAATAGTAGCAATGGGATTTCCTTATTTTACAAATATTGTTCAGCGATGAAATTATGTTGCTTTATCGTAAAATACTCCATTTTTACTAATCCTAAACTATTAGTTGTCAAATGTTTTTTAATAGGATTACCGACGCTTTAATGCACGAATGGTGGAAAATTTAAATATTGATTAATTTAAGGATATAATTTAGAATGCAAGTGAAAATATTTTTCATTCAATTTTAAACAATATAAAAATTATTATTGATTTAAATACCAGAAAACGATGCAAATAATATATTAAAGTTTTACATAATTCTTCTATTAAAATAACAGAAATATTTGAGGAATTCAGAAAGTTACTTACACATAAACAACCAGTGGATAGAGAGAAGCGTCGTTACTCGCCAAATCTGGAGGAAGTAGGAGGCGAACTTGAGCTTCTGAAATTCGAGAGAAAAACATTGAATATTAATGACGGTCTAAGCACAAACGGACTACGTAAAGTTAGATACAAAAGAGTAAAAGCGATAGTCCATTTGAAGTAACATGTTACATAAATGAACATAAAATTAACAACATAAATTTTTAAGAGTTAACAGTTAATACTTTAAAAAAAGTCAGATTAGCAGATCTGAAAACACATATTTAAAGAATTTGTTATTCTTTAAATTAATTTAGCAAGTTAAAATAATGGAAAACATCATATTGGCTATAATATGCATATATAATACATTCCACCTATGCTAAAGGAAAAGAAAGAGTCAAAGGTATACTAATTCCTGAAAAAGAGTAAAATTTCTTTAAATATTGCAGTATTAGAAGGCGTATTAATATTTATCAAATAGTATACGAAAAAATATTCTAATCGTCAAAAAATTGGAAAATGGATACTTTGAATAAATTTTTATAGTTTAATCTTCCTGTGTCCGAAAAGGACATTTCTGTTGCAATGTCTATCTATAAACAAAGAGGTATAAAAAAAACTATTTCATCTATGTAAGCGAAATTTTAAGTGTGGTATTCCGAAACATTTAAAGATTTCTATCATTTTTTTAAAAATTTCATTCGTTTGAATTGATTCTGATTGTCTATCTGGACCCCTTGATAGAACAAAAACATTGCAAAGTAACGCTGTAAATTCATCAAATTTAGTACACAGATTATACATCTAAAGTGTTGATATATATCAAATTAAACAAGCGAAAAGTTAACTCTCTTTCGGTTTGTATTTACACATGCGTGTAAATGCGATAAATAGAAAAGCACAACATACTTAAGTAAATGAAATTTGTAGCTTATTATTAAAGGAAGAATTCCTTTCCAATATTTAGTATCACTTGTTCTTCATGTGTACATTCAACCACCACGCCAGCACTGCAAGGTAACAGTATTGACAGGAAAGAAATATTTTTGAAAGAAACCGAATATTTTTTTGGAAATTAATGCTTGATTTGAAGAAAATAAATTGTTAAACAAATAAACCAATGCCACATTTACTATAAATTTGTTTGCATAAACACATCCTTTCTGTTTGTTTTAAAGCTTTACTTCCTTACTTATAAATGTTTGTAAAATTGACTTAAATACTTAGAACTAAAACATTTATTTTGTCATAAAGCAAATAAATAGTGTTAATATAAGAAAGAAATCAATTCAACCAAATAATGTCGTTCACTAGATGCCGATTTTAACTAAATAAAAGGAAGTATATCGCGCCATTTGACAAATCAATTCGTGTATAAAAATGTAAAAACAATCGAATGAAAACGGTAAAAAGTGTAAATATAAACTTTAGGGATAAAACCTATTTGAATATCGAATCGATCGATTCCTTCTTCTACTAGCCTTATCAGTGGCTTAGCTTCATTTCACATACAATTCGCTGTATCACGTCTTATATTTCCCGCAAATAACGTTTCATATTTCATATAAATTACCTTTGAAGCATATTTTCATTATGATAATTAGAAATAAATTCACTTCGAAGGAACAAAATGTTGTACATTTAGCTGAATCTCAAATTGAAAATTAAAAAATTATATCTATCGATTTTTGTACTTACTGTACCCCCCTCGTACAGGAACATGGAAAGTTCGAATTTGAGGCATTGTTCTTTGTTCCACACGTGTCTTTAGGTCACTGTTAGTGTCCAGAACAGCTGAAAGGAAGAAACAATCAAAATTAAATTCAATAATTATTAATCAAATAATATCATACACTATCTATTGGTTTTTAATTTCTTATGAAATGTTTACATTATAAACTTATTTTCTATAAAAATATAGTATATGATGTATTCAAGCCACTAACAATGCAATGATGCATAGTCAAAAATGGTATTAGCATTAGAATCTTTACACTGCGCTTTCTCATATAAACCTATCCAGTTCGGTATAATGGTAAAAGTTTTTCAAGTTCTCATAATGGTATCTATATAATTATATCCATTAAAAATGTTTGTAGTGAATGATTTAATTTTTATTATGGTACAGAGTGAAAAATAACTAAAAGAAATACTCATAAAATCACGACTGAAAGTAAGTAAAGAAAATTTCATTTTTATGCATAATATATAAATGTAACTGACAAATGCAAGATAAGTTTATACTTACATTGATATTACAAGAAGAATATAAAAAGTGGAAGAACAATATTCAGGTTTTTATAACCAAAAATATTATTGTAGTGAAAAGCAAATTATGATTTATACGTCAATTTATGAGTGCATTTTTATTATCTAATAAATATTTAATGCTACCTTTTAAGAAAAAAAGACTTATAAATAATTGGATTTATTGCTGAACATACGAGAAGGTAACATACATCAATTAAGTTCTATAAGGTTGATCCTTTTTTTTCAGCAATTGGTATTATTTGGTTCTGTTACATGCCAGAAACAAGATATAATGTTATTTTATATAGTCACTTTATCGATGAAGGTCATAGAAACTAATTTTTAAGTTCTCGCAAATTACCAATTAAAAGACTTTTTTTGTGTTTGTGAACTTAAAATTCCGCATCATTAAAGATAGAATCATATTGCTCTTTTTTTCTATTCGTAATCTAAACAAACTGAATAAAAGACAGAAAATTATTCCTTTTAAAGTTTCACGCATTTTATTCTTCATGCAGAATAAATTACAAAATTTAGAGAGGGGGAAGAAAATTGTTTACCGGCTTAAATCAAGGAAACTAAATTCAATAAAAAATCAGTTTAAAATTTCGATGCATGAAATAAAAAACATTTTTTTTTGCTTTGTATAACAATATTAGTTAATAGAGTATCGATGAGATAGGATTTCAGTTAAAATAAATATTTACACACTGATTCCATGGCTGCTTTTAGCGATTGTCAAAGTAAAAAACCATACATTAATTAGAATTACAATTTTTACTAAGCTGTCAGGAAAGATTAAATTTCTTTAAACTGCAGGTAATTAAAAGTCTAATGCTTTCACGCTATAAATTACTTTTTTTGTGATCTTTAAAGAATCGATAAATAATTTCAGAAAAACACTTTCCTAGAATTCACTATTTGTTTGTTGTCGTTTATTGAAGATCCAAACAAAAGATATTCTTCCAAAACAACAGCATTATTTTGAAAATTTGATGTAATTATATAAAACATTTAATTCACTATTTAATAAAAATGTTGTTTACCATCTAGGACTAATTTCGATAACAATTCAACTATCGATTCAAAAGAAAATGTTTCTTTGGTAAGCATTATGAGTTAGTCAAAAGATTAACTTGATTAAAAGATTATAGGAAAAGGATAAATAAAAAGGAAACAATATCTCATTAAAAAAATGCTCTTTAAAATGCTTGTAATCTGTTTATTAATAAATAATCTTAATTGTAAAGTGCACTAAAAATAAAAAATAATAAATCATTAAATTTGTGTTGACTATCTTTCAAATGTTCAATGGCTTTTGTTCAATTTAAATTTATTCTCACAATAAAGACAAAGGATGGATTTTATTAATATTTTTTAATCTATTCTCTTAAAGTATTAAAATAAAAAGCTGCAATTTCGACATTATTTATATAATATTATGAAAGATTACAATTTTAATCAATTGCATATGGGGTTTAATATTATTCAAATATGCTATTTCAAATTTCGTATTTCCTTGTAAAAAGCATAGTTCCTTATTTAAAGAATTTTAAAATTTAACATAACAGTGGATTTAATCAATTTTACAAAATTTTTATCAACGAATTTACAACTCAATGCAACTTCCACAAAGGACAAAAAAGAAATATATCAGAAGTAGAGAGTATATTCATTTGAAAATTTATTCAAATAAAATCATTTTTTTTTCATGAGCTATTTAACAATCTGGAACGACATAATAGTATTAACCACCAGTAGTATTAGTCGATTGATGATTAAGATTCATTAGTTTCGTATTTTGTATATTAGAATAATTTAACTTAAAATTGTTTTTATATGCATATGATTCAGCAAAATTATAAAAAAATAGAGCTGGAACATAAATTGTCTTTCAGTTTAAAAAAATTAATTAATTCTATAAACCATATCAAATGCTGAACAAAGAAAAATGTAATTTAAAATTATTTCAAACTGATGAATACATTTAAAATAATGAAATGTAACAGGATTTTTAATTTATAACTATTCTCCTCAGTTGATCAATTCACACTTCAAGAACGTTGTTTTTATTAGTTTTCAGTTAAATCTTTTAGATATAACTTCATGTCCATGATTCCACAAAACTATTTGACATTAGTTTTCTAACTGAAATTGCCTTATTCTATTCTTTTATCTTCATAATAAAATTAATTCCATAAAATTGTATTTCATCCATTAGCATACAAATGAGGTTCAATTTTCTCTTAACATATGACGTATTATGAGATCCCTGTTAATTTTCCTTGAACACTGTGTAAATATTAAAAATAATACTTCTTTTTTAGAATACAACTTTAGAACAAAATTATATACTTGAAAATTTTATGAATCATTGAAAATAATTTATTTATAGACAATAAATTAATCTATTAACAAAAATTAATTTTAAAAATGTTAAAAAATATCAATTATGAAATAGTCCTTACTAAATTGGCATCAAATTACATTTAAACAAATTTAAAATGGCGTGAAGTTATTTTTTGTGCAATAATAAATTTAAAAGTTACGAAGGGAAACCCCTAAAACTCAGTTTAATTTTTAATTAATAAGTTTTAAATGAAATTTTTAAAAAAGTCTCTTTAAATTGAAATCATATTTGCAGACACACTTTCAAATCTATTTATTGAAAGAGGTTAGAAAATACCAAAAATTGGGTAAGCCATATGGTGATTAAAATGAGAAACAAAATTTAATTTTTAATTTCTTGGAAAAAAGACAATATTTCCCTATTTGGTCTTTTAAAGCCTAAACTTCTGAAAATACTTAAAATATTTTCTAGTATAAGCATAAACACCGCTTAACGACAACAAATAAATTATTTGGATAACAGACGATAATTTGAAAAATTGAAGTTTAATTGTCAAGCTAAGATTAAGATTCTCAAATATTATTAAATATTTTTAATTAATCTATGAAATTTAATTAAAACCTTAGAATTCCAATTTTATAAAAATAAATATATGTATTGAAGTAACATTCGTTTCCTCTTCCAGTAAATAGATACTTTAATTAAAATAAAAACGAAAGGAGTCTTACTAATAGTCTGGTTATATATAGAACGGATTTCTATTTTTGGTACACCAGGCCCCAGGCATTCCAGAACATAATATTCCACATTAGGGCTGAAGATAGCATTGTTGTAGAGACACAAATAACCTTCCTGGCAAGTCAAGCATTTGATAACAGGGGAATATTTGCTTTTCTTTGCTGGAACCGAATACAGATGGCGCTCACTTGTTCTGTTTTCTTTAGTCGCCAAAAAATATCTAAAAAAGAAGAGGAATTCTATTTACTCTCCTTTTCTTGTTTCTGAGGCCGAATCGTAGAAACATCGTAGAGTGATCAGCAAGAGCGACCAAGAATTTTTTTTTTATATGTACTGCTTGAGTTTCTATATCATTTTTTATAAGCTGAATTTATAAAATCTTTAGATCGAAATGCATTTGTGGCTGATGGAAAAATTATTTATTTAATACATTCCAGAAAACACAAGTGATCATTTTAAGGTAATTAAAGAAACATTCATTTTGCTGAAAACTCTGCAATAAAAAATATACTGGCAAATTTCTACTCACTTTTTCAAAAGGATTTTAAATTTGTTTCTTTTTTTCTTTATACATTAATTTGATTTTTTCAAAAATTGTTAACTTTATAATGAAAATAATATATTTGTAGAAACATGCTCTAACATCCAAATTGGGAAGTTAAAGGTACAGTTACGTTTCAATTCGTTTTTCTATAAAATTCTGAACTGCATAATTATTTATTCAAATATTTTAGTATAGGAAAAGTAAACATAATTTTTTTTATTTAGCGTATCGATATTATTATCGCAATAATTTTAACAAAACTTATTTAACAGATTAATTTAATTTCAAAATTATATATATATATATATATATATATATATATATATATATCTATATATATATAATTTT